>CM035443.1:6218272-6575772 GCA_020310875.1 Ceratopteris richardii
ATCTTTGAACTCATAAATGGTGACTCTGCCTATTTTGCTAACTTGATTTGGCTTGAATCTCCAAAAAACTTCCTTCATTTCTCTATTCAAGAATAGTTCTATACTTTTGTTATCTTGGGGAGTCCACTCTCGAGTAATTACCCTAGTCAAGCTAGATTTGCGTAGAGGAGTCTTGAGTTCTCATCCTAGGTCTCCTTGCTCTAGGTCTCCTATCTCATTCTCAAGAATGATATTTCCAAACTCATATGTTCTATTTGGTAAGTTGTTAACCAAGTACACGATTCCTTGCTTGTCAATATAAGAACCCTCTTTGAATTTGACCATAGGGTGTTCAAATCCAAAGGGCTGATCAGGATTTTTGAGTTGGACAACTGATCATCTCAAACCATCCCCAGATGCAGTCGTGATGATGTGTCATCATCGCATGGTCAGAATATCATACAATTTCACAAAATCATGCATAGATGTGTGCAAGCGCCTAGCTAGGCTCCTCCTTCATGCAAAAAGTTTACACAAATTCCTACCTTTCGTGATAGTCGTGATGGTGAGCTTCAACGATAATTTTCTAAGAAGAAATGAAGTTTTTACCTGTGTTTCTAGCAAATTCGGGGTGTCTAGAGGTTGTCCTGCAAGATTAGTGCACCAAAAAACACAAACATACACTTGCAGAATCTCTCTTTCACTCTTGCACACACACAAATGAGGAAAAGAGAAGAGAAAGGGGGAATATGACTGATTTTTTGTGATTTTTTGAAGTTTGCGATAATGATAGGGAATGATACTAGAAGAATAGAGGAGTAAAAGTGTGTAAAAACTAGCTACAATCAACAAAACAACAAAGAAATTTTACCTTCCAATGATTTTCTCCAATACACTTACCATCACACGCTCAACCTAGAGCTCGTCCCTCGCAACGGTGCCAAATTTGGTATCACTCTAGCACAATGGAAAGTACCAATGTGAGGAGCTTCACCTCGTAATTGTCAATCTACAGAGACTTTAGGCAGATATGAAGATCAAGAGCGAGTGATGTGCATGAAGAAGATGGTGAGAAATGCAAGAGTATACACACACATGCATACACACACACAACTGAGGAAAGTCGTGATGGAGATCAATGGAAGACAAGAAAAGAACTCATCATCCTCTAGTTACAATAGCTCTTCTAGCTCTAGCTCATAGGTTCAATCATAAACTAACAACAGCCACAAAATGAGCTCTCTAGCTCTATTTATAGTTTTTTGCTTAGTTTTCACCGATTTCACATCTAGTGACCGACATAGTTAAAAAATAGGTTCTACCTCTAATTTGAATTATCTAATGGCTTCCAAAAATTACAAAAATTGGTGTGAGCATTCTACCTAGACACCTCAAGCTACCAGACTCATGGGCTTGCACAAAATGGAGTCGCATCCGCGATAATTGGATGTATATACATATACTACATTGGTTTAGTGATAAAAATTATTGTTGTCATGATGAAATCTTCTGAGTAGTTTTAAGTGCTTCCTCTTCTTCTATGATGAGAACTAGTACTCGACCCTTTGCCTCGAACATGCCCCTATAGGGAATACTCTCACATGTGCTAAAAACTCCTCTTATCCTATCATGGGAGTTGGTAAGATCATTTTGACTACTACTCATGGTAGTTCTTTTACATTGATAGATGCTTTATTTGTGCCATAGATCAAGAAAGATCTGTTATCAATTTTAGCATTAGCCAAGATCAGCTTGGTTGTGAAATTTTTTGATGAAATGATCTCTCAAATGGTGATGTCATTATTACTTCTAGCATTTTATGTCATGGGCTATATAATCTCATAGATTAGGCAAACTCTATGAATGATTCAGCATGTGCAATTCAGGATTCTCAAGCTATATTAGATCCAAAGCTTTGGCATACATGCTTTGGTCATCTGGATTTTGCTAGTTTGTTATGCCTATAAAAATCTGAAATGGTGTTGTCTCTCCCAAACTTGAGGCATCTCATGAACATGTCCGTGAAGCTGTATTTTGGGAAAAATGCATTGTTCCTCCTTCCTAAAAGATGGTTCAATAAGAGCTACTAAAAAATTATGGCTTCTTCAGAGTGATTTTTGTAGTCCTATGTAGACACCTTCTTTTGGGAACTACCTTTACATCGTGACCTTCATTGATGATTTTTCCAAGCATGCATGGGTATATCCATTGAAAGCAAAGTATGAAGTGTTTATGTTCTCGAAACAGTTTGTGGTTTTGGTTAAAAATCTATCAGCATGTAAAATGGGCACCCTTTTTTTTATCAAGGGGTGAATGTCTTTTGATTTTAACACTAGTTCTATTCTAGGACACTTGAGTATCCTGGAACACTTAAGTGTCCTGCTTTTACACCAAATTGATTGATTTTTCTTGATGACATCCTTGAGGCTTTCATGGCGTACTCACTTGGATTTAATAGCCCAAATCATGTACTTTCAGAGAAAATTATAATCTTTAACATTTTACAACTTCACATGGGTTATTAAATGAAGAAGAAAATAGGAATTTTTAAAAACTCAACTTTAAGCATGACTGAAAAAATAACAGAATTCAAACATTTTAACAAATTGGATATGTTTTAGGAAATGAAAAGCTATTCATGGATGTTGGTAGTGTAAAGCAAGTGTCTAGGGACTCTGGAGAAGGTTGAACACTTCCATAAGTCATAAACATGAACTCAAAACTTTTCATCTCTAGATCACTACCATTTACTCCACCTTTTAAAGAATGTCTCACTATAATTTGTGTGCAAGTGAGATTGGAGAGAATTGGTAGATTATCAATGTTGGAGTTAGACGTCTATGGAAGCACGCGAACAGCACAAGGAAGAAGAAGAAGCTTGGAACACAACACACAAGACTGAATGTATTACTAGAGAATGTACACAGATAAGTAGCCCATTAGGGCAATAGGCGTATATACAAGCCGGGGAAAAAAAACCTCCTAAAGAGGGAAAAAAAGTGCCCCGGTAGTCTTAGAGTGTTCACACACATCACTACCTAAATATATCAACAAATCCCCCCTGGGAGTGATGCGGTGAACAAGGAGCTGGCACTCATGTATAAGGAAGTGCCAAGCTATGTGGAAATCACTCCACGAAAGGAAGTAAGCCCAAAGCTTTGCGGAAAGCTTCAAACTTCTCCCTAGGCAGAGCCTTCGTGAAAAGGTCTGCAATGTTCTCCTGCGTGGGCACATATGCCAAGCTGATCTCCCTAGCAAAAAACCTCTCCCTGACATAGTGATAATGCACCTCAATGTGCTTAGTGCGAGCATCGAACACAGGCTTCCTCCCAACTGCCAATGCACTCTGACTGTCAGTGAAGATGGTGGTAGCAGAGAACTGACCAACACCCAAATCAGCCATAAGGCGTCTAAGCCACACACACTCAATAGTAGTTGTGAAAGCTGCCTTATACTCAGCCTCACAACTGGAAGTGGCCACAGTAGGCTGCTTCTTGCTCAACCAAGATATACATGAGCTACCAAGCATGAAGCAAAAGCCACTAGTGGACACACGAGTGTCATAGCAACCAGCCGAGTCTGAGTCAGAAAAAGCATGCAAATCTGGCGGTAGTGATCCCCCTTGGGATAGAACAACCCAAGTAGCCGAGTACCACTCAAGTAGTGAAAGATGCGCTTAACCGCCTGCCAATGATTCACACCTGGGCAATGCATAAACTTGCTCATCTATGAGACAGCAAACTGAATATCTGGCCGAGTAATGCATAAGTAAATCAAACATCCAACAGCCTGCTGATAGAGGACAGCATCAAATGCATCTCCAGCATCATGAAGACTCGATCGTAAACCTGTCTCCATAGGAGTGGCAATAGGCTTACAGTCTTCAAGGCCAAAACGGTGCAATAATGTGTCAATATATTTGGTTTGACACAAAGCCAATCCACCATCAACTTGCATAAACTGAATGCCCAAATAGTGATGCAAATGCCCCAAATTAGACATCTCAAATGAGGCATGCAAATCAGCCTTAAAATCAGCAATATGGTTCTCAATAGGACCAGTGAGCAGCATGTAATCAACATAGACAAAAATGATCAGAAGCACATCATTAGCACGCTTAACATATAAGGTGCTCTCAGTTGGACTGTTCACAAAACCATGTGCAATCAGATAGGCATGTATCTTCTCATACCAAGCACGTGGTGCTTGCTTTAAACCATATAATGCCTTCTTTAACTTGCATACCTGGTTTTCATGCCCTTTCTGCACAAAAACCACGGAGTTGAAAAACATACACTTCTTCATGCAAGTCATCATTCAGAAATGCAGTTTTAATGTCCAACTGATGTACATTCCAACCATGATGGGCTGCAAGTGCACAGATGCTCCGAACAGTAGTCATACGACATGTGGGTGCAAAGGTCTCATCAAAATCAATGCCTCTTTCCTGTGCATAACCCTTTGCAACAAGCCTAGCCTTATACATGTCAATTGTACCATCAGGTTTACACTTCAACTTGTATACCCACTTAGTACCAATGGCTTTCTTGCTAGGAGGCAAGTCACATAAAGACCAAGTACCATTCTTCATTATAGCATCATATTCAGATTGCATAGCAACCATCCAATTTTCTGAATTTTGTGCTTCATCGAAAGAAACAGGATCATTCTCATCAGAGAGATTAGACGCAGCCATAGCATAGCAATCTGATGCAAAGGAGGCACTATGAGAGCCTGAACGAGTACGATATGACAAAGGTGCATCTAATTTGCTGTCACGCAAAGTCTGCACTAGCCATTTTGGCATAGTTTTTGCCTCCTCAATATCAGCTCTCTCATCAACAAGTGCATCATGTAAATCTGCATCAAAAATGGGATGATCTACATCATCACATGAAACCTGCAAAGGCTGAGAAGTTGCCTCATTAGGACCAGCAATAGACTGTCCACCTGTAAAAAGAGGCATCAAAGTATCATACATGTCTTTGGAGCTAACAGATGTCTCCTTAGTACATGAAAGCAATGGCTGAATAGCATCTTCCACAAAAACAACATCACGGCTAACCAGAATGCATTTAGTCTATGGATGATACAGACGATATTCTTTACTTTCAAAACTGTACCCAACAAAAATACATTTTACTGCCTTATCATCCAATTTTCTGCGATGTTGTTCAGGCACTAGTGCATATGCCAAACAACCAAAAACCCGCAGATGAGCAACAGATGGCTTGCGATCATGCCAAGCCTCATATGGAGTGATAGACTACAGCGCTTTAGTGGGACACCTGTTAAGTACATATGCTACACACATAACAGCCTCAAGCTAGAAACTATGTGGTAAAGCCTGACTCTTGACTATACACCTTGCCATTTCCATGAGTGACATGTTCTTCCGTTCAGCAACTCCATTCTGTTGAGGTGTATATGGCACTGTACACTGGTGTTTTATCCCACGTTCAGCCTAAAATGCATTAAAATCAGAAGACATATATTCCACCCCTCGATCAGAATGGAGGGTGCCCATTTTACATGCTGACAGATTTTCAGCCAAAACCAAAAACTGTTTGAAGCACAAAAACACTTCAGACTTTGCCTTCAATGGATATACCCATGCATGCCTGGAAAAATCATCAATGAAAGTCACGAAGTAAAGATAGTTTTCAAAAGAAGGTGTGTGCATAGGACCACAGACATCACTATGTACAAGCTGCAATTTTTATGTAGCCCGAACTGAACCATCTTTTGGAAAGGAGGAACGCTGCATTTTTGCCCAAAATAGAGCCTTCACATACATGTTTTCCAGGTGCCTCAAGCTTGGGCAAAGAAGACACCATATCAGATTTCTGCAAGCATAGCAAACTAGCAAAATTCAGATGACCAAAGCGTGCATGCCAAAGGTTTGCATCTGACATAGCGTGAGAATCATGAACTGCACATGCCGAATCAGTCACAGATCTTTCATAGTCTATGAGCTTATACAGCCCACGACATAAAATGCCAGAAGCAATAATAACATTGCCATTTGACAGATCATGAACTGTACATCTGTTATCAACAAATTTCACAACCAAGCCAATCTTGGCTAATGGAGAAAGTGATAACAGATTCTTCTTGATCCCTCGCATAAATAAAGCATCTGACAAGGTGAAAGAACTACCATCAGCAGTAGTCAGAATGATCTTACCAACTCCCATAACAGGATAAGAGGAGTTGTTGGCGCATGTGATAGTATTCCTTGTAGGGGCAGGCTCGAGTGAAGAGAAGAAACTGCGCTGCGAGGTAATATGTTTGGTCGCCCCACTGTCAAAGTACCAAACATGTGAGTCCACTGTAGACATGCACTGCTCATGAGAATATGGGTCAAAACTGCAAATAGTAGTAAACACCCATTCTTCTTCCTGCACAAGATTAGCAGACTCTATTTTTGGTGTAGAGGCTTCTGCAACAACCATTCCAGCCTTCTTTTTCTTTGCCTCTTTTGCAGCCAGTTTTGGACAGTTCTTTATGATATGATCATTCCCTTTACAGTACTTGCAAAACAATTTCTGCTTTTCTGATTTCTTCTAATCTTTATCCTGGTTCTTCGAATGTGCAACATTTGCAGATTTCTGCTTACTAGTAGAAGAGCTCCATTTTCCTTTGCCCTTCTGACGAGCTAGGAAAGCTTGATCTACAACACGCATAATGGACCTATTCTGCTTGGACTGATCTTCCTGTAACAGAACAAAGACTAACTCCTCAAATGACAAGGCAGTTGGATTGCCTTTCATCATCTATTGAAGAGTAGAAGCAAACTCTTATATGAATCAGGAAGACCATTAAGAACGGTCTGCACAAGTGAGCTATCTGGTATAACCTCATCAGCAGAAACCAACTGTTCCTTCAAGTCTTTGATCTTTGTTAGAAAATTGTCCATAGAATCACCTTCATTCATGTGCTCACTCTCCAACTATTTTCGGAGGTAAGCAACACGAGCCTCATTCCTAGCCTGGTACAATGTGGTAAGTGTATCCCAAGCATCCTTTGCTGTTCTACAAGAGCGAATGTGAGGAATAATAGCACGTTTGACAGACAAAGCTATCAATGCATGTGCTTGAGCATCTTTGCCATCCCAACGAATTTGCTCTGTAGTACGTGCAATAGAAACAGCAGGACGAACAGGAATCTGCAGAATATCATCTTCGACACCATCTCCATCAGCTTCAGCACCTGTATTTGCAGTACCTGTAGTCGCAGGTGTAACAGGATGTCTTTCAACACCCTGCACAATGTTCCAAAATCCTTTTGCAACCAATACATGTCGCATCATATAAGCCCATAATGGGTAGTTGGTACCATCCAACTTATCCTCAAAAGCCAACATACGGAATACATCACTGCTTTCAGCCATGGCCAGTGACTAAAATACCTTGATGCAGAAAATTGACTGTATCTCAAAAAGTTGAACGGAACTGCCCATACGAGTTCTGCTAAACCTATAGCAGACTTCGAGACGCTTATACTGGCGAATCGAAACAAGTATATACCTTTGGCACAAAAAGATGAAATAGCCTGCACAAGTGCTGCGATAGTGCATTCGGAGGCCAAAACGAGCTGAGATCGTGATTTCGACACCACAGAACAAAGCTGTTTTGATCTCTGAAATAGAGGAGTGTCGACGGCACCCTAGATGAAGCGACGACCTGCTCTGATACCAATTGTTGGAGTTAGACGTCTATGGAAGCACGCGAACACCACAAGGAAGAAGAAGAAGCTTGGAGCACAACACACAAGACTGAATGTATTACTAGAGAATGTACAGATAAGTAGCCCATTAGGGCAATATGCATAGATACAAGCCGGGAAAAAAAAAACCTCCTAAAGAGGGAAAAAAAGTGCCCCGGCAGTCCTAGAGTCTTCACACACATCACTACCTAAATATATCAACCATCAATGGATAACTTTCATACTAATTGAATGCATATTTTTATTCAAAGTTAAAAGGCCTCTACTTTGAACTAGTAGCCATTGCATTTGGTGCTGACTTTCATGCTGAATTGGCAAATCATATACTTCTATGTTCATGAAAAGAACGTAGCTCCAAAGGTGGAATAAAAAATTATTATGAAAAATAATAATTATTTAAATTCCATTCTAAGTATTAAACCTTCCAAAATATGCTTTCATGCCATGTTTCATTCTTAATCTCGTCAAATAATATGTGATCCACAATGGTGATTGTGATAAGAATGAAAAAATTTGGCATACATATTTCCTTTGACAAAAAGAAGATGGCAGCCATGATGGAAATAATGAAAATTTTTCAAATGATCCTTATTATTTTATGATATCGAAGATTATTTCAAAGACTTTTGAGTATTATTTTTAGTATGTGTTGGTGTGCAAGGGATTGTGTGCTTATGCATATAACAACTATCAAAAAAATATTTTTACTGAATATGTTAGAACTATATATTCTTTTGATTCTATATGTACGTGCCTCTTGTTTCTTGGTAGGAGCTAGTTTATTTTCTTGGATATCAAGCTAAATGTTTTTAATTTGGCATTATTGCAATTCGATGTTAATATTTGTATGTGGATATATTGGTTGGTGTCAACACATATATCTACTTTTTTTGGTGTACATAGATCAGAAACTTGGTTGATTTTCAGAGACTGGTAGTTTCCTTATGTGTAAACCTTGTTTGATGTCTTATTTTCTTTCTTCATGTGAAGAAATTGGATCTCTTCCATAACTGTACATGCTTTGTTATGTGTCCACAAACTATTCATGATTGTATCTATAGAATTTGGTTGATGCCCACACAACAAAAGATTCCTGGTTGTGTCCAAAGACATGAAAATTTTGGTGGATTTCAATAAATTATTTAGCCTCGTATATGTAAGATTTGGTTTGTTATGTCACACATTTTCTACTTGGTAAGTTGAATGTGTACACCTTGGATGATGTCCATAAGTTCTTTTGCATCATATATGTAGGCTTTAGTTTTTTGTTTTTGGTGACTAGAGTCATAGCATTTGATTTTATATGTGTACACCTTGGTTTTTGTCTTCATACCTTGTTTGATTGTTGGCATATTTGTACACCTTTGTGGATTCCCATAAGTCTGTTTTAACCATGTGTAGAACTAGTTGTTGTTTTTGGTGTACAAAGTCAAAATAGTTGATTTTATTTGAATTGAAATGATTTTTCTAAGTGAGTTTGAGGCTCATACTATCTGATCTATGTTTCAAGGAATGTGTATAATTTTTTCTTTCATATGATAAATTTTTTTCTTTTGATAAAAATACATTTGATTAAGAATTTTCATCCTATTCACCACCATAGCATCTTGAGAGGCTATTTACATGAACATAAAACATGATTTATTGTGCGTTATAATTTTGGATTAACCTTTGAATTATATATAATATGTGTTAAAGGATTTTCTCGAATTCTCTTTGTAGAAGGTGTGTGATTTTTTGAAAAAATTGTCAAAAAGGGACACTTAAGTGTCCTGTTTTGGTACCAAACTAGTGGTAATTCATTTATGGCTGAATGTGGGATAAACCATTAGTGTAAAATGCTCTTGGAGATAGACGTCTATGGAAGCACGCGAACAACACAAGGAAGAAGAAGAAGCTTGGAGCACAACACAAAATATTGAATCTGTTACTAGAGAATGTACAAAGATAAGTAGCCCATTAGGGCAATAGGCGTATATACAAGCCGGGGGAAAAAAACCTCAGAAAGAGGGAAAAAAGTGCCCTGGTGGTCCTAGAGTATTCACACACATCACTACCTAAATATATCAACAAATCCCCCCTCGGAGTGATGCGGTGAACAAGTAGCTGGCACTCATGTATAAGGAAGTGCCAAGCTATGTGGAAATCACTCCACAAAAGGAAGTAAGCCCAAAGCTTTGCGGAAAGCTTCAAACTTCTCCCTAGGCAGAGCCTTCATGAAAAGGTCTACAATGTTCTCCTACGTGGGCACATATGCCAAGTTGATCTCCCCAGCAGAGAACCTCTCCCTGACATAATGATAATGCACCTCAATGTGCTTAGTGCGAGCATGGAATACATGGTTCCTTGCAACTTCCAATGTGCTCTGACTATCAGTGAAGATGGTGGTGGCAGAAGACTGACCAACACCCAAATCAGCCATAAGGCATCTGAGCCACACACACTCAATAGTAGCTGTGAAAGCTGCCCTATACTCAGCCTCACAACTGGAAGTGGCCACAATAGGCTGCTTCTTGCTCAACCAAGATATACATGAGCTACCAAGCATGAAGCAAAAGCCACTAGTGGAGACACGCATGTCATAGCAACCAGCCCAATCAGAGTCAGAAAAAGCATGCAAATCTGGCCGTAGTGATCCCCACTCAAGTAGCCGAGTACCACTCAAGTAGCGAAAGATATGCTTAACCGCCTGCCAATGCTTGATTCTTGGGCAATGCATAAACCTGCTCATCTGTGAGACAGCAAACTGAATATCTGGCCGAGTAATGCATAAATAAATCAAGCATCTAATAGCCTACTAATAGAGAACAACATCAAATGCATCTCCAGCATCATGAAGACTCAATCGTAAACCTGTCTCCATAGGAGTGGCAATAGGCTTACAGTCTTCAAGGCCAAAACGCTGCAATAATGTGTCAATATATTTCATTTGACACAAAGCCATTCCACCATCAATGTGCATAAACTGAGTGGCCAGATAATGATGCAAATGCCCCAAATCAGACATCTCAAATGAGGCATGCAAATCAGCCTAAAAATCAGCAATATGCTTCTCAATAAGACCAGTGAGCAGCATGTCGTCAACATAGACAACAATGATGAGAAGCACATCATTAGCACGCTTAACATATAAGGTGATTTCAGTTGGACTGTTCTCAAAACCATGTTCAATCAGATAGGCATGTATCTTCTCATACCAAGCACGTGGTGCATGCTTTAAACCATATAATGCCTTCTTTAACCTGCACACCTGGTTTTCATGCCCTTTCTGCACAAATCCACGGGGCTGAAAAACATACACTTCTTCATGCAAGTCACCATTCATAAATCTTGTTTTAATGTCCAACTAATGTACATTCCAACCATGATGGGCTGCAAGTGCACAGGTGCTCCGAACAGTAGTCATACGGCATGTAGGTGCAAAAGTCTCATCAAAATCAATGCCTCTTTCCTATGCATAACCCTTTGCAACAAACCTAGCCTTATACCTGTCAACTGTACCATCAGGTTAATGCTTTAACTTGTATACCCACTTAGTGCCAATGGCCTTTTTGCCAGGAGGCAAGTCACACAAAGACCAAGTACCATTCTTCATTATTGCATCATATTCAGATTGCATAGCAGCCATCCAATTTTCTAAATTTTGTGCTTCATCAAACAAAACAGGCTTAGTCTCATCACATAGACTAGATGCAGCCATATCATAGAAATCTAATGCAAAAGAGGCACTATGAGAGCCTGATCGAGTACGATATGACAGAGGTGCATCTAATTTGCTATCATGCAAGGTCTGCACCAGCCATTTTGGCATAGTTCTTGCCTGCTCATTATCAGCTCTCTCATCAATAAGTGCATCATGTAAATCTGCATCAGAAACGGAATGATCTGCATCATCACATGAAACCTGCAAAGGCTGAGAAGTTGCCTCATTAGGACCAGCACTAGACTGTCCACTTGTAAAAAGAGGCAGCAAAGTATCATACATGTCTTTGGAGTTAACAGATGTCTCCTTAGTACATGAAAGCAATGGCTGAATAGCATCCTCCACAAAAACAACATCACGGCTAACCAGAATGCGTTTAGTCTGTGGATGATACAGACGATAGCCTTTACTTTAAAAACTATAACAAAAAAAAATACATTTTATTGCTTTATCATCCAATTTTCTGCGATGTTATTCACGCACTAATGCATATTGTTGGCAGTGGTCAGGGCGGTCAAGGGCTTATAAGACAAGGGAGTCAACGAGAAGGTCCAAGCAGATAAAGCAGTCAAAGAAGATCTGGCAAATAGGCCATCATTTTTCCTGAATTAATATTTTCCAAATAGTGATTCTAGTCACTCCACACCATTGTAAATATCATTCCACCTTTTTGGAGCTCCATTTTGTGCAAGCCAAGGAGTCCTTGAGCTTGAGGAGCATTAGAAGTACCTAACTATCAATTTTCATATTTTTTAGACTCCGTTTGAGCCCTCAAATAGGCCCTAGAACCTAATTTTTAACTAGCACGGACACTAGGTCTGGACAGGGCCAAAGCTAGTCAAAAACTATAAATATTTCTATGAAGTAGAATTTCAACCCCAGAGACACGAAGAGCTTACAAACGATGTGAGGTTAACCACACAAGTGACCGCCAAGAGCGAAGGTAAGAAAAGGAAGAAGAGAGCAGTCACACCAGAAGAGGAAGAATCTTTGTTTGAGGTCTGTGATAATTTTAAAAAGTATGAGATAGACGATAGGAGAGTCATGGTAAGAATGCCTAAACGGGACGCCCAAGTAGGTGAGGCCTATGATAACAAAGAAACCACCAAGAAAGTAGTTGTAGCCATAGAAGAAGGAGAAGAAAGATGCACGTACATAGGCCATGACCTGATGGAGGAAGAAGAGCACGAGTTGATAGCCTTGCTAAGGGAGTACAGAGATGTATTCACTTGGAGCTACAAGGACTTAAAAGGCGTAGACCTTGAAATATGCTCACACACAATTCCCATGACCTCAGATGCCAAACCATCCAGCAGAATCCATACACCTATAACCATAACTACGCTGTTAAGATCAAAGAAGAGATAGATCATCTGGTGGAAGCTTGAAGAAGGTTAATGCAGCCACTATTCGAGATAACTATCCGCTTCCTATCACTGAGCATCTATTAGAAAGAGTTGCAGGCAAGGAAGTGTACAGCTTCCTTGATGGATTTTCTGGCTACAATCAAGTGGCCATAGCTCCAAAAGATCAACATAAGACGGCTTTTGCCATAGAGTGGGGCATATTTGCTTTTCGGGTAATGCCATTTGGTCTTACCAATGCTCCTGCAACCTTTCAAAGACTGATGTGCCATGTGTTTAAAGAATTCCTAAGAAAGAATTTGGAAGTCTATGTTGATGATCTCTGTGCTCATTCCAACATTAGACAAACAAATATTCCTGAACTCAGGCAAATCTTTGACAAATGTAGAGAATATCAAGTCTGCCTGAACCTAGAAAAGTGTGTTTTCATGGTCAGGCAAGGCAAGATTCTAGGACACATAGTGTCAAAGAATGGCATATCCACAGATGAGGAGAAAGTGAGAGCTATTGCAGAACTACCTAGGCCAAGGAATGTCAAGGAAGTGCAAGCTTTCATGGGGCATTGTGGTTATTACCGATGTTTCATTCACATGTATGCCATCATTGCAAAGCCTCTGTATGGACTCTTGACCAATTTTGAGTGGACTAATGAATGTGAGAACTCCTTCAATGAGCTTAAACGGCGATTATGTTCAGCACCAATCTTGACCACACCAGATTGGAATAAGCCCTTTCATGTTCACGTGGATGCATCCAATTATGCTAATAGATAGATGAATGCAGCTGAACGGAATTATACCACTACTGAGAGAGAAGGATTAGGCATGGTATATGTGGTTAAGAAGTTTAGACACTATTTGCTTGCAAATAAGTTTAAATTTTTTACTAACCATCAAGCATTGTTATATCTTGTGAACAAGCCATGCAATACAGGCAGATTAGTAAGATGGTTTCTCTTGCTAATGGAATATGACTTTGAGGTTGTGGTAAGGAAAGGGAAGACTCACATGAGAGCAAACCATCTCTCTAGGCTCACATCCGGAGAAGCCCCACAAGGAGTATCGGATGACCTTCCTGATGCTTACTTGTTTAATTTGGAAGTGGTACCTGTCGGTTCACTGGCTCTTATTCCAGTGTCGCTTCTATAGCTTTGATACCACTCCTTGTTGACGCAGCGAAGGCTCAGTCCTTATAGAGCCTGCGGAATTCACTACGCCAAAGGAGAACTAAGCTAAAGTGATTTAGAACACCTCTATAATCGACAGTAGCTTAGCAACGTTTCTGTTGCTTAAATACGTAAGACTGCGTATTTGAATTTACTGGAAAATTCCACCGAAAACATCACCGGAAAGTTACTGGAATTATACCGGAATGATCTTCAAACTCGTTTGTAATTACTTCAAATGTGTATACATGAAGTAAGGAAGTGATGTGCGAACTTCCTTTGCTGAATGAACTTGTTCTGAAGTTTTAAGAAAAACTTCACCAGTTCAGAGTGCCTCTTTCCGGTCAAGCTTTGTACTGTGTATACATAGCCTTTTCACCGGAAACTTTGATCAGCTTAAAGTAGAGACGTCTAGCTACAAAATGAGCTATCTCTCATGCAAAGCTTCGAATTCTGCTGCGAGATATACTTTGATGTTTTACCGAAAAATACGTTTACTGTGACTGACCGAAAAATACGTTTACTGAGATAACTTTAACACAAACATTCGTTTACTGAGAGAGTATCGAGAGTCATGAACTGTAACTGTTAACGGTTAGCGAACATTCTACCGTAACACGAAAATACTTAGAGTTAGTCACATACGAGTAGTGCGCGAAAGCTTCCACATGAACATGTGTTTTCTATTAGAGAAGATGTGTACAGATAAGCTTGGCCTCTTCTTGCTCAAGCTGTAGAAACTCTCCTATACTGAGTAGTTTCTTATTACCATCTCTCTCAGATGAATACCCGACATCTCAGGTTTCTGTTATTCATCTGTACATACGCGATCTATGGCGTCTTCTGGGAACTTCTCACTCTCTCTTCACTCATACGTCTCTTCTCAATAGTAACTCACAGCTGCTACGTCCTTCAACCCTTGGTATATATTGTAGCTCAGTGATGAGTAGCACCTCCTTTAATGTCAATCCGGGAAGACATGAGGATGGTATGAAGACCTCGAGCAAGTGAAGGCACAAATGCGTGAGTGAGAAGCACACTAACATGCATACACATACACACACACGCGCACACAAGGCAAGACAAAGAGTGAGAATCAATGGAGTTCTTAGATTACTTTCAAAAAGCTCTTACAAGTTCAAAACTATTACAAGCTAACCTCAAAAATGAGCTCTCTAGCTCTTTTTATAGTTTTTGACTAGGTTTTGGCCTTGTCCAGACCTAGTGTCCGGCCTAGTTAAAAATTAGGTTCTCTACCCTATTTGGAGGTTCAAACGAAGTCAAAAAAATGTGAAAACTGACAGGTAGGTACTTCTAAAGCTCCTCAAGCTCAAGGACTCCTTGGCTTGCACAAAATGGAGCTACAAAAATATGAAATGATATTTACAATGATGGTTAGTGATAAAAATCACTATTATAAAGATGCTGTTTTTTTGAAAAATTTGAAGGCCTATCTGCCAGATCTGCGTCGACTGCTTTGTCTACTTAATCCTTCGCCTTGCTCTGACTCTCTCCGCTGACTTCCTTGTCTCCTCAGTCCTTGGGTGCCCATACTGCTCTCAACACCCCCCCGTCTCTCGCGTCTGTCGTCCCTGACAGACCCTTGTTGCTGGGAGTGTTGGATGTAATATTCCACAACCTGAGTGGCAAGCTGATGTTCTTGTATGCGTAGTCCTCTGGCCAAATCTGTCATCATACGATCCCAATCAATTGGTCCTGGAATGTCCGGATGTGGCAGACGTAACTGATCTGCATGGATCGCTTGTTCTACTGCGAATAGGTGTAGCAAATGTGTGGGTCTGGGAATGAAAATTTCTGAATGATATTCCCAGAATCCCGTAGAGAACATTTCCTCAAATGTCTGCTTGAAGCATGCGGGTAAGTACTTTATTCGTGCATGCTAGGTAAAGATTATAGTGACCGAGGGAGTCTGGCTCATGTCGTAGACTAAATCCTTGTTACCCTGAGAGAAGCCAGGAGCAGAGATGTATGGGGCTTGTACCTTCCGAAAGGTTTCGAAAACAATGGTCATGAGCTCGAATATTTTCATACACATTTTCGCAGCTATGTCGGGTACATTATTTAGACGTGTAGACCAGTGTCGAATTGTTGATAGCATGTAGGCTACGGTTGGGGTCCCTCGAGGCGGAGCAAAATATGGATAGTTAACCCAAGCCGAGCATTCTTTATTGTTGCGTACCTTGATTGCAAATGCTTGCCAAGATCTGCGACGTACCATGGGGCAATAGCATGGATTATACTTGATATACAGAGGCATGGTTGCCCAGGTGCTCATCATCTCTGGGTAATCGGTTAGTAGACGTGCACGCCAATTAGGTTGGAAGATCGAGCCAGCACGTGCATCTGTCGGTAAATCCCCTAGCTCAAATTGAGTGGCGAATGTGGGCTCCTTCCCTGTATGTCTTTTGACTTCTGCATTATAATCATGTAGCAAGACAAAATAAGGCATGTATTGCGACTCTGAGGTTGTGATTAACCGTTGGTGGGATAGGTTCTGAAAGTAAGAAGACCGAAGGACAGTCTCTTCCAGATTTGTGAGAGATTGCATTTGCACAACAACGCGATCATCATGTGTCTTACCCACTTTCTCGACCCTTTTGACCCAATCTGGAACTTGAATTTCTAGGGTGTTTTGTCCTTCCTCTGTAGTCCGTCCACCGGGTGTTGGCATCGGCTCATACGGCTCTTCAAAGCTGTCATCGATGGGGATTTCTACTACTGTTTCAGGTTCTGGTTCTTCGGTTGGCGAGGGTGGCCTTTCATATGGTAAGAGACGTGCTTGGAGTTCGGTCACCTGTTTCCGGAGGGTCTCTAATTCTTCTGGAGAGTGTTGCAACACTACCGGCTCCTGTTGAGTTGTGGGGGCGCTGACTAACTGCTTCTTTAGATCTGCACATTCAACCTCTAACTTTTCATATGACTCCAGGAAATTTGCATGCTCTTCGAGTAAGATGCGAATGTCTTCTGATGGGACAGCTCTATACTTGGTAGGGCTAACGGTTGCTCCTGCAGTTCCTTCCATAGCCGCTTCAAAGTTGTCTTGATTTTGTTGTTGAAGCCTCTTGTTCTCTTCTAGTGCTGCTGCCATATGCTTCCTTAATAGCCCAAGGTTGCGTCTGAGTGTATCATTAGATATCATTTGCGCTTGGAGCACTGTTTCTAGTTCCTTGACTGCTTGATCATCTACTGTCGATGTCTTTGATTCCAATTCAGAGTGAGCCTGCTGTAAGGTGGTATGCTCGGTTAGGAGCGTTTGGTAATCGGCTTCAAGAGTGGTGACTCTAGCTTGCAGACGCTGAGATTCTGCCTGGAGGGCAGCAGTGCGTTCTTCCAATTGATGGTATTCTTGTTGTAGTTGATGTGCACACTGAAGTAATGTGTTGAACGTGCTATTTACATTATGAGATGCAAGGGGGAAAGTTTGAAATGCAGGGGAGGTGGGATTGGGGAGGGAGGTAGTGAATGTTGTGTGTGCCAATGATGTGGTGAGTGGTGAGGTGGGGGGTAGTGGAGGGGGAGAGGGTGGAATTGTGGGGAGAGGTGCTGTGGTGGGTGAAATGTCCATTGGGTCAGACAGAGTGGTGTGTATAGGGGCTACCATGTAGGTGGGTATGGTAGGTGAAGTGAGTGTGGTGTTCGTGTAAATTGATGTCGTTGCGAACATCGGGGAAAGGTGCCTTTGAAACATTGGAGAGCGGAAGAACTGCTCCACAAAGGACGGGTATTGGGGTGGTGAGGTCAGGTTGAAAGAGGTGTAGGGGCCAGATGGGAAGTGAGGGTCATGGAATGGAGGTACCCGTATTGGGGGATAGGCTGGGAAACACAGGGTGCCTTCTGTGGGTGCCGGGTTTCCAACCACACTTGGAATTATGGGATGGCCAGTTATGGGTTCGGAGGATAGAAGGGTTGAAGCGTACAAGGGATTGGTGACGAAAGAGAAGAGGGTGTCTTGTGAGGTGGGTTCGCGAAATGAGAATGATGTGAATGAGGATGGGTTATAAGTGAAGGTAGAGGTGATGACTGTCGTTTCTTCCATGGTGGGAGGTGGTGATGGGGTTGGAGAAGGTGGTGATGGGGGATGCTGGGGTGAGATGGGTGATGTCTGAACGAAGGTTTCAGCAGAGAGGACAATGGTGGTGGTGGGGGTAGCTGTGGTTTCAATGGGTACTTCTTGTTCGGTGACGGGTATCCTGATAGTCTTACCTGCGCGTGGTAATGTGTCAACTCTGCGTTTGTCATACCTCACGGACTGGCGGACTGCTGTGTGGAAAGCCTCCGGAACTCCTAAAGATTCTGACACTAATTTGAGGGTGTCAATGAAATGTTGGTCCACCCCCTCATCTGATAGCATTTCTTGCATCAAAGCTTGACCTGACACAAGAGAGAGTTGATGCCTTTCTTGTACTGCTTTGATTGTGTCGTATAGCCTTTGTAGTTGAGCTGTATATGCAGGTGCACCTACAATTTCTGGCACTTCTTGTTGCTCATCATGTTGCTCTTGATCATAATCCTCCTCATCTTCCTCTTGTTCTTCTTCTTCATTATCCTCTTCATCCACTTCAACTGTTGTGACAGGTACTTGGGAGGTTGTTGCCTGTGTTTGCACATTCTCCACTTGTTGTGCCTCTTCTGCTTCCAGCTCTACATCTTGTAATAATTGTTCAAAGTCTTCATTCGTCAGTTCTTCCAAAGGTGCACCACTAGGAAATTCAAGATCTGCTGGGACTGGAGGGAATATCAAGGTAGAACCATCGGTGCTGCGTCTTGGAAGTCGGAGTGTGAATGGTCGGACTCTTCGGGGTGGAGGGGTGACGTCTGGTGTTAGGGTGGCTCCCCGTGGTTGGGCACAAGGGACTTGGACAGTACCTCTCATTTTCTTAGAAGGCGGTCCAGTGGATGTCCTGCCTCTAAACTGCTCTACACGATTCCACATTAGGGCCCGTTGAATAGGGATGTCATAAGCCAAACATCTATAAATTATTCTCGTTAGAGCACAGCATCCATATAAAACCTGTTTCCGCGGCCACCGTTTGTGAGCTAGGTGTATCTGATCAATTATCCAGTGGGGTAGGTTGATGGTGAGGCTCTGTGTCTCTGCCAGATACAAACTAAACCAAATCTTTTTGGGCAGCATGGTGAACCTATCTTGTGCAGGAAAAGCAAAGTGTTGCATGCACATGCGAAGGTGTATTGCAATATTAGGCGTCATGGACACCATGTCCTTGAGTTTGGTGAGACTTCGGTTCTTCATGTAATCCGGTACTAGGGTTTCCTTCTCTGTAGGAATATGCATTCCGCGCATATCTAGAGCCTCTCTCACCAAGTTGTTTGATAGCCTGAACCTCTTGAGCTCATTTCCCTTTGTCAGAGATGGAATCACAAATGAGCTTGCACCTTTTGGGTTCTTGTTTGGAGTCAGGGTGTTGACGAGATAGTAGCATCGCATGAAGTCAGGCTTTGGGAGCCGTGCACCGAAATATGCATTCAATCCTGCCTTCTCCCATATCGAACGTAGACCTTCGGCATTTTGTAACTTCTCAAATTCTCTTGTAAAGAAGTGGTATCTACCTTGCTTCCCATTAAAGTCCAGCTCTGATTCCCATAGGTACGTTCCTTCTCCCAAGGGTCCTACAACTTCACTAAACCAGTGGGAAGTTTTGCCTACGGGCATGGTATGGCCACTGGGAGGGTCCGCAATAGGTATGATTTTGATGGCCTGCAATTCTTCTGGTTTTTCATTTGTCTCAGGCAAAACGGGTAAACTGTCTAAGTCCACCACTTGCTGGCTCGTTTCGGTTTGAGAGCTAGTTCCTGCCGCCTCAGCCATGTTGAGAACTTCGCAGCTAGTTCTGTGAGAATATATGAACAAACGTTAACATTGCAATGGACACAAAATGACACTGTGTCCCTGTTACAACATTAACTTGATGAATTGTGATGCAGTTAGTTGGTTAGTTAGTGCTCGCGTGGATGTGAGTGTGAAGTGTGGTTAGCTGATGCTGACTACCTAAGAGCTAATGGGGGTTGGGTGCAATGTGAGGTGATACGGTTGGTCAGTGGTAATGAATTTACAAATGGGGTCGGGGCTTTGGTACATGCTTTGGGCTGCCAAACAAACTGATTGGCTGTTGGTCTTGATTTTGTGGAGACTCTGGAGGGTTTCATAAGAGTGTCTGCCTGGAAATGAGGCTTTTTAGGGACCCATTTACAAGTGATTCTGCTCGTGCTCATGTGCCCATGTGTGTTTGCGCGTGATGAATACAAGTGGGTATCGGTTGTGCGAGTGAGTGAACCATGTTGTACAGGGTGTGATCTCGGTGTTGCTATTTGAGCCCGCAAGCAAGCCTTAGGCACCCAAATTTGTCTTGATTGTGGGCTAGCCTTCATCGACTTCTTGGGTACCCAAATAGACTTTACTTTCGCAGAAGATTTTATGAAGGACTTCTTATTAGTGTCGCGTTGTTGATTACTAATAAGAGGTTTTGGCCGTGATGTTGGCCTGGCCGGAACAGGGTGTTCGCCTTTTTGCCTCCGTACTTGTTTCATCGGCTGAAACAATCTGCTTTGCTCCTTTGTTTGGCCTCTAGCATAGATAGTGTTCTGCTTCTTCTGTATTCGATCTGCCTTTGGTTGCTGCATCCCTCTGGCCTTTGGAACAGAAGGGAGTGCCTTCTTATCCTTGACTCCGTTGTTGAGACGATCCTCTTTCTGCATCATACAACGTTGGACAAGAATAGTATTGTCAACTTCATGTGTGCCCCTGGAAGGACCAGGAGTTCGTGCCTTCCCTAATTCTTTGAGTGCCTCATTTTCCAATTCAACCGTAATTCGACTATGATTTAACCATACCTGAAGAAGTCCACTTCTTAGGTTTAGGTTGACTGCATGATCATAGATCCAGTCCTGACCCAGGACAAGAGGCTCAGTGAGGTCCGCATCTTGACACACTAGTACCTTGACTGTCATTACTTCGTCTTGAATATAGAGGGGAAGTTCCACCTCGCCCATGCAAGGGGTTTCCACACCTCCCAATCCTATGAGATATGCTTCTATAGGATTAACAGTTAATTTCAACTCTTGACAGTAAGACAATTTAACCGCACTAGTGGCTGCACCTGAGTCAATCAAGGCTCTTACAGTCCTTGCATCCTTTCCTTGTCCTATATCTAAGGTTATAAAAGGACGTCGATCAATTATCCTATGGGAGTTGATACCTGAAACTTCACACATAGCCATGTGATATCCTTGATCTGCATCGGCCTCTGGCCTACGTTGCTCTCTACCTTGTCTTCTTAATTTCATTCTCCGTATGCGCTCTAAAGCTTCTGCTTGAGCTTCTTCCCGAATTCGCTTTTCTTCTTCTTTGCGTTTCTTGGCAATATTGAGTCGACTTAGCATTTCCTCTGTGAGGGGTTCCTGGTATAACTTGACTCTACAACCGCTTATGTAGCTTGGGAGAACATCACCTTCCAATGTGGCTAGTAGCACTGCTCCACTTGTTGAGATTCTATTAATGATCATGGGTCCGTAGCCTCTCTTCTCCAGTTTCCTCGCATGTTGTTTCAACGTGTATACTAGTACTAGGTCGCCTGCCTTTAAACCTTTATCCTTAACGTGGGCATCAAAATATGCCTTCTGCCGTTTCTTAGCTGCGTAAATTCCTGCTGCAGCTCTGAGTCTCGTTTCACCTAGTCGTTCAAGGTCAAAGATTCTAGATGAGAGTTCATGATCTGTCCATTCGTGCTCTTGTGCTACCTTCAATGTAGGTATCAAGAAGTCCAAT
Source organism: Ceratopteris richardii (assembly GCA_020310875.1). Classification (NCBI taxonomy): domain Eukaryota; kingdom Viridiplantae; phylum Streptophyta; class Polypodiopsida; order Polypodiales; family Pteridaceae; genus Ceratopteris; species Ceratopteris richardii. Next base: position 6,240,016 of record CM035443.1, read on the forward strand.
GGTAGCACTGCATTTTGACCAAACACCATCTGAAAGGGGGTGGCTTGGAGTACCGTTTTATAGGCAACTCGGTATGCCCAAACGGCATGATGTAGCTGTTTGTCCCAATCAGAGCGTTTATTATTCACTAATTTCGTCAGTACGTTGCATAAGATCTTATTGGTGCTCTCAGCCTGGCCATTTGCTTGAGGGTGATAGGGGGCAGACTTCTTATGAACTACCAAGAATTCTTGGAGCAGATTTTCAATTACTTCATTCAAGAAGTGAGTGCCTCTATCACTTACTAACTCGATAGGTAGCCCGTATCTTGTGAATACATTCTCAAACAAGCATTTAGCAGTCGTTTGAGCATCGTTCTTCGTTGTGGCTTTCACCTCTACCCACTTTGTTAGATAGTTTGTCGCAACAATGATATATTCAGCATGGGAACCCTTAGCTGGGGGATTAATAGGACCTACAAAGTCTATTCCCCACTTAGAGAATGCACGTCCACCCATCATAGGTTTCAATGGCATCTCATCTTTGCGTATAGGATACTGGGTTCTCTGACACACATCACATCGTTTCACATAGGTATGTGCGTCCATGTGAAGGGTCAGCCACCAGAAGCCTGCAAATAGTATGGCCTTGATCACCCGATCTGGTCCGAAGTGTCCTCCTGCTACACCTTGGTGAGCAGTTTCCAAGATCTTAAGATATTCACTCTCATGGACACATAGTCTCAGGTAACCATCTTTACCACGCTTGTATAGATTATCACCAATGAGTGAGTAATCCTGGGCTTCTTGCTCTAAACTCCTTTTCCTAGCTAGAGTCATGTCTTGAGGGAATGTTTTCGTCCTCAGGAAGGATACTAGTGGTTCACTCCAATCTGGCACTATGGACACCTGATAAAGAGTGGCATGTTCCACCGGTGGTTTAGTGCAACAGATTGGGCATTCCTTGCACAACTTCTGGACATCAGCTTCCATAGTCGGCCAATGCACTCCAAGTCTCTTTAGTGTCTGTAGGGTTCGTTGTTTTGAGTAGTGTTGCTCTAATGCACCTACATGTGCTAATTGCAACCATTTAGTGTACTCGTCCTCTTCTACACAACACGCCAAGATCCCTTGATCTGTGTGCTTATACATGCTTCCTGCCAAGATGTGATACTTTTGGGCTTTTACTACCTCTCTATCCTGTGTGTTTATTACTGGATGGTTAGGCCCGTATGTCAATACTGGCACTAATGGTTTAGCCCACTATGGCACCACTTCCAAATTAAACAAGTAAGCATCAGGAAGGTCATCTGACACTCCTTGTGGGGCTTCTCCCGATGTGAGTCTAGAGAGATGGTCTGCTCGTAAGTGAGTCCTACCTTTCCTTACCACAACCTCGAAGTCATATTCCATTAGTAAGAGAAACCATCTTACTAATCTACCTGTATTGCAAGGCTTGTTCACGAGATATAGCAGTGCCTGATGGTCAGTGAAAAATTTAAACTTATTTGCAAGCAAATAATGTCTAAACTTTTTAACTGCATATACCATGCCTAGTCCTTCTCTCTCCGTAGTGGTGTAATTTCGTTCAGCTGCATTTAATTGTCTACTAGCATAGGCAATTGGAAGATCCATATTACCTTCACCAGTAGGTTGCGCGAGTACACACCCAATAGCATAATTGGATGCATCCACGTGAACATGGAATGGCTTATTCCAATCTGGTGTGGTTAAGATTGGTGCTGAACATAATCTTCGTTTAAGCTCTTGGAAGGAATTCTCGCATTCGTCAGTCCACTCAAAGTTAGTCAAAAGTCCATACAGACGCTTCGCTATGATGGCATACATGTGTATAAACCGTCGATAATAACCACAATGCCCCATGAAAGCTTGTACTTCCTTGACATTCTTTGGCCTAGGTAGTTCTGCGATGGCTCTCACTTTCTCTTCGTCAGTGGATATGCCATTCTTTGACACTATGTGTCCTAGAATCTTGCCTTGCCTGACCATGAAAACGCACTTTTCTGGGTTCAAGCAGACTTGATATTCTCTACATTTGTCAAAGATTTGCCTGAGTTCAAGAATATGGGTTTGTCTGATGTTGGAATGAGCACAAAGATCATCAACATAGACTTCTAAGTTCTTCCTCAGGAACTCTTTAAATACGTGACACATCAGCCTCTGAAAGGTGGCTGGAGCATTGGTAAGCCCAAATGGCATTACCCTAAAGGCAAATATGCCCCATTCAGTGGCAAAAGCCGTCTTATGCTGATCTTCTGGAGCTATGGCCACTTGATTGTAGCCCGAAAATCCATCAAGGAAGCTGTACACTTCCTTGCCTGCCACTCTTTCTAAGAGATGCTCTGTGATAGGAAGCGGATAGTTATCTCGAATTGTGGCTGCATTAACCTTCTTCAAGTTAATGCACACACGCAGCTTTCCGTTTTTCTTGGGCACCACAACAATGGGGGATACCCACTCAGTGTGCTCAATTTCATAGATAAATCCAGCCTCAACCAATTTAGCTATCTCCTCCTTGATCTTAGCAGCATAATTATCGTTATAAGTGTATGGCTTCTGCTTAGAGGGTTTTGCATCTGAGGTCATGGGAATGGTATGTGAGCAAATATCTGGGTCAACACCCTTCAGATCCTTGTAACTCCAAGCGAATACATCTCTGTATTCCCTTAGCAAGGCTATTAGCGCATGCTCTTCTTCCTCTGTTAGGTCATGGCCTATGTACGTGCATCTCTCTTCTCCTTCTTCTAAGGCCACTACTATTTTCTTGGTGGTTTCTTTGTTATCATAAGCTTCTCCTGATTGTGCCTCTCGTTTAGGCATTCTGATCATGACTCTCCTGTCATCTATCTCATATTTCTTAAAATTTTCCGGGACCTCAAACAAAGATTCTTCCTCTTCTGGTGTGACTTCTCTCTTCTTTCTTTTCTTTCCTTCTTCCTTAGGTGTTACATGTGTGGCTAACCTTATGTCATTTGTGAGCTCTCCATACCTCTGGGGTTGAAATCCTACTTCATGGAAGTATTCTTCATCTGATGCAAAAGGTGGGTCCATAATGATTGACTCTAGATCAGAGTCACTTGCATCCTCAAATGCATCAGGGCTAGGTTCACACTCTTCTAACACTGCTTCTCCCATAATGGGTTCTATGGAGAAGACAGAAATGTCGTAGCCATCCTCATCACAGTGGGGTGTCCATTGTTCTTCATTGATGGCTACATCCATTGTTGCTAGGATTTCTGCCCAGCCATGGGGTTCAAATTCTTCATCAGGGAAGACTATAGGCGCATAGGCTGGGTCTTGAATTGATCTATGTGTTTCTTTTGCACCTACCTCTCTGGCTTTCTCTCTCTTCTCTTCTTCTACTGCTACTTTACACATCCACAATTGGGTATCTTCATGCATCCATGAGGATCCTGATCCTATGGAATGCACCGATTCTGTATCATCTTTTGCTCTATGGATGGGATTCCATTGGATAGGAGGGACATCTCTGTGAGAGTAATCTTTGAGATTCACTTTGGTCGTAACACCTAAGTGTTGCAGGTACAAGGAATTGGTTCCCCAATCCTGTACCACTTGCAACTGTCGCATAAATGGTCTTCCCAAAATCATCTCATAGGCATGGTTTTTGCTAAAATCACATATAGCAAATGTATGCTCGAACTCGACACCACATGTGGTGAGAGTTATTCCTTCTAGCAATCCTAAGGGTCTCTCAATATGACCATCTGCCATTTGCAATTTCATTCTCGTTGGTCTGAGTGCTGGCTTGCCCCAACGCTTCCATAGGGAAGTGGTGGCAATTGCAACTCCTGCGCCTGAGTCTAAAATGGCCTTGGTCGTGTAACCCTGGTAGGTAATGGGGAGATAGGTGTTCCCCTCTTCACCTTCACACATGTCTCCTATCTTATCCAAGGTTATTTCGGGCACTGTTCTATGGGATCCTACCTGGGAACGAGGTTTTGCTATCTCTGGTACTTGTTTGGCTACATGTTTCCATAGCTCTGGCTTTACTTTGAGTAGCTCTTCTAAGGTGAGATTGCATTGTACTTTAGTGTTTTTCACTACCTCTGTGTTCCTAGGTATGACTGAGTCCTCATTTCGCACCATGACCATGGGCGCTCTCATGCATGTAGATTTAGCTTCCCATGGGCCCATGAAGTGGGGTAATTCTTGTAAGGAGTTAGACTCAAAGTCTAATCTTTCCTGAGATTGTGTACTCTCCTGTTCTCCATAGATGGATGGGATATCTTGTGGGAATTGGTCATGTGCATCATCCACAAGTTCAATAGGAGGAGGGACTTCACTTTCTTTAGCCCATTTGTCTTCTTGAATCTCGCGTAGGAATTCTGGTGTAAACCGATTCATAGAAGATGATGTGTCTGGCTCCGTAGAGTTAGGCACACAAGCAACCTGGGAAGGAGGTCTTATTCTATCGTTGGCTCTCTCCTCGTTCTCACAGATGGCTGGAGCACACGCTTCCTGGGGAGGATTACTTATTCTATTACTTTTTCGAGCAGGCTCATACGCTCCCTGAGAAGGAATGTAGGCAACCTGTGGATGTACGTAAGCTTTCGAGGGAGGCTCATCTACCTTTTGGGGGGAAAGATAAGCTTCTTGAGGAGGCACATAGGCTTCCTGAAGAGGCTGGCTTATCCGTTCTCTTGCTTTTTCCTTTCTTTGAGGGGCAGGTTCCTTTTCTGATTGTGCAATTAGCTTCTCTATTCTTTCTAACAGTCCATCAAAGTGTAACTGCGTCTTAGCTGAACTAGAGATGTTAAATAGACGACTGGCTTCAAACATGGTTTGAGCCAATTCCACCATCTTAGCACAAATTTTGGTTTGTTCTAGCTCTAGCTCTGCTCTAGGGTAACACTTTTCATGATCCGTTACGTTTGGCCCTTCTTAAATTCTGGCCTGATATGCTTTAAGCATCATATTAAGGTCCTCGGGAGTGGGATCTGCTAGGACTGATCCTACTCTAGGGGGTGGTGGGATTAGGTGAGGCGGGTTGGAAGGTGGCAGGTCGGATGGATTTGGGAATGGTGGTGGTGGAGTTGTGTGAGAGGGAGTTTGAGTTGTGAGTTCAGTTATTCTGGCCTTTGTTTCTCTGAGGCTTTCCTCGAGTTCACTCATCTTTTTTGCCCATTGCCTTTTCATTCTTTCCCGACTCTCTCTCCAAGCTCTAGTCCTTTTCTTGGTAATGCTCTCAGTTTCACTAGCACCTGGGCTCTTTTCCTGGTTTACCCCTTGGTTTTGCTGCAATACCTGAGCTCTAGTCACTACCTGTACAGATGCAGTGGAAGTGACACTCCCTGTGGAGTCTACAACTAACCCAATCACGTTGATAGGGGTGATTTTTGGCATATTATTGGGATTCTTTGGGCAGTCTCGTAAGAGATGCTCCTTTCCACACTCTTGGCAAAAGCCTTGGATTGTTACTGACTGGGGTTGTGTAGGTGGAGGTAAGGGACAGTCTCGAATGAGATGGTCTCCCTGGCATCTGTAGCATGGTTCTCTGAGGAATGGAGGTCTTACCTGCCTAGGTTGAGGCCTAGGGTTGGGGTTTGTATACATGACGTTTGTGTAATCTGACTCCCAACTAGGTTCATTTGGCTCTTCACTGTAGTAGGACTCACCATGTTCCGGAGATTGCATGTAATAGGCCTGGGGGCTATCTATGTGTGTGGAATCAAAGCTTTGATCACTCAGATCATTCTCTGAAATTAATGGAGTCACTGGGACTATGGCTCTATTCAAATTCTCTTGTGCAGCTGCATATTTTACAGGGATTGCATTTGCTGGAGCAGGAGGTTGTTGTGCTAGCACGGGTTGAGGTCTCTGCTGCGTCTGGTATTGGGGTTGGTAATTTTGTTGGGGTCTAGCATACTGCTGTGGTGGGTACTGGTTTTGATATCTGCCTTGTTGGTATGGTTGAGGGTAGGTTTGCCTAACAGCTTGCTTATTGTAGGGACAATCTTGCGCGGTGTGATTGGTGTATCTCCGTTCTATGGTGCAGTACTGGCTACTAGGATTCACTTGGGGTTGAGCCATAATGGGACACACGTTCGCCATATGGTCACCGCCGCAAGTATAGCATCTTTTGACAGGGGCAAACCTTGGGATCTGTTTGCTAGAGACACCTAATTTCTGAGCTACTTTCTCTGCTAACTCCTCAATTGTTGTGGATTGCGTGGAAGAGAGGCTAGAGCCACTATCTGAGTCCTTGTAGATTTTGGAAAGCTCTAGTTCTTCCCCTAGGTTATCCTCGATGTCAATGCACATGCGTACACACTCTTCAATGGTCCTAGGGTCTTTCAAGTACACATAAGATCTCAATTTGGTACTTAGCAATCCATCCAAGAATAAAGCCACTTGCTTAGCAGGTGTGGGGAGCTCCGAAACAGGACATCTTTCTAAGTATTGCCTAAATCTTCTTCCTGCAAGTCTCACGGTCTCTTGAGGAGTCTGCTTGAAGCTATGTATTAAGGAGGAAGTATTATGCCTTATGCCACTTTTAGAGAATTCAGTGATGAATGCCTCTAGAAGTTGGTCTATGCTCCTGAACTGTCTCTCATTCAATGGTTGAAACCACGTAAGGGCTGTGTTCCTAAGGGTTAGACCAAAGGCATTGTACTGCGTGAATAAATCCTCCACTTGTTCAGCTCTCAAGACTTGCCTAAACTCTGCCACATGATCGTATGGATCTCCTGTGCCATCGAAGTAATTCTTCATGGACTTAACTAGCTGAGTTGGTCTCAAAGTCCTTGTGTGCTCTCTAGGTCGTGGTAGAGGGAACTCATCCGCGTTTCTGTGATTCCTGTGAGCTCTAGGTATCTCGGGCTCTACTCTATTTGTTTCCGTCCTCGTTCTTTCTCTGCCCACTGGGTTGGCAAAGCTTACTTCAGGTCTATCTCTATGTCTGTCTCTTTGAGATCCATGTGCATGGGATGTTCCAGCACCAGGATGACCATAGGAAACATTCGATCTTGGTTGAGGGAAAATAAATTCACCCTTCCAAGTGTACGCATGCCTCTCATTTTCTGTAACCACAAAGATCCTCTCTGAAGCGTGATCTAGGTAGGTCACTCTGCCTGGGCTATCTGGATCTTTAAACTCATAGATCATGATTGCTCCTATATCAATTGGCTTGTCTAATTTATACCTCCAAAAGGCTTCGTCGGTTTCTTGGTTTAGCAGCAGATCTATACTCTTATTATCCTGTGGGATCCATTCGGGAGTGATGATCCTTGTTAGCACTGACTTTCCACGAGGGGTCCTAGGCTCTGCTCCCATGTTTCCTTGCTCTAGGTCACCTAAGTCCGATTCTGGGACTACATTCCCAAATTCATCTGTCCTATCTGGGTGACTGGTGACTACATATATTGTTCCTTCTTTGTCTAGGTACGCTCCGTTTTCAAATTTTACAGCGGGGTACTCTAGTCCAATGGACTGGTCAGGGTTTTTAATCTGGACCACGGATCTTCCTAGACCGTCCTCATAGATGCTAGCACCTAATCGGTTGGTCCTAAGGTATTCCAACTGTGTTTTGTAAGGGCCTTCTACTCTGTGCAAGTATGGCACCCCTGAACTTCCCGTAGGTCTGTCCATGTCTTGAGACATCTCTGACTCACTGGTCTCAGGGCTAGGGTAGTATGAGTGGTGGCTCAACTGCTGGGCCCAAGACCTAGCAGTATGGTTGACACTAGCCTCTGAAGACCTAAGGCTTTGTCTGTCCCTTACTAGATGTCGCCCTGATCTAAGGTTCATATGCCTATTTCAGTAGCCCAATTTTTGCCCAGAGTACAACCTCGTTGCCGTTCAATTGGTATCAGTCACTTGATTCTTTTTTAGTGTGTTATCGTGTTTATACTCTTGTCTGATATCACGTCGACAGGTATACTTGAGTGTATTTCCGCACTGTAAATTGATCGTTCCACGTTAGGTTCTTTCCCTTAAGGTTATCGACAGTACAGTGATTATGTTTTTATCTTGAACTTGAGTTTTTAGGTAGTCTTCAACTTGATACCGCCTACCGTCGCCCTGGCTGACTCTTATCACTAATCGTTCTTAGCCTAGCTAGGAATTGACAAAGGGAGTTGAGAATTTCCAACCTTTCGTTTCCTTCTTGGTTGCCCTTGAGTGCTCAGGAAGCGTGTTCCCAAGCTTGCACTTACTCTTGCTTGAATGCCCTCAAGTGCTCTTACTGGACCTGTAAAAGTCCCACGGTTAGCTCAAGACTTAGATTCAAATGACACCATAGACCACTTTCATGCATATGACTCACAGGCCAAATTATCCTTTGCCTTTATGGAAAATAATCCTAGGGATCCTTCAATTTTTCTACCTCGGGGTATGTTCAACTTCAAAAAACCCTATCTAATAATCCTGATATTAATTTTCACATAACCAGTGGAAGTTTTGGTTGTACTCCCCACGAGCTTTCCAACAAAACAAGAATCACAGCAAACGGATTTCGTATGAGGAAGTTATGTCAGTTCAGGGTTCTAGGGCTAAAACAGGGTTCAAACAGGATCACGGTGCAACAGGTTTTCCCCAAGTTATTTTCCTATGGCCTCCTTATGTGCTCTAGAAAAAAATGCTCATGCCCAACATTAGCCAAACTCTTCAAATTAGAAACCCTAAAAAATTGGCTAAATTTGGCTGTCAATCGCGATGGATTGGGCAGTCAATTGCGATGGACAGGAGTCGATCGCGATGGACAGGAGTCGATCGCGATGGACAGGCAATCAATCGCGACGATCAGGCAATCAATCGCGACGGACAGGAGTCGATCGCGATGGACAGGCGTCGATCGCGATGGACAGGCGGGCAGTCAATCGCGATGGATAGTCAGTCGGTCGCGACGGACAGGCGGTCAATCGTGATGGATGGGTGTCGATCGCGACGGATAGGCAATCAATCGCGATGGACAGGCAGTCAATCGCGACGGACAGGAGTCGATCGCGATGGACAGGCGGGCGATCAATCGCGATGGACAGTCGGTTGGTCGCGACGGACAGGTGTCAATCGCGATGGACAGAGCTGTCAATCGCGATGGACAGAGCTATCAATCGCGACGGATTGAAATTTTGCAACTTTTTCAAAATTTTTTGTGGAAATGTGGTGTGCAGGGTCTCTAGACTACTGTGGTGCACTCAGTTTTACCAAAGGATGAAAATTTCTGTCAATCGCGATCGACAGAAGCCGGCGACTGCGAGACAGTTACTTCGAATTCCGTACCTGCGCACAGTGCTGGGGACGATGATGCGGCCTGTACCTGCAAGACAGCTCAGAAAACATGCAAAAACAGCACACACAATTTCGCTCTCTCGCTCTCTCTCACAAGTGAAATGAGGGAAATGAGGTGGGGAAGGTGATATGATCAAAAAACTGAAATTTTTGCGATGATGGAGATGGAGGTGGGAGATGGTGATGATGATGATGGTGATGAAGATGGTGAAGAAAAAATAAGAAAATAGATGAAAGTGAAGAAAATACCTACAACTCCAACGCGTCAACTCTACGTCTTACCATCACACGCGCGTCCTCAAAGCTCGATCCCCGGCAACGGCGCCAAAATTTGGTGTAGCTCAGTGATGAGTAGCACCTCCTTTAATGTCAATCCGGGAAGACATGAGGATGGTATGAAGACCTCGAGCAAGTGAAGGCACAAATGCGTGAGTGAGAAGCACACTAACATGCATACACATACACACACACGCACACACAAGGCAAGACAAAGAGTGAGAATCAATGGAGTTCTTAGATTACTTTCAAAAAGCTTTTACAAGTTCAAAACTATTACAAGCTAACCTCAAAAATGAGCTCTCTAGCTCTTTTTATAGTTTTTGACTAGGTTTTGGCCTTGTCCAGACCTAGTGTCCGGCCTAGTTAAAAATTAGGTTCTCTACCCTATTTGGAGGTTCAAACGAAGTCAAAAAAATGTGAAAACTGACAGGTAGGTACTTCTAAAGCTCCTCAAGCTCAAGGACTCCTTGGCTTGCACAAAATGGAGCTACAAAAATATGAAATGATATTTACAATGATGGTTAGTGATAAAAATCACTATTATAAAGATGTTGTTTTTTTGAAAAATTTGAAGGCCTATCTGCCAGATCTGCGTCGACTGCTTTGTCTACTTAATCCTTCGCCTTGCTCTGACTCTCTCCGCTGACTTCCTTGTCTCCTCAGTCCTTGGGTGCCCATACTGCTCTCAACATATATATATATACATTTCCTTCTGCGCTCGTCCACGCTCCCATTCTTTAATTCACGTTAAGTGCGCATTATGCGCCCACCGCGGTTTATTGCTCTGTTACTCGTACAGTTTCTAATTCTGGTTAACGGACTGATTTTGTACGCTGTACAACTGAGGCTTTTGATTTTCTGAAGATCCCAAAGATTTTATGTCTGTCAAATTCGTGAGTGATTCCTCAACAGCTCCCCCTCAATCACTAATTTGACCTCTTCCGGTCTTTCGTATATCTTCCTTTCTTTTATACCTGCCATTTCTTTGAATCTGCTTGTCTTTGTTCCATCTAGGCTCTTTGTTAAGATATCTGCTATCTGATCTTTCGTAGGAGTGTAGACTATTTCTATCTCCTTCTCCATTACCTTTTCTCTGAGAAAGTGATACTATATTTCAATGTGCTTTATTCGTGCATGAAATACTGGATTCGCTGCAAGATACAGCGAGCTCATATTATCTCCATGTATGATGGGTACTCCTTGATCAATCCCCATGCTTTTGAACAAGATTTGCATCCATATCACTTCTTTAGCTGCTTCTACTAGTCCTTTGTATTCAGCTTCTGTTGATGATAGAGCCACTGTGTGCTGTTTCTTCGAACACCAGCTTACTAGCTTATCTCCTAGGTATATCATATACCCGTGTGTTGATCTTCGGTCATCTTGACTTCCTGCCCAATCTAAGTCACTGTATGCTCTGAGCTTTATATCTGATGTAAAAGGATAGTATAATCCTTCGTTTATAGTTCCCTTAATATATCTGAGCACTCTTTGTCCTGCAACCCAATGTTGATCTGTCGGACAATGCATGAACTGTGAAAGAACTCCCACCGGATAGCTGAGATCCGGTCTTGTTAGTGTCGCGTAGATTAAACTTCCTACTAACGACTGATACTTCTTCATATCTTTGAACTCTGTACCACTATATTTGCTGAGTTTATAGTTTACTTCAAGCGGTGTTGAAGCTTCTCTGCAATTCTCCATGTTGAACTTCTTCAGTAAGTTCAGGAGATACCTTTCTTGTGATACATATATGCCGTGGTCTGTATAAGTGACTTCCATTCCGAGAAAGTATGACAACTTTCCTAGGTCACTGATCTTAAACTCCTTTTCGAGTGATTTCTTCACCTCTGTGATTCCTTCATCTGAGGTTCCTGTGATAATTATATCATCTACATAAATACAAATGTAGATCATTCCTTCTTCTGTTCTTTTGATGAGTAGACTTGCATCTGCCTTCGAGCTTTGGTATCCCAGTTCATTGAGATACTTCACAAGTCTGTAGTTCCAAGCTCTTGGAGCTTGCTTCAGTCCATAAAGTGCTTTTCTTAGTCTGCACACATGTTCTGGATATCTGGAACTTACGAAACCTTCCGGTTGCTCCATGTAAACTTCATCTGATATATATCCGTTCAGAAATGCATTCTTGATGTCCAGCTGACTTAGCTTCCATCCTTTAGATGCTGCTACAACGATCACTGTCCTTATGGTTGACATTTTTGCCACCGGACTGAACGTTTCGTCGTAATCTATGCCATGCGTCTGAGCATAGCCTTTGACTACCAGTCTCGCTTTGTGTCTGGCTATCCTTCCATCTGCAAATTTCTTAAGTTTGAAAACCCATTTATTTCCGATTATTTTCTTACCATTTGGTTTAGGAACAAGCTCCCATGTCTTGTTCTCCTCCAGTGCGCTGAACTCTTCTTCCATAGCTTCTTCCCATTGCTTCTTTCCTTTTGCTTCAGCATAGCTCTGAGGTTCTTCTTCATCTTTTACCATATATGCATAATCTTTCTGAGTTATGTATGAAGTATCATACGAGTACCTTTCCGGTTGTCTTCTTACTCTGTTTGACCTTCTTGGTCCATATTCTTCATGTGTATCTGAATACACGTCTTCATCTTCGTTTCTTATACCTGGTCCATTCCTCGACGTACTCGCCTGCATATGATCTTCATCTTTATTCACCTGCACAATTGATTTACCTTTCTCTCTTCTTCTGATTTCGTCTTCAAATTCTTCAGCTGTATGACTCTGATCTGCATACCAGCTTTTCTGTTCATCAAACGTAACATCTCTGGAAACAATAAATTGTTTGGTTAGAGGGCTCCATAGCCTGTAACCCATCTGCTTTTCATCATACCCAACGAACACATATTTTTTTGCTTTCGGTTCCAGCTTATGTCTGAGTTGAGACGGTACATAAGCATAAGCGACTGACCCAAACACTTTGCAATGATCAAGTGTTGGCTTCTTTCCCCACCAGGCTTCATACGGGGTCATTCCATCTAATGTTGTACATGGTAATCTGTTTACCAAGTATGTCGCTGTGTTTACGGCTTCAGCCCAAAGATAATCTGGGCAATTCTTTTCTTTTAGCATAGCTCGTGCAAACTCAACTAGAGTTCGGTTCCTTCTTTCTGCTACACCATTCTATTGTGGTGTATACCTGCAGGTTATTTCTCTCTTAATACCTGCATTCCAAAGATAGTCATTGAATTCTCGGGAGAAATATTCTCCGCCTCCATCAGACCTCAGTCTTTTGAGTTTTTGTCCTGTGAGTCTTTCAGCATATGCATGAAAATGTCTGAAAGCTCCAAACACTTCTGATTTCTCTTTCAAAACATAAAGAGTTATCCATCTTGTTGCATCATCAATGAAAAGGCATAATACCTTGATCCGCTAATAGATCCTTCTTTTGTTGGTCCCCATACATCTGTATGTATGAGTTCTAGCACGCCATCATGTTTGAATCCTTTCTTCTGGAAAGGTAACCTGTGGGCTTTTCCCATTTGACATGCTTCGCACTTGTGAATCATATGTTGATTCTGTACGTTCGGTAATCCCAGTACAGACTGATTCGCTATCATAGCTTTAATTCCTTTTTCATTAAAATGACCTAATCTCTTATGCCAGAGATCAAGTTCTGTAATTACCTTTTCATCATGTGTGAGCAACGCTTGGCCAATGTTCCCTTGTACTCTTAAGGTAAAGAGTCTTCCTTCTTTCTTACCAGAGACGATCTGATTATATCCGTTCTTGGGATCTTCTACAAATACCCCTTTGTTTGTAAATCTGACCTAAAATCCTTTCTCAACTATCTGTCCCACACTAATCAAATTTTTCGGTATTGTTGGAACATACAAAACATTGGTTAGCAAATCTGCTCCACTTTTACATTTCACTTTTCCAATTGAATGTACGCTATGTCTTGTGTTGTCACCTGTTTGAACAGTGTGACCCGAACTGCCTTTCTCCATTTCTGACATCAGTTCTATATTTCCTGACAAATGATTAGAACATCCAGAATCAATGTAAAATACCTTTAGGTCTTCGTTATCTGATGTGCTGATTGAGTTCATCATCAACGATGTATGACTTTCATTCTTCGTGTCATTTGCGTAGTTGTTGTAGGTGGTGTTGTAGGGTTGGTCCTGTCCCCAACTTCTTGTTCCACCTCTACCGTAGCCGCCTCTTTGGCTTTGTCTTCCTCTTTGAAAATTATTCTGATATCTTCCACCTCTGGTTCTGCTGTCATTGTTCTGATTTTGATTCGATCCCTGTTGGTTGTGCCAACAGTCATGCGCCAGATGATTACTTAGTCCACAAATCCAACAAGCTTTCTTGTTGGTATTCTGGCTGCTTCTTCCTCTTCCAGAGCCTCTTGCTCTTCCTCTGCCAGTGCTTTTACCTTTTGCGTAATAAGCCTGAGAGCTCGACTCCTCTTCATCTTTTGACTTACCTTTTTCTTTCTTCTTATTCTTCATGTACATTGCAGAGCTTTGTCCTTTATCTCCATCTCCTTTCAGGTCTTGCTCATATGTGAGCATCAAACCAAGCAACTGATTTAAATCTGGTACAAAATGATTTAAAGAAAGTTCAGTTGAGAGTACGAAAGGTTTCCACCTTTCATCTCCTCTCAACCCTGTTAACAGTTGCGCTATCAATCTGTGATTTTCGACATCTTCATTTATGGATCCAAGACTATCTGCTAGATCCTTCATTTTAGTGACATAGTCACTGATGCTTTGACTCGGCTTCTTTTTGAACGTTGTGAACTCGGACCATAAGCTAGCCTTTCTAGCTTTCGTAGTATTTTGGAAGTGGTCTTCCAATGCGCTCCATATGTCCTCTGCTTTCTCCAGACCTCTAATGTGCGGTAGTAGATGATCTGAAACAGTGTTGTAGATGTAGGATCTTGCCGTTGCATCTTTCTTCTGCCACTGCTTCAGGGCTTCTAATTCTTCTTTGTCCGGTTGACTATCGTCTTCGAAAGTCGGTTTCTTTTCTTCTCCGATCACGTACATCATTAAGTCCTTACTCATAAGTAAGGCTTCCATGCGCATTACCCATGTGGGATAATTGTCTCTGTCCAGTTTGTCGATTTGGACATGATCTGCCATGGTCTTCTTCTTCTTTCGATTCTTCAGAATCTTTCTGCTCTGATTTGATATGCCTGCTCTGAGATCTAGCCAGCTCTGATATCGCTTGTGGATCAACCTGCTCTGATACCGCTGTCGGTTCACTGGCTCTTATTCCAGTGTCGCTTCTATAGCTCTGATACCACTCCTTGTTGACGCAGCGAAGGCTCAGTCCTTATAGAGCCTGCGGAATTCACTACGCCAAAGGAGAACTAAGCTAAAGTGATTTAGAACACCTCTATAATCGATAGTAGCTTAGCAACGTTTCTGTTGCTTAAATACGTAAGACTGCGTATTTGAATTTACTGGAAAATTCCACCGAAAACATCACCGGACAGTTACTAGAATTATACCGGAATTCCACCAGAATGATCTTCAAACTCGTTTGTAATTACTTCAAATGTGTATACATGAAGTAAGGAAGTGATGTGCGAACTTCCTTTGCTGAATGAACTTGTTCTGAAGTTTTAAGAAAAACTTCACCAGTTCAGAGTGCCTCTTTTCGGTCAAGCTTTGTACTCTGTATACATAGTCTTTTCACCGGAAACTTTGATCAGCTTAAAGTAGAGACGTCTAGCTACAAAATGAGCTATCTCTCATGCAAAGCTTCGAATTCTGCTGCGAGATATACTTCGATGTTTTACCGAAAAATACGTTTACTGTGACTGACCGAAAAATACGTTTACTGAGATAACTTTAACACAAACATTCGTTTACTGAGAGAGTATCGAGAGTCATGAACTGTAACTGTTAACGGTTAGCGAACATTCTACCGTAACACGAAAATACTTAGAGTTAGTCACATACGAGTAGTGCGCGAAAGCTTCCACATGAACATGTGTTTTCTATTAGAGAAGATGTGTACAGATAAGCTTGGCCTCTTCTTGCTCAAGCTGTAGAAACTCTCCTATACTGAGTAGTTTCTTATTACCATCTCTCTCATATGAATACCCGACATCTCAGGTTTCTGTTATTCATCTGTACATACGCGATCTATGGCGTCTTCTGGGAACTTCTCACTCTCTCTTCACTCATACGTCTCTTCTCAATAGTAACTCACAGCTGCTACGTCCTTCAACCCTTGGTATATATATATATATATATACATTTCCTTCTGCGCTCGTCCACGCTCCCATTCTTTAATTCACGTTAAGTGCACATTATGCGCCCACCGCGGTTTATTGCTCTGTTACTCGTACAGTTTCTAATTCTGGTTAACGGACTGATTTTGTACGTTGTACAACTGAGGCTTTTGATTTTCTGAAGATTCCAAAGATTTTATGTCTGTCAAATTCGTGAGTGATTCCTCAACAGTACCTCAGTGGGCTAAGCCATTAGTGCCAGTATTGACATACGGGCCTAACCACCCAGTAATAAACACACAGGATAGGGAGAAAGTAAAAGCCCAAAAGTACCATATCATGGCAGGAAGTATGTACAAGCATATAGATCAAGGGATCCTAGCTTGTTGTGTGGAAGAGGATGAGTACGCAAAATGGTTGCAATTGGCACATGTAGGTGCATTAGCGCAACAGTACTCAAGGCAACAAACCCTACAGACACTAAGGAGACTTGGAGTGCACTAGCCGGCTATGGAGGCTGATGTCCATAAGTTGTGCAAGGAATGCCCGATCTGCTGCACTAAAGCACCTGTGGAACATGCCACTCTTTATCAAGTGTCCATAGTGCCAGACTAGAGTGAGCCACTAGTAGCCTTTCTGAGGACGAAAACATTCTCACAAGACATGACTTTGGCTAGGAAAAGAAGTTTAGAACAAGAAGCCCTAGATTACTCACTCATTGGTGACAACCTATACAAGCGTGGTAAAGATGGTTACCTCAGATTATGTGTCCATGAGAGCGAATACCTCAAGATATTGGAAACTGCTCACCAAGGTGTAGCAGGAGGACATTTTGGACCAGATCGGGTGATCAAGGCTATACTATTTGCAGGATTTTGGTGGCCGACCCTTCACATGGATGCACATACCTATGTGAAGAGGTGTGATGTCTGTCAGCAAACTCAGTATCCTATACGTAAAGATGAGATGCCTTTGAAGCCTATGATGGGTGGACGAGCATTCTCTAAGTGGGGAATAGACTTTGTAGGTCCTATTAATCCCCCAGCTAAGGGTTCACATGCTGAATATATCATTGTTGCCATTGATTATCTAACCAAGTGGGTAGAGGTAAAAGCGACCACGAAGAATGATGCTCAAACAACTGTTAAGTCTTATTTGAGAATGTGTTCACTAGATACGGGCTACCTATTGAGCTAGTAAGTGATAGAGGCACTCACTTCTTGAATGAAGTTATTGAAAATCTTCTCCAAGAATTCTTGATAGTACATAAGAAGTCTGCCCCTTATCACCCACAAGCTAATGGGCAAGCCGAAAGCACAAATAAGATTCTGTGCAATGTGTTGACCAAACTAGTGAATAATAAACGCTCTCATTGGGATAAATAGCTACACCATGCTGTTTGGGCATATTGAGTGGCCTATAAAACGGTACTCCAAGCCACACCCTTTCAGATGGTATTCGGTCAAAATGCAATTCTACCATTGGACTCCTTGATACCTACATTGAAAGTAGCACAGGAGCATGAATGGACGGGTCATGAACTCTCTTCGAGGATTTTTGATCTAGAACGACTAGGTGAAACAAGACCAAGATCTGCAGCTGGAATATATGCAGCTAAGAAGAGACAAAAGGCATACTTTGATGCCCACGTTAAGGACAAAGGCTTGAAGGCAGGAGACCTAGTCCTAGTCTACACTTTGAAACAACATGCACGGAAATTAGAGAAGAGAGGCTATGGACCCATGATTATCAATAGGATCTCCACAAGTGGAGCAGTTCAATTAGCTACACTGGAAGGTGATGTTCTTCCTAGCTACATAAGCGGATGCAGAGTCAAGATATATCAAGAATCCCTGATGGAAGAGATGCTAAATCGACTCAACACTGCCAAGAAACGCAAGGAAGAAGAAAAATGAATTCGAGAAGAGGCACATGCAGAAGCATTGGAACGCATCCGAAGGATGAAGTTGAGAAGGCGGGGAAGGGAACAGACACCTATGCAGACCCAGGATATCATATGGCTATGTGTGAAGTTTCAGGTATTAGCTCTCATCGAATAATTGATCGACATCCTTTTGTAACCTTAGAGATAGGACGAGGAACGAGTGCAAGGACTGTAAGGGCCTTGATTGACTCAGGTGCAGCCACTAGTGTTGTTAAACTTTCTTACTGTCGAGAATTGAACTTAAATGTCGATTCTATGGAAGCATATCTCATAGGATTGGGAGGCATGGAAACCCCTTGCATGGGCGAGGTGGAACTTCCCCTCTACATTCAAGATGTTTTATTGACAGTTAAAGTACTAGTGTGTCAAGATGAGGATCTCATTGAGCCTCTTGTCTTGGGTCAAGACTGGATCTATGATCATGCAGTCAACCTAAACCTAAGAAGTGGACTTCTTCAGGTTTGGGTAAATCAGAACCGCATTACACTTGAATTAGAGAGGCTTCAAAATAATGAAGGGTTGAAAGCGATATGGAAGAAGGCTGGACTATATGATTACTTCAAAGCCCAATTACGGAAGCCAGACTTTCTAAGGTGTTCTTACCTGATTAGCACCCTCACTCCCAATAAAGAGAAAAAGGGATATAGCACCTTTGTCCTACCATCCCTTACAAGAGGTAATGAACTGAAGCATTTCAAATTGACGAACAATTTGGTAAGGGAAGCTCTCGATATGAAGGGTATGCATATCCCCACAGAGAAAGAGAACATGGTCCCAGACAACATGAAGAACAGGAACTTGACTAAACTGAAGGATATGGCGGCAATGACACCAACTATTGCCATTCACCTCCGAATGTGTATGCAACACTTCGCGTTCCCTGCTCAAGAAAGATTCACGATGCCACCCAAGAAGATTTGGTTCAGTCTATATTTAGCAAACGCCTTCAATTTGACAATCAACATGCCTCATTGGATTATTGACCAAATACACTTGGCGCATCAACGGTGGTATAAGAAGCAAAAGTTAGTACTTTATGGATGTTGTGCTCTCACAAGGATTGTCTACCGATGCCTGCCATATGATGTGCCAATTCAAAGAGCACTTTTTTGGACTAGGGTGCAAGGATTTCAACGAAGATTATCAGTCGCAAGGCCTCCATCCAAGAAAATGAGGGGAGCAGTTCAGATGCCCTGTGCACAGGCCCGCGGTGCTACACTGACACCGGAGACAACTCCACGACTTCCAAGGCGAGTGCAACCTTTCACTATCAGATTACCAAGGCATAGCACGGAAGGACCGAATCTAGTGTTCCTACCCATACCCATCGACTTAGAGTTCCCTCATGGCTTCACGCTAGAGGATTTAACGGATGAGGAGGTAGGAAGAATAATTAATGCTACTAATTTAGAAGTTGAAGCAGAGCTAGCGAGCGGGCAACAAACAGTTACCAAGCAACCCCATTCAAGGCAACCAGAAGTTGTAGAAGTGGATGAAGAGGAAGAGGAGACTGCAGAAGAGGAGCAAGAGGATGAACAAGAAGGACTATCCGACGAAGAGGAGGATGAATATGAGCAAGAAGTTGTACCAGAACTTGAAGGTGCCCCTGCTTATACGAAGCAATTGAAAAGATTGTATGATACCATCAACCGAGTTCAAGAACAACACAAACTGTCCTTGGCAGCAGGAAAGGCTCTCATCAACCAAATATTGGAAGACGAAGGTGTGGACGAGCAATACAGGGCAACCCTCGACATGATTGCTGATGCATTGGGGGTACCTGAGACAGTGCATACTGCTCTCGCACACTCGCGAAGAACGGAGCGAAGATACGGCAGACGTCCCCCTAGACCAGGGAAACAAATGAATATGTTGGTATCAGAACTACAGGGCACCACATCCACGACCACGGGCACAACTCATACCATTCAGGACACTGAGGAGGCCCATACCTCAAGTGCACCCCCGTCACCCCCTTTGCCACCTCCCCCTCCAACTCCACCACCTTCACCTCCTACCACCACTGTCACCGCCACGGTCACAGCCTCAGAGTCCACTTCCCAAACCGAAGCATAGACTATGAGCCAACCTTCACAATCCGCACAACCTATCACCACCCCTATTGTAAATGCTACCACGGACACTGTGATTCTAACTGTAACCACTGAAAACCCCATTCCCCCAATCACACTTCCTGGCGGTTCATATTCACAACTGCACACACCACTTTACACCTTCACAACCATCACCACACCAACAATTCCCATGTTCACAATCACTCCCATGACTGCATCCACATATGACTTCATGGACATATCACCCACTTCCGCACCCCTCCCTCCCCCCATATTCCCACAATCTCCCATCCCCCCACCACCCACTTCACCCTTCTCAAGCACAGCATACACACTCCCTTTCCCTTTTCCCTACCCTCCTGCATTCAACACCTTCCCAACATCCACTCCTATTAATAATGTATTTAATACTTTGTACCAATGTATGTCTTAATTACAACAGCATTACCGACATCTAGATGATCAGCATACGAATCTGTTCCGAACCCACGAAACATTACAAGAGAGTTTCATTAACTTGGAGAGGGAAAAGCGGCTACTACAACAGTAGTATGAAACTTTACAGGCACAACACGATCAGTTAGTAGCCAATCCACCCCAACCAGATACTGAAGAAAAACAACAACTCGATGATATGCTACATGCTCAAATAATGGACAATCTCAAGCTTCGATGCAACCTCGCCTTACTATAAAAGCACATGTCCGCAGCACTCGAAGAGAATAAACGGCTACAGAAACAGAACAAAGAAAACCTGGAAGCAGCAATGGAGGGTTCACCACAGGAAATCAACCTAGAGAATTTCAAGGCCATCCCATCTGAAAACATGCAAATCGTATTGGAAACACACGCCGATCTCCTGGAAGCCCACGCCACCTTAGAAAAAGAAAGGGATGACCTACTAAAGCAACTGGCAGCTCAGCAAGAGTCACCAAAAGAAGTCACAGCAGCAGTAGATACCTCTGAAGAAGTCGCAACATTCAGAGCACAACTGGAAGAACTACAAAATAAAGTTCTTCAATATGAGCGTCAACCCTCTCCCCTTGTGGAGCCGGAACCTGAGAACTTAGTTCCAATTGAAGTTGAGGAGATTTTTGAAGACCCATACGTACCCATGCCTGCACCAGGGGGTAAACGCAGAGAGGAAGGAATGGACACAATTGAGATCGAAGCTCCTGAATGGATGCAAAAGCTAGAGAAAGTTGGTGCAACCCACGATGAGAGAGTTGCAGTACAGATACAGTCAATGTCCCGATTGGAAGAAGTCGTAATCAAATCGGATTACTTCCAAAACCTCTCCCATCATCGGTGGATTGGCACGTCCGATGATTTGTATGTTCCATTCTGCATACTAATGGCAGATTATAATGTTGAAATAAAGCAGTGCACAACAAAAGAACCAACTTCGGCAACATAGTTTGCACCAGATGACATTCCTGCAAGCGCCACGCACGGAAATATATTTCAACCTACCTGGAGGATATGCCTGCTTGAAACATACCCTGAGATGGTACGTACTTGGAATAACATGCCTCTATACATCAAGTATAACCCATGTTACTGCCCTGTCTTTCAAAGAAGGTCTTGGCCAGAGTACACCAAAACCATGTTGACAGTTAAAGGATGTGAAAAGTGGCTCAACTATGTGTACTTAGCACCCCCCCGTGGCTAACCCACGGTTAATTACATGATTTCAACCATCCGACACTAGGCAGTCAGATTCAAAAATGTACCAGATATCATGGCACAGATGTGCCTCAAAATATTTGAGTTGATGCTAATTACATTCAGAGCCTTTAGAAATGTCAAAGAACCTCACCTTTTGGCTCTTGGATTCAATGAAGGAAACCAGGATCTCGCTTATGATATGAGCACCACGCCACCCATCAACGCTGTCTACGCGTGGCATGCTCGTATCAAGTATCTACCATCCTGTTTCAAGCAAACATTTGAGGAAATGTTTATCACAGGGTTCTGGGAATATCATTATGAGATATTCATACCCAGACCATCTCACTTATTACAGCTATTTGCGATTGAACAGGCTCTACACTCAAAACAGCTATGTATGCCACATCCGGAAGTACCTGGGCCAGTAGATTGGGATGCCTTACTCACTGATTTGGCCAAAGTACTGAGAATAGTAGAACATCACTTAGCCACAGATGTCGTAGAGTACTACATCCAACAGTCCACACAACAAGGGTCTGTCAGAGACGACAGACGCGAGAGAGGGGGGAGTGTTGGCAGTGGTCAGGGCGGTCAAGGACTTACAAGACAAGGGAGTCAACGAGAAGGGCCAAGCAGACAAAGCAATCAAAGAAGATCTGGCAAATAGGCCATTGTTTTTCCTGAATTAATATTTTCCAAATAGTGATTCTAGTCACTCCACACCATTGTAAATACCATTCCACCTTTTTGTAGCTCCATATTGTGCAAGTTAAGGAGTCCTTGAGCTTGAGGAGCATTAGAAGTACCTACCTATCAATTTTCATATTTTTTAGACTCCGTTTGACCCCTCAAATACGCCCTAGAACCTAATTTTTAACTAGGCCGGACACTAGGTATGGACAGGGCCAAAGCTAGTCAAAAACTATAAAAAGAGCTAGAGAGCTCATTTTTGAGGTTCGCTTGTAATAGATTTGAACTTGTATGAGCACTTTTGAAGTAATCTAAAGAACT
Source organism: Ceratopteris richardii (assembly GCA_020310875.1). Taxonomy (NCBI): domain Eukaryota; kingdom Viridiplantae; phylum Streptophyta; class Polypodiopsida; order Polypodiales; family Pteridaceae; genus Ceratopteris; species Ceratopteris richardii. The sequence continues at coordinate 6,262,471 of CM035443.1, forward strand.
CCATTGTCTCCCTCTTTGTTCTTGCCGTGTGTGCGTGTGTGTGTATGTGTGTGCATGTTTGTGTGCTTCTCACTCACGCACTTGTGCCATCACTTGTTTGAGGCCTTCATACCATCCTCACGTCTTCTCGGATTGACATTAAAGGAGGTGCTACTCATCACTGAGCTACACATATGCCAAACTACCAAAAACACGCAGATGAGCAACAGATGGCTTGCGGTCATGCCAAGCCTCATATGGAGTGATAGAGTGCAGCGCTTTAGTGGGACACCTGTTTAGTACATATGCTGCACACATGACAGCCTCAAGCCAGAAACTGTGTGGTAAAGCCTGACTCTTGACCATACACCTTTCCATCTCCATGAGTGACTTGTTCTTTTGTTCAGTAACTCCATTTTGTTGAGGTGTATACGGCACTGTACACTGGTGTTTTATCCCACGTTCAGCCAAAAATGCATTAAAATCAGAAGACATATATTCCCCCCCTCGATCAGAACGGAGGGTGCCCATTTTACATGCTGAGAGATTTTCAACCAAAACCAAAAATTGTTTGAAGCACATGAATACTTCGGACTTTGCCTTCAATGGATATACCCAAGCATGCCTGGAAAAATCATCGATGAAAGTAACGAAGTAAAGATAATTACCAAAAGAAGGTGTCTGCATAGGACCACAGACATCACTACGTACAAGCTACAATTTCTGACTAGCCCGAACTGAACCATCTTTTGGAAAGGACCAATGCTACGTTTTGCCCAAAATACAGCCTTCACAAACATGTTTTCCACGTGCCTCAAGTTTGGGCAAAGAGGACACCATTTGAGATTTCTGCAGGCGTAGCAAACTAGCAAAATTCAGATGATCAAAGCGTGCGTGCCAAACCTTTACATCTGACATAGCCTGAGAATCATTTACTGCACATGCCAAATCATTTACTGATCCTTCATAGTCTATGAGCTTATACAGTAGTCTATGAGCTTATACAGCCAATGACATAAAATGCCAGAAGCAATAATCACATCGCCATTTGACAGATCATGAACTGTACACCTATCATCAACAAATTTCACAACCAAGCCAATCTTGGCTAATGCAAAAACTGATAGCAAGTTCTTCTTGATCCCTGGCACAAATAAAGCATCTGAAAAAGTGAAAGAACTACCATCAGCAGTAGTCAAAATGATCTTACCAACTCCCATAACAGGATAACAGAGTTGTTGGCGCATGTAACAGTATTCCCTGTAGGAGCAACCTCGAGTGAAGAGAAGAAACTGCACTGCGAGGTAATATGTTTGGTCGCCCCACTGTCAAAATACCAAACATCTGAGTCTACTGCAGACATGCACTGCTCATGAGAAGATGGGTCAAAACTGCAGACAGTAGTAAATGTCCAATCTTCTTCCTGCACAAGATTAGTAGACTCTGTTTTTGGTGTAGAGGCCTCTAACTGTCCATAGAATCACCTTCATTCATGTGCTCACTCTCCAACTATTTTCGGAGGTAAGCAACACGAGCCTCATTCCTAGCTTGGTACAATGTGGTAAGTGTATCCCAAGCATCCTTAGCTGTTCTGCAAGAGCGAATGTGAGGAATAATGGCATGTTTGACAGACAAAGCTATCAATGCATGTGCCTGGGCATCTCTGCCATCCCAAGGAATCTGCTCTGCAGTAGGTGCAGCAAAAACTGCAGCATGAACAGGAATATGCAGAATGTCACCATCTTCGACACCTTCTACATCAGCTTCAGTACCTGTAGTTGTAATAGTTACAGGTGTGATAGGACATTTTTCGACACCCTGCATAATGTTCCACAATCCTTTTGCAATCAACACATGTCGCATCATATAATCCCATAACGGGTAGTTGGTACCATCTAACTTATCCTCAACAGCCAACATACGGAATACATCACTGCTTTCAGCCATGGCCGGTGACTAAAATACCTTGATGCAGAAAATTGACTGTATCTCAAAAAGTTGAACGGAACTGCCAAGACGAGTTCTACTAAACCTGTAGCAGACTTTGAGACGCTTATATTGGCGAACAGAAACAGGTATATACCTTTGGCACAAAAAGACGAAATAGCCTACACAAGCACTGTGAAAGTGCGTTCCGAGGCTGAAACAAGCTCAGAGTTTTGATCTGGGAAACACCCTGAGTATGCTCACTAAAATTCATACGATTCTGAGACTCCAACCGGAGGAGTGTCGACGGTGTCCTAGATGAAGCGACGACCTACTCTGATACCAATTTTTGGAGATAGACGTCTGCGGAAGCACGGGAACAGCACAAGGAAGAAGAAGAAGCTTGGAGCACAACACACAATACTGAATCTATTACTAGAGAATGTACAAAGATAAGTAGCCCATTATGGCAATAGGCGTATATACAAGCCGGGGGAAAAAAACCTCCTAAAGAGGGAAAAAAGTGCCCCGGCGGTCCTAGAGTGTTCATGCACATCACTACCTAAATATATCAACAAATGCCATATACAACACAATGGAATGGAGTTGTTGAAAGAATGAATAGGTCTCTCATGGAGATGGTGAGGTTTATGGTCAAAAGTCAAGCTTCGCCATAGAGCTTTAGGCTTTAGACTGTTATGTGTGTTGGAACATCAAGCTTACACTATGCTTGAGGTAGATTTGATCTACATCAAAGCCTATCGCGTCGAAAGAATATCCGTTGGAGAGTTCTTTTTTCTTATGCTCATTTATTGTATTTTTTTGAGAGATTTTTGATGGCTCATTTACCGTTGTAAAAGCCTTGAGCTTTACACATGTAAAGGTACAAATATAAGCCCAAATCCCACAAATTTGTGGTGGTTGAAGTTGCATTCAATCAAGCAATCAATCACCTAAAAGTAGATCAATCAAGATCTTCACTTTTCCAAGATTGTAGGAAAGTGAATTGATTCCCTCCAACAACCATTCCCACCTTCATTTGAATTCAAATTCAACTTGTAAAAGTCGTGGAACACTCCTAGAGTCTATATAAAGACTTGAAATCACTTGTACATTACATGGAAGCAATATACATACACTTGTGACCATCATTGTCTTGCTCCTTCAATTTTTTGCATCATCTTCTTCGCCAACAGTAATCTTGCAGAGGCTGCTGCTCTCTCTCCAGAGCTTCAAATTGAAAGCAAGATGACTCATTGGAAAGGTATAAGTGTCTAGTTTATTCCTGTAAATCTTCAAAGCATTTGGTTTAGCAGATTTGGAGAAATCTGAGTTTTTCTGCCTCAGGGTCAATCTCTACGTATTCCTGAAAAATAGGAAGTACCACCGGTGAATGTCACATTCATTCCTATAGCATATTTTTCTTATTCCTTATACTTTTGTGCATTCCATACACTCAACCCTATGTGTATCACTCCCATAAAATTATTGTTTCTAATTGTAATCACGCTGGTCGCTATGGGCATTTGAAGTTCATTGTCTCTTCCATAGATAGTAAGTTTTTTGAGCTAGTCGACCCGCAAACCTATTTGTTTTGTATCGACTCATTCTCCTTGATGCTCCAAAGTACATAGTGTGTTTCTTTGCACTTATTGCATGCCTATAAGGTCTATTTGAGTCTCCATAAGCTCAAGGGCTAGCCTTGTGCCGATTGGCTTGACCAAACTTCGTCGCCTCGAAACGCACTTTTCTACCTTCTACAAGCTTCTCCAAGTTCTTTCAATGTGTGCATCATATGTACTTAACTGGTTTCCCACTAAAGCATTGTAGTCTATCACTCCATATGAGGCTTGGCATGGTCCCAATCCATCTATTGCTCATCTACATGTCTTTGGTTGTCTGGCATATGCATTAATGCCTAAACAACAATTCAAGAAATCAAATGATGAAGTAGTGAAAAGTATTTTCGTTGGGTATAGTTTTGAAAGAAAAGGATATCATTTGTATCATCCATAGAATAAACACATTTTGGTTAGCCGTGTTGTTATTTTTGTGGAAGATGCAATTCAACCATTACTTGCATGTGTTAAGGAGACATCAATTAGCTCCAAAGATGTGAATGACACTTTGCTGCCACTTTTTATAGGTGGATTAGTGTACCAACATGAGAAGATCCATCTCATAAATGTGAATCCACGGAGACATGAGGACTGGTATGACGACCAAGAGCAATTGAAGGCACAATTGTGTGAGTGAGAATCACAAAAGTATGCACACACATACGCACACATGTGCACACACAATAAGAACAAAGAAAGGAACAATGGAAGGATTTCTATGAGCAAGCTCAAAGAAAGTATACAAAACTCAAAGCTATCTTCAATCTCCAACTAGCTTACCCCAAATATGAGCTCTCTAGCTCTTTTTATAGATTTTTGACCAGTTTTGGCCTTGTCCAAACCTAGTGTCTGGACTAGTTAAAAATTAGGTTCCAAGGCTTATTTGAGGGCTCAAACGGAGTCTAAAAAATATGAAAATTGGTAGATAGATACTTCTAATACTCCTCAACCTCAAGGACTCCTCCACTTGAACAAAACGGAGTTACAAAAATATGAAATGAGCTTTACAATGGTTTTTACTAAAAAAAATCACTATTTTTATAGGGATTTCTTTTGAAAAATTGACATATACTTCTTGGAGCGCCCTACATGCTCCCCCTACTTGTGTTTCTACTTCTTTGATGCATTCCCACACCTTGTGCTTGACCTTGAGTGTCAACACTCCCCCCTCTCAAGTCTATCATCCCTGACAGACCCTTGTTGGAGTGGTTGTTCCATGTAGTACTTTGAGAGGTATTGTCCATCCTATATCAATAAGAGCGGTCTATCTTCCAAATGTAGCAAGATCGGTTGTCCGGTTCTTCATTCTGTCTGTGCTAGTTGTTGCAAGTTTTAGTCTTTGGTATGTACTTCTTCCTCGGATTCCAGCATGATGGTGTATTTGTGAGCTTTCAAAATTTGTGAATTGCTCAAAACAGGTTGTCCATGTTGATTTTGAGTAGCTGTTGGCTATGAATTGCTTCATAGCTATTGATGGTGTAACCTTGATGTCCTCTAGATCTTTCAAACATGGGTTTCACATTTATCATGCCAAGAACCCATGACCCATAATGAATGATGGGTAAATGTGTTAGTGGAGGGGTTGAAGAAAATATGTGCCTTGTGCACGACCTTTTAATGTGGCCATATGTATGCATATTTGGGGAATGCATTGTAAGAAGGATGGTACAAAAACTTGGGTCTTGAGCTAACTACTCAAGGTTATGCTGACAAAGAGGTTTCCTAATCTACACCCATTAAAATTTTTCCAATCCCTACATCATTTTAAAAGTGATTCTCATCACTAAAAATCATTGTAAATACCGTTTCACTTTTTTGTAGCTCCATTTTGTGCAAGCCGAGGAGTCCTTGAGTTTGAGGAGCTTTAGAAGTAATTGCCTACCAATTTTCATATTTTTTAGACCTTGTTTGAGCCCTCAAATAAGCCCTGGAACCTAATTTTTAACTAGGCCGAACACTAGGTCTGGACAGGGCCAAAGCTAGTCAAAAACTATAAATAGAGCTAGAGAGCTTATTTTTGGGGCTAGCTTCTTGTAGTTTTGAACTTGTATGAGAACTTGGTGGTAATAGAAGTGATTCTTGTCTTAGTCTCTTTGTTCTTGCTGTGAGTGCACGTGTGTGTGTATGTGTGTGCATGTTGGTGTGCTTCTCACTCACACATTTGTGCCTTCACTTGCTCGAGGTCTTCATACCATCCTCATGTCTTCCCGGATTGACATTAAAGGAGGTGCTACTCATCAGTGAGCTACACCAAATTTTGGCGCCGTTGCTGGGGATTCGAGCTTTGAGGATGAGCGTGTGATGGTAAGAGGTAGAGAGGACGCATTGGAATGGTAAGTAGTAGGTAATTTTCATGTTTTTTTTCTCCATCTCCATCTCCACCTCCATCTCCATCTCCTTCTCCACTTCATATTCCCTCTTCCTTGTCATTCTCCTCATTTTCTTTGTGCAAGTTTGAGAGATAGCAAGTGTGCATTGTTGTTTTGTGTGTTTTTGCATGTTTCTTGCAGGTTTCGGCATCCTCACCATCTCTAGCAAGCTCAGCAGGTACGGAACTTCTCTGCGCAAGCCCTAAGGCGTCGAGCTCGAGCTATCGTGCCACACCGAAAAACTGACCCTATCACGATTTTGAGTGCACCAGGACACTGCGCAGGCTGAGAGCTCCTAGAATCACTAGCCAGATCAGAAAAATTCACCATATCCCCGTCTATGGTGACACACCGAGGTATCGCGACACACCCGTCTATCGCGACACACCGAGGTATCGTGACACACCGAGGTATTGCGACACACCCGTCTATCGCGACACACCCGTCTATCGCGACACACCCATCTATCGCGACACACCCGTCTATCGCGACACACCGACCTATCGCGACACACCCGTCTATCGCGACACACCGACCTATCGCGACACACCTGTCTATCGCGACACAGCGACCTATCGCGACACACCGACCTATCGCGACACACCCATCTATCGCGACACACCCGTCTATCGTGACACACCCGTCTATCGTGACACACCGATCTATCGCGACACACCGACCTATTGCGACACACCCATCTATCGCGACACACCCGTCTATCGCGACACACCCGTCTATCGTGACACACCCGTCTATCGCCACACACAGACCTATCGCGACACACCGACCTATCGCGACACACCGACCTATCGCGACACACCCACCTATCGTGACACATCGACCCGAGCTATCGCGATACACCGGCCTCACGAATAATTTTTTGGTGTGCTATAGATTGATTGGGGATAATTTTTGGGCTTGATTTCTAACACATTGGGACTACCTTAGAGCCTTAGAAGTGGGCCAAATACCTAGAAAACCAGAGATGAGTTTCTTGAATTCTGAAAGCCTGTTTTGAACCCTAAATGCCTGAACAGTCATAACTTCCTGAGACGAAATCCGTTCGGAGTGATCTTAGGCTTCTTGAAAAGCTCGTGGGGAGTACTACCAAAACTTCCACTGGTTACGGTAAAATTAATGTCAGAATTATTAGACAGGGTATTTTGAAGTTGACCATACCCTAGGGTAGGAAAGCTGGGGAATCTTTAGGATTGTCTTCCACAAAGCCAAAGAACAAGTTGATCTCTGAATTGCATGAATGAAATTGGTCTGTTGTGTTTTTTAAATTGAAATCTGGAGCTAACATTGGGACTTTTACAGGCCCATTGAGAGTATCGAGGATAATCCAAGCAAGAGTAAGTGCAAGCTTGGGAACACGCTTCCTGGGCACACAAGGACGACCAAGGAAGGAGCCTTAAGGTTGGAAATTCTCAACACCCTCTATCAATTCCTAGCTTAGGCTAAGTACGACCTAGGTGTGGTGATTAACTAGGGCAACGTCAGGCACGAAGCAAGTCCAAGAGAACTAATCAACTAAGTACAAGTATTAGGCAGATCTTAAGCGCGAAAACCCTAAGGGACAAAAGAAAACTTGAGTCGATCACTTATCAAGTGCGAATTTCACTTAAGTACTCCTGACGACGTGATTCAAAACAAGGTCTTAACACATTATTCAACTAAAAAGAACAAAGTGATTGGTACAAATTAACCTGCAATGAGAGTGCTTGGGACCAAGGGGGTAGATAAAACAGGCATATGAACATTAGGTCAGGAAGACACTTAGGCTGAGACAGACAAAGCCTCAGATCTTTTGAAGCTAGTGTCAATCACACTGCTAGGTCTTGGGCACAGCAGTTAAGTGATTACCCATACACTCCCAGATTTGAAACAAGTGATTCTGAAATGTCCTATAACATGGAGAGACCAGTAGGAAGCTCAGGGGTGGCGTATCTAGAAAAGCCAGAAGGACCTTACAAGACTCAATTGGAATACATCAGGACTAATCATCTAGGTGCTCGCATCTATGAAGACGGCTTGAGAAGATCTGTGGTCCAGATTAAGAATTCCAATCAACCCCATGGACTAGAACACTCGGTAGTCAAGTTCGAGAATGGAGCATACCTGGATAAAGAAGGGACTATTTATGTAGTCACCACCCTTCCAGATAGAACAGACGAGTTTGGGAATGTGATCCCAGAGAACGACATGGGCGATATAGAGCAAGGGAACTTAGAGAGAGAGCCGAGGACTCCCTATGGTAAATCAGTCTTGACGAGAATCATGACTCCAGAGTGGATTCCCCAGGATAATAAAAGCATAGATTTGCTTTTAAATCGAGAAACCGATGAGGCTTTTTGGAGATATAAGCCGGCCCAGCCTCATGAAGTAGGTGCTCTCACAATCTATGAGTTTAAAGACCCTGATAGCCCAGGCAAAGTAACCTGCCTAGACAATACATTAGAGAGGATCTTCGTGGTCATTGAGCATGGCAGACATGCCTACACATGGAAGGGTGAATTTGTTTTTCCCCAACCTCGGTCTAATATCTCCTATAGTCACCAAGGAGCTGGGACCTCCCAAGCTCATGGAGCTCAAAGAGATAGAAGTAGAGACAGACTTGACGTAAGCTTTGCCAACCCCCCTAGGAAGAGAAAGGATGAGAACAGAAATAGATAGAGAAGAAACCGAGAGGCCTAGAGCCCCAAGGAACCAAAGAAACGCTGATGATTTCCCTTTGCCAAGGCTGAGAGAACACACTAGGACCCTGAGGACCTATTCACACAATACAATGCTTTTGGCCTAACTCTTAGAAACATAGCTCTTACGTGGTTTCAACCAGTACATGAGAGGCAATTTAGGAGCATAGAACAACTTTTAGAGGCTTTCGTCACTGAGTTCTCTAAGAGTGGCATACGGCATAATACCTCCTCCCTAATTCATAGCTTCAAGCAAACACCTCAAGAGACAGTCCGATTGGCAGGAAGACGGTTTAGGCAATACCTAGAGAGGTGTCTGATGCCTGAGTTACCCACACCAACCCAAGCAAGTGGCTTTGTTTTTAGATGGATTGTTGAGTACCAAGCTTAGATCATGTGTATCTGAAAGACCCCAGAACCATAGAAGAGTGTGTATGCATGTGCATAGACATTGAGGATAATCTAGGAGAGGAGCTGGAGCTTTCAAAAATCTACAAGGATTCAGATAGCTCTAGTAGCCTTACCTCCGGTCAATCCACATCTATTGAGGAACTTGCAAAGAAGGTAGCTCAAAAACTAGGTGTCTCTAGCAAACAAACTCCAAGATTTGCACCACGAAAACGATGCTATACTTGTGGAGGTGACCATATGGCGAGTGTATGCCCCATTATGGCTCAACCCCAAGTGAATCCTAGTAGCCAATACTGCACCATAGAGAGAAGGTACACCAACCACACCGCACAAGATTGTCCTTATAACAAGCAAACTGTCAGGCAAAACTACTCTCAGCCATATCCACAACAGGGCAGATTCCAGAACTAGTACCCATCACAACAGTATGGTAGGCCCCAACAACCCTACCAACCACCCTATCAAGGGCAGCCTAGACCTCAACCAATCCTAGCGCCGCAACCCCCTGCTCCAACCAATGTAATTCCAGTGAAATATGCATCTGCTGAAGAAAATTTGAATAGAGCCATAGTCCCAGTAACAGCCTTGCTATCAGAAAGTGATCCAAGTGACCATAGTTTTGACTCTACACATATTGATAGCCCACAGGCTTACTACATGCAGTCACCTGAGCATAATGAGACATACTATTATGAAGAACCCAGTGAATCTAGTTGGGATCCAGATTATACTAATGTCATGTACGCAAACCCCAACTCTAGACCTCAACCTAGGCAGATAAGACCTCCATTCCCTAGAGCGCCATGCTTTCGATGTTAGGGAGATCACCTCATCCGTGATGGCCCTCTACCAGCACCTACACAAACCCAATCTGTGACAATTCAAGGATTTTGCCCAGATTGTGGAAAGGAGCATTTGATATGAGAGTGTCCCAAGAACCCCATCAATATGCCAAAAATTGCTCCTATCAATGTTATTGGGTTAGTAGTAGATTCTACAGGAAGTGTAACATCCACAGCCCCAGTGCATGTGGTCACTAGAGCTCAAGCCTTGCAGAAAACTCAAGGAGTAGGGCAAGAAAAGAGTTCTGAGGTTAGTGAGATGGAGGGCATAACCAAGAAAAGGACAAGAGCTTGGAGAGATAGCCATGAGAGAATGAAAAGACAATGGTCACAGAAAATGAGCGAACTTGAAGAAAGCTTGAGAGAAACTAAAGCAAAGATAAGTGAACTCGCATCTCAAAACCATTCTCACACTACTCCACCACCCCCCTTTCCATCTCCCTCCAACCCATCACCTTCCATTCCCCAACATTCCAATCCACCACACGTAACCCACCCACCACCCAGAGTACGATCAGTCCTAGCCGATCCCACTCCTGAGGATCTAGACATGATGCTTAAAGCATATCAGGCCACGATCCAAGAAGGGCCAAATATGACAGATCATGAAAAATGTTACCCTAGAGCCGATCTAGAGATAGAGAGAACAAAACTTTGTGCTAAAATGGTAGAATTGGCGCAAGCTATGTTTGAATCCAATCACCTGTTCAATGGCTCTAGCTCCACTAGATCACCATTGCATTTCAATGGTCTATTAGATAGATTGGAGAGGTTACTTGAAAAGTCTAGAAATGGAGACATCTCATAGTCTAAGGAGAGAGCAAGTGATAGAATAAGCATTCCTCCCCAGGAAGCTTATCGGCCCAACTCCACTGATCTAGGCACCTCTTCTTCTATGAATCGGTATTCACCAGAATTCCTGCAAGAGATTCAAGAAGAGAAATGGGCTAAAGAAAGTGAAGACCCACCTCCAATTGAACTTGTGGATGATGCACATGATCAATTCCCACAAGACATCCCTTCCATTTATGGAGAGCAAGAGAATGCCCAATCTCATGAGAGGTTAGACTTTGAGTCTAATTCCTTACAGGAATTACCCCATTTCACAGGGCCTTGGGAAACCAAGTCCACATGCATGAGAGCGCCCATGGTCATGATAAGAAATGAAAATTCGATCATACCTCGGAATACGGAGGTAGTGAAGAACACTAAAGTGCAGTGCAACCTCACTTTAGAAGAGCTACTCAAGGTCAAGTCTGAATTGTGGAAACATGTAGCCAAACAAGTGCCAGATGTAGAGAAATCTTGTTCCCAGGAAGGATCTCATAGAACAGTGCCAGAAATATCAATGGATAAGATAGGAGATATGAGTGAAGGAGAAGAAGGAAATACCTATCTCCCAGTTACACAACAGGGATACACAACCAAGGCAATTTTGGACTCAGGTGCAGGAGTTGCAATTGCTACCACTTCCCTATGGAAGCGTTGGGGCAAGCCAACACTCAGGCCGACGAGAATGAAATTACAGATGGCCGACGGTCATATTGAGAGGCCCTTAGGATTGCTAGAAGGAATAACTCTCACTACATGTGGTGTTGAGTTCGAGCATACTTCTGCTATATGCGACTTTAGCAAAAACCAAGCCTACGAGATGATTTTGGGAAGGCCATTTATGCGGCAATTGCAAGTGGTACAGGATTGGGGAACCAATTCCTTGTATTTGCAACATCTAGGTGTTACAACCAAAGTTAATCTCAAGGATTACTCTCATAGAGATGTCCCTCCCATCCAATGGAATCCCATCCATAGAGCCAAAGATGATACAGAGTCAGTGCATTCCATAGGATCAGGATCCTCATGGATGCATGAAGACACTCACTTGTGGATGTGTAAAGTAGCAGTAGAAGAAGAGAAGAGAGAAAAAGCCAGAGAGATAGGTGCGAAGGAAACCCATAGATCAATTCAGGACCTGGCCTATGCACCTGTAGTTTTTTCTGACGAAAAATTTGAACCTCACAGCTGGGCGGAAATTTTAGCAACAATGGATGTAGCTATCAATGAAGAACAATGGACACCTCACTATGATGAGGATGGCTATGACATTTCAGTTTTCTCCATAGAGCCCATCATGGGAGACTCAATTTTAGAAGAATGCGAGCCTAGCCCTGATGCATTTGAGGATGCAAGTGACTCTGATCTAGAGTCAATCATTATGGACCCACAATTTGCATCAGATGAAGAATACTTCTATGAAGTAGATGCTCACCCTCAGAGACATGAAGAGCTTACAAATGAGGTGAGGTTAACCACACAAGTGACTGCCAAAAATGAAGGCAAGAAGAGGAAGAAGAAAGAAGCCACACCAGAAGAGGAAGAATCTTTGTTTGAGGTCCCTGAAAACTTTAAGAAGTATGAAATAGAGGATAGGAGAGTCATGGTGAGAATGCCTAAACGGGATGCTCAAGCAGGAGAGGCCTATGATAGCAAGGAAACTACCAAGAAAATAGTTGTAGCCCTAGAAGAGGGAGAAGAAAGATGCACCTACATAGGGCATGACCTAATGGAAGAAGAAGAGCAAGAGTTGATAGCTTTACTAAGAGAGTACAGAGATGTATTCGCATGGAGCTACAAGGACCTGAAAGGAGTAGACCCTGACATATGCTCACACACTATTCCCATGACCTCAGATGCCAGACCCTCTAAACAAAAGCCATATACATACAATGACAACTATGCCGCCAAGATCAAAGAAGAGATAGATTGCTTGGTTGAAGCTGGGTTTATCTATGAAATTGAGCACACTGAATGGGTATCCCCCATTGTAGTGGTGCCCAAGAAGAATGGAAAGCTACGTGTGTGCATTAACTTGAAGAAGGTTAACGCAGCCACAATCAGAGATAGTTATCCGCTTCCTATCACTGAGCATCTATTAGAAAGGGTAGCAGGCAAGGAAGTGTATAGCTTCCTGGATGGGTTCTCTGGCTACAATCAAGTAGCCATTGCACCAGAAGATCAGCATAAGACGGCTTTTGCCACAGAGTGGGGCATATTTGCTTTTCGGGTAATGCCATTTGGTCTTACCAATGCTCTTGCAACCTTCCAAAGATTGATGTGCCATGTGTTTAAAGAATTCTTGAGGAAGAACTTGGAAGTCTATGTTGATGATCTTTGTGCTCATTCCAACATTAGACCGACACATATACCCGAACTCAGGCAAATCTTTGACAAATGCAGAGAATATCAAGTCTGCCTGAACCCAGAAAAGTGTGTTTTCATGGTCACGCAAGGCAAGATTCTAGCACACATAGTGTCAAAGAATGGCATATCCACAGATGAGGAGAAAGTAAAGGCTATAGCAGAACTCCCTAGGCCAAGGAATGTCAAGGAAGTGCAAGCTTTCATAGGGCATTGTGGTTATTACTGACGTTTTATACACATGTATGCCATCATTACGAAGCCTCTGTACGGACTTTTGACCAATTTTGAGTGGACGGAAGAATGTGAAAACTCCTTCAATGAGCTTAAACGACGAGTATGTTCAGCACCAATCTTGACCACACCAGATTGGAACAAGCCATTCCATGTGCATGTGGATGCATCCAATTATGCTATTGGATGTGTACTTGCACAACCTACTGGTGAAGGTAATATGGATCTTCCAATTGCCTATGCTAGTAGATAATTGAATGCAGCTAAACAAAACTATACGACCACTGAGCGAGAAGGATTAGGCATGGTGTATGCAGTTAAAAAATTTAGGCATTATTTGCTTGCAAATAAGTTCAAATTTTTTATGGATCACCAAGCTCTACTGTACCTGGTAAACAAGCCATGCAATATAGGTTGATTAGTAAGATGGTTCCTCTTACTAATGGAATACGACTTTGAGGTTGTGGTGAGAAAGGGCAAGACTCATTTGAGAGCAAATCATCTCTCAAGGCTCACATCAGGAGAGGCCCCACAAGGAGTGTCAGATGACCTACCTGATGCTTACTTTTTTAATTTGGAAGTTGTACCGCAGTGGGCCAAGCCCTTAGTGCCAATACTGACATATGGGCCTAAGCATCCAGTAGTAAACATTCAAGATATGGAGGTAGTAAAAGCCCAAAAGTATCATATCATGGCTGGAAGTATGTACAAACATACGGATCAAGGAGTAGCCTTTATGAGGACGAAAACATTCCCTCAAGATATGACTTTGGCTAGACAAAGGAGTTTGGAACAAGAAGCCTTAGATTACGCAATCATTGGTGATAATTTATACAAACGTGGTAAAGATGGTTACCTAAGACTGTGTGTCCATGAGAGCGAATACCTCAAGATATTAGAGACTGCTCACCAAGGTGTAGCAAGAGGACACTTCAGTCCAGACCGGGTGATCAAGGCAATACTATTTGCAAGATTTTGGTGGCCCACCCTTCACATGGATGCACATACCTACGTGAAGAGGTGTGAGGTTTGTCAGCGGAATCATTATCCTATACGCAAGGATGAGATGCCATTGAAACCTATGATGGGTGGACGTGCATTCTCTAAGTGGGGAATAGACTTTGTTGGTCCTATTAATCCCCCAGCTAAGGGTTCACATGCTGAGTATATCATTGTGGCCACAAACTATCTAACCAAGTGGGTAGAAGTGAAAGCCACTATGAAGAATGATGCTCAAACAACACCAAAGTTCTTATTTGAAAATGTGTTCACCAGATACGGATTGCCAATAGAGCTAGTAAGTGATAGAGGCACTCACTTCTTGAACGAAGTCATTCAAAATCTACTCCAAGAGTTCTTGGTGATACACAAGAAGTCTGCCCCCTATCACCCACAAGCTAATGGACAAGCTGAAAGCACAAATAAGATCCTATGCAATGTGCTCACCAAATTAGTGAATAATAAACGCTCTGATTGGGACAAACAGCTACACCACGCTGTTTGGGCATACCGAGTTGCCTATAAAACGGTACTCCAAGCCACTCCCTTTCAAATGGTATTCGGCCAAAACGCAGTGCTACCATTGGACTTCTTGATACCTACATTGAGAGTAGCACAAGAACACAAGTGGACAGGCCATGAGCTCTCCTCTAGAGTCTTTGATCTTGAACGATTAGGTGAAACACGATTGAGAGCAGCTGCAAGAATATATGCAGCCAAGAAGAGGCAAAAAGCATATTTTGATGCACATGTGAAGAGAATGGCTTGAAAGCAGGAGACCTAGTCCTAGTCTATACCTTAAAGCAACATGCTCGGAAATTAGAGAAGAGAGGCTATGGACCAATGATTATCAATAGGATCTCCACAAGTGGAGCAGTACAACTAGCCACTCTAGAAGGTGACATCCTACCAAGTTACATAAGCGGATGTAGAGTCAAGTTGTATCAGGAACCCCTCACGAAGGAGATGCTAAATTGACTCAATACTGCAAAGAAACGTAAAGAAGAGGAAAAGCGAATTCGAGAGGAAGCACAGGCAGAAGCTTTAGAACGCATCCGACGAATGAAATTGAGAAGACAAGGTAGAGATCATCCCATGCCTGAATCTCAAGAAGCTCTAGGTTATCACATGGCCATGTGTGAGGCCTCAGGTGAATGGACCCATAGGATAGTTGATCGATGACCTTTTGTGACCCTAGAAATAGGACAAGGAGAGAGTGCAAGGACAGTGAGAGCGTTAATTGACTCAAGTGCAGCCACTAGTGCAGTTCAACTTTCTTACTGCCAATAACTGCAATTGAAGGTAAAACCTATAGAGGCTTACCTGATAGGGTTGGGAGGTGTCGAAACCCCTTGCATAGGAGAGGTGGAACTTCCCCTCTACATGCAAGGGATCCTAATGCCAGTAAAAGTCCTAGTGTGTGAAGACGAGGATCTTACCAAACCTCTTATCTTGGGCCAAGACTGGATCTATAATCAAGCCGCTAGCCTTAACCTAAGAAGTGGACTTCTTCAGGCTTGGGTAGGCCAAAGCCGCCTCACGATTGAATTAGAAAATCTAGTGCCCAGGCCATTAGAAAAGGCACCCACTCTTGGTCCCTTCAGGAACCCACTTGACGATAACCGTGCTATCATTGTCCAAAGTTCTATGGTGCAGAAGATTGTCACTCTGGATGAAGGAACAGAAGTTAATGAAGAGTTCCCATATGTTCGAAAGAAGATTCGAGAAAGGCAGGTTGAGCAACACACGACACTGAGGAGACCAATGACCAAGAAGCATGTGCACCAATGTGGGCAATATGAAGTACCTCGTGGCATGAAGCAGATCTGGATACGCAAAGGGGAAAAAACCACAACTCCAGAGAGAGGTCCTCAGAAAAGCATTAAGTGAGCCACACCGTCAAGGACTAAAACAAAGGAGTTCCCTAGGCAACACGCTAGACACACCCTTTCTATTTGGGTCCCCAAGCGGTCAATGAAGGCTATCCCCACTGCTGGATAGATGTGGGTGCCCAAGGCCTGCTTACGAGCTCAAATAGCTTCACCTCAAGTCACTAGCATAAATCAACACTCACTAATACTCTTGGTAAACAGTTCAGGAAAGATACCTACACCTCACACTATTACACCTTTGGTCAAACCTAGAAATGTCTGGAAATGGGTGCCCAAAAGGGCCCAAATCCACCACAATCTAGTTCATAAATCTTTACCTATCATTAGCTCTAAGAGCTACGAATCCTCAATCAAAGTTTGGAGACTTAAACCCTGTATCAAACCCCCTGACCCAATTTTGTAAATCCATCCACTCTAATGTAGGTGCATTCTCAGTACATTGCATATCCAAAGTATGCACCTAGGATGACACTAACCATTAACCACCACTCACATCTATCACAAACACTTCATCTCTAACCACTAACCATCTGGATTGTCATGTTAGTATTGTGGAGGGAACACCATTACATCCTGTTTCCTATGCAGCACTAATGTGCCCTTCTTCTTATAGCATATAAGCATCAGAAGTCTCATGGCAGCACCAGCATGCACGAGCTCCCAGGCAGGCATGAGTACTCAAATGAATTGGGATACCATGCCAGTGGAGGTCCCACTGACAGGGAGGCCTGAAGAGTTTCTGAATGTGCGAAGAATTCCTATCTCGGATCCACCAAGTGGCCTAACAGAAAGAGTCAAGGGTCATTCTCATTGGTTCAATGAGATGCCAGGAGATTTGGGAGATGTGGAGCACATCTGGGAGTCCAAGTTGGAATTCGAAGGAGTTTGGTGGACCTTTCAGTTCTTCTCATGAGAATTTGAAGCATTACAAAATGTAGCTCCTCTTCAAGCTATTTGGCAGAAAGCGGGGTTACAGGATTATTTTAGTGCATCTCCGCCTAAGCCTGATTTCCTTAGGTGCTATTACTTGATTGCAACTCTGAAAGCGACAGGGGATAAAGATCAGTCAGGCACATTCCTGGTCCCTCTCTATCAAACCAGGAGGAAATGAAAAAGTTTGAGTTGAACATACCTTTAATCAGGGAAGCCCTTCAGATGTACGGCACCCATGTACCCTCCGATCGAGATCCTTTGATACCGGAGTCTATGAAGAACAGTAAACTCAAGAAGTTGAAAGAGATGTGTGCCCTCACCCCGAACATTGCCATACCATTGAGAATGTGTCTTCAACATTTCGCATTTCTGGCTCAAGATCGATTCACTCAGCCTCATAAAAAGATTTGGTACGGACTATACCTGGCGATGACCGGGAGTCTACCTATTAAGATGTCGGTGTGGATCTTGGACCAATTATATGAAGCAGGAAAACGAGCAGTAAGGAAGCCTACTTTGCATGGTTGTTGTGCCATTACACGAATTATGTACAGATGCCTTGCTTACGATGTGCCAATTGCACGGGCACTTAAATACTCCCAGCTGCAATTCTTCCAAGGGCAAAAACCAGGGGTTCAACGAGCTAAAAGAATGTGTGGATCACTTTCACATGTTCCAAATCCTCGTGAGTCCACCACAGAAATCTCCCTTGGAGAAGAAGCACAAGTAGCCCCATTCACCATCCATCTCTAACGACCACAATCAGAGGGCATGTTACAACCCACTCCATCAGCCCCTCCACTACCCACGGATGCTGAGTTTGCATCCATGGCTACATTGGCAGAAGATACATCCTTTGACTTTGAGAGCTTCTTGCAAATAGCACAATTATCTGAGAGTGAGTTCTTCTCAGATACTGATGGCCCCGGATCATCATCCCAGAGAGGACGGCCACATAGTGAGGCACGAAGAGTACATTGGGAAGATGAGACACAACATACTCACGCTGAAGGCACACAGGATCAAGAAGAGGCACAAGGAAATGAATTAGAGGAGAGTGAGGAGGAAGCCCTTGCTTACACTGCACAACTCAAACGGCTCTACAAAATGATCAAGCAGGTACAAAAGAGGCATAAGCTGTCAGAAGAGGCAAATAGAGCGATGGTGAATCAAATGCTTCAAGCAGAGAATGCGGATCCCCACTTTGTTGAATCATTGAACCTCTTAGTTGACACATGTGGGATGATAGAAGCTATGCGGACAATGATACATCGCACTCCCCCTCAATACGATCAATGAAGATTGGATACGTGGCCACGCAGGGGAAAAATGATTCAGATGGAAGTCTCTACCTCACTCCCTACTGCAGCTCAGGAAGATGTGCACATGACCAGCCCCATTGACACGGATGCACATGACGACAACACACAGATACCCTCTTCCCCATCACCTCCCACACAACCCACCGAACCCCTTGCCACTAGCATCATTGAACAACCCACAGCAATCCTTGCTGAACCTATACCGCACACCACCATTTTTCCATCCTTACCTATCCCTACCTCTATCATTGCTTGCCCATTTTCGGAACCTCATATAGGTCATCCCGCCACCCCTCAAACCATATTAGGCCACCCATCTTATCAACCTGCTCTTGGACAGCCACATTTCCCTACCCAAACATTAACACACCCATTTCCCTTCACTAATACATTTCCTCTTTCCCAACCCCTACCCACTGTACCCTTTTTAACCCCCTCAGAACCAACGCAAACCACCCTATCCCCATTCTTGGCAAACCTTGTAAATATAGTTCAACAAATTGAGAATCATAATAGAAAGTCCCTTTCCCACCCCACCTCCCCCACATTCACGACCACCACTAACACACCACCCACCATTCCAATATTTACAATTCACACTTCACACACAATCACGTCCGATTCCATGGACATTTCACCCTCCACAGGACCACTCACCACCACTTTTGTCTCCACATCACCACTAGTATGCACATCACCACATACACCCATTGTCAACACCACATCCACTTTTCCCTTCCCCATTTCCCAACCCCTTGCATCTCTCACCTCCACCTCTGCATCCACCTCATTTAGTCTTGCACTAGACACCATGCTTGAAGCTATCACTCAGCTTAAACAGGAATATAGGTTGTTGGAAGAAAACAATAAAGAGCTTTGTACTCTGTCATCCCACCTCCAAGCACGTGTTAAGGCCTTGGAGCTAAGTAATACAGCATTACAACATGAGGTGACCACCCTCCAACAATCGAATGCAGAGCTAGAAGCCAAGTATACAGAGATGGGTAAGGCTAGGGAAGAACAACTCAGAGATCAGCTGGCCCGTAATGCTAGACTACAAAGAAACATGGCTTTACTTCGCTGCCACTTAGCAGCTGCTCAAGAAGAGAATAGAAGACTACAACAAAAAAATCAAGAGAATTTAGAAGCAGCCATCGAAAACACCCCAGGGGAACCTATAGATCCTGCCAAATTCCAGGCTATCCCCTCAGAACACATTCAACAGGTATTGGAAGGTTATGCGACCCTTTTGGAAGCACACGACCAACTGGCAGACCGGGTAAAGGAACTCCAAAGCTCCCAAGTGCCCCCACCACACCCAACAGAACCTAAAGAGATGGTCAATGCTGCTACTTCACCAAAGCCCGACTCTTCAACGGCCAATGAGGTACTTGAGCTACGCCAACAAGTTGTAGAATTAAAGATTAAGTTGTTACAATATGAACGACCCCCCTCTCCACCCGATCAACCAATAGAAGAGGAGGCTATTGTCATTCTAGTGGAGGAAACATTTGAAGACAACTATGAGCCTCAACCCCTTCCAGAAGGCAGAATCGATGACAAGGGACAGGACACATATGAGGAACCCCCTCCTGCGTGGATGAAGCAGGTAGAAGAGATGGGCCATACTCAGGACGAGCGTATAACAACTCAAATGCTGGCCATGAAAACCATTGAGGAGACCATACTCCAATCAGAATTTTTCAAGCACCTGGCTCCTATGCACTTAATAACCAGCTCAGAGTTACAGTATAAGCCCTATTTTGTGCTATTGGCAGACTACAATGCTGAAATCAAAAGAGTCACCAACAGGTATCCTTCCTTTGCAACCTAGTTCCAACCAGAGGACATCCCAGAAGAAGCTAGAAAAGGTGCCATATTCCAACCTATCTAGAGGCAAAAATTACTTGAGACCTATCCGGAGATGCTATGAACATGGGATCATGTTCCCATGCATTTGAAGTATAACCCTTGCATTGGGCCAGTGCAACGCAGAAGATCATGGAAGGCATTTGCCATAAAAGTTCAGAACAATAATAATTGCAAACAATGGCTAAATTACCCCTCCATCGCACCCCCAACAGGCACACCAACGGTAGCCTACATGATGGCTACCATCAGACATTGGATGCCATGCTGTAGCTCAGTGATGAGTAGCACCTCCTTTAATGTCAATCTGGGAAGACATGAGGATGGTATGAAGACCTCGAGCAAGTGAAGGCACAAATGTGTGAGTGAGAAGCACACAAACATGCACACACATACACACACACGCGCACACACGGCAAGAACAAAGAGAGTAAGACAATGGAATCACTTCTATTATAACCAAGTTCTCATACAAGCTCAAAACTACAAGAAGCTAGCCCCAAAAATGAGCTCTCTAGCTCTATTTATAGTTTTTGACTAGCTTTGGCCGTGTCCAGACCTAGTGTCCAACCTAGTTAAAAATTAGGTTCCAGGGCTTATTCGAGGGCTCAAACAAGGTCTAAAAAATATGAAAATTGGTAGGCAACTACTTATAAGGCTCCTCAAGCTCGAGGACTCCTCGGCTTGTACAAAATGGAGCTACAAAAAGGTGAAACGATATTTACAAGGGTTTTTAGTGTTGAGAATCACTTTTAAAATGGTGTAAGGTTTGGAAAAATTTAATGGGTTGCCTTAGTGCTAGATCAGCATGTATGCTGTACTTGCTTCTCCCCATATGATGCCAACACTCTCCCCCCCCCCCTAGCGTCTGTCGTCTCTGACAGACCTTTGCTCCGCGGTTTGGTCAATGTAGTTCTGGAGAATGTCGGTTGCCAAGTCATGTTCTTTGATCCATAGTCCTCTGATCAGGTCTCTCTAAAGGGCATCCCAATTGACTGCTCCAGGCATGTCAGGTTGTGGCGTAGTGTAGAGCTCGGAATGCATTGTTTGTTCACACACGAATAATTGCAGCAGATGAGTTGGGAGTGGCGCGAACACTTCGGAGTGTGACTCCCAGAACCCCGTGGTGAACATATCATCAAAGGTTTGCTTGTAGCAGGCAGGGAGATATTTGATTCTTGCCTGCCATGCATAAGCAACTCGTATGCTCGGGGTTGTGCTCATATCATAAAGTAGGTCATAGTTACCATTGATGAAGCCCGGGATTGGAGGCTGGATATTACCTACATTTCGAAAAGTTTTTAGCACCACTTGCATCATGTCCAAAATTTTGAGCATCATCTCTGCAGCGACATCTGGCATGGGGTGGAGGCGTGGCATCCAATGTCTGATGGTAGCGATCATATATGGTATTGTTGGTGTGCCTATTGGTGGTGCGATCGAGGGGTAATTCAACCATTGTTTGCAATTTGCGTTGTTCTGAACCTTTATAGCAAATGCTTTCCATGATCGTCTCCTTTGTACTGGTCCGAAGCAAGGGTTATACTTCAAATGTATGGGAGCGTGATCCCATGTTCTAAGCATTTCTGGATAGGTTTCGAGTAACTTTTGCCTCCAGATGGGTTGGAATATGGCCCCTTTTTTGGCTGCCTCTGGAATGTCCTCTGGTTCGAATTGTGTTGCGAACGTGGGGTACCTATTAGTGACTCTTTTGATTTCTGCATTGTAGTCGGCCATAATACAAAATAGGGTTTATATTGTAATTCTGAACTAGTTATCAATCTTCTAGAGGCCAGGTGTCTGAAATACTCTGATTGAAGTATGGTTTCTTCAATGGTCCTCATTGCCAGCATCTGAGTGGAGATATGTTCCTCATGAGTTGTCCCCATTTCTTCTACCTGTTTCATCCATGCCGAAGGGGGCTCTTCGTAAGTGTCCTGTCCTTCTTCAGTGATTCTGCCTCGTGGAAGAGGTTGTGGCTCATAATTATCTTCAAATGTTTCTTCCACCGGAATGACAATGGTCTCCTCCTTGATTGGTTGATCAGGTGGAGAGGGGGGTCGTTCATATTGTAACAGCTTAATCTTTAATTCAGCCACCTACTGTCATAGCTCCAGTACCTCATTGGTCATTGATGATTCAGGCTCTGGTGAGGTTGCAGCATTGGTCATCTCTTGAGGTTCTCGTGGGTGTGGGGTAGGCACTTGGGATCTCTGTAGTTCCTTTACTTGGTCGGCAAGCTGATCATGTGCTTCTAAGAGGTTGGCATAGGTTTCCAATATTTGTTGTATGCTTTCTGAGGGGATGGCTTGGAATTTGGTAGGGTCGATGGGTGCCCCTGGAGTATTTTCAATGGCTGCTTCTAAATTATCCTGGTTTTGTTGCTGTAGTCTTCGGTTCTCTTCATTAGCAGCTGCTAAGTGGCGACGAAGTAACGCCATGTTTCTTTGGAGTCTAGCATTGCGGGCGAATTGATCTCTGAGTTGTTCTTCCATAACCCTATCCTTCTCCGTACTCTTGGCTTCCAGGTCCGCATTGGATTGTTGGAGGGCTGTAATTTCCTGTTGTAATGTAGCGTTACTAAACTCAAAATCATTGACACATGCCTGGAGATGGGACGAGAGAGTGCAAAGCTCTTTATTGTTTTCTTCCAATAACCTGTATTCCTGTTTAAGCTGCGCGGCAGCTTCGAGCATGGTGTCTAGTGCATGACTAAATGAGGTGGATGCAGGGTTTGAGGTGGGATATGCAAGGGGTTGGGAAAGGGGAAAGGGAAAAGTGGATGTTGTGCCTACAGTGGGTGTATGTGGGGATGTTCCTGGTGTTACAAGTGGTAATGTGGAGATAACAGTGGTGGTGAGTGGGCCCGTGGAAGGTGAGATGTCCATAGGATCGGACGTGAGAGTGTGTGAATTGTGAATCGTGAATACGAGAATGGTGGGTGGAGTGTTAGTGGTGGTCGTGAATGTGGGGGAGGTGATTGGGGCAAGGGACTTTCTATTATGATTTTCAATTTGTTGAAATATATTTACAAGGTTTGCCAATAATGGTGGTAAGGTGGTTAGTGTAGGTCCGGAGGAGGTTAGGAGGGGCCCAATGGGTTGGGGTTGGGAAAGAGGGAAGGTAGTTGGGAAGGGAATTGGGAGTGGTATGGGTTGGGTAGGAACATGTGGATATCCAAGAGATGGAAGAGATGACGGGTGACCCAGTATAGTTGGAGCGGATACGGGATGATCTAAATGGGATTCAGAAAATGGGTTGGAAGTGGTGGATGTAAGTAAAGGAAAAGATGGAGGAATGGTGGTGTGTAGCAAGGATTTACTGCGGATGAATGTGGGTTGGTCGGGTAGGTGAGTGGTAAGGGGTTCGGTGAGCTGGATGGGCGGTGAGAGTGGAGATGGTTCCTGTACATGTACGTCTGGTTCATCGAGGTTGGTTGGGCTGGCCATGTGAACATCTTCTTCAATAGCGGTAGGAAGTGAGGTCGAGACTTCCATTTGAATCACTTTTCCCCGTCGTGGTCGCGTATCAATTCTTCATTGGTCATATTGAGGAGTATTGCGATATACCATGGTCCTCATGGCTTCCACTATTCCACAGGTTTCAGCCAGAAGATTCAATGATTCTACAAACTGCGGGTTTACATTCTCTGCTTGCAGCATCTGATTCACTAGTGCTCTATTTGCCGTTTTTGCCAACGTATGCCTTTTCTGCACTTGCTTAATCGTTTTGTAGAGTCGTTTGAGTTGTGTAGTGTAGGCAGGGGCCTCTTCTTCACTTTCCTCTGGTTCATTTCTCTGCATCTCCTCTTGTTCATGTGTACCCCCTGCCTGAGTGTGTGGTGCCTCATCTTCCCAATTGTCTCTTCTTGCCTCATCATGTGGTTGCCCTCTCTGTGGTGATGATCCAGGGCCATCCGTGTCTGAGAAGGATTCATTCTCGGACAAGTGTGCGGTTTGTAAAAATCTCTCAAAGTCAAAGGAGGTATCCTCTCCTAATGGAGCCATGGCTGCAAGCTCAGCATCCGAGGGCAGTGGAGGGGCTGAAGGAGTGGGTTGGACCACACCCTCTGATTATGGTCCTTGAAGATGGATTGTGAATGGGGCTACTTGTGCCTCTTCTCTACGGGAAGCTTCTGTGGTGGCCTCACGAGGAATTAGAACCTGTGAAAGTGATCCACGCATTCTTTTCGCAGGTTGAACCCCTGACTTCCGCCCTTGGAAGAATTCCAATTGTGAGTACTTGAGGGCTCATGCAATTGGCACATCATAAGCCAGGCACTTGTAGATGATTCTTGTAATGGCACAGCAACCATTCAAAGTAGGCTTCCTCACTCCTCGCTTGCCTGCTTCATATAACTGATCAAGGATCCATATTGGCATTTTCATAGGTAAGCTCCCGGTCTCTGCTAGGTATAACCCATACCAGATCTTCTTATGAGGCTGGGTGAACCGGTCTTGCGCTGGAAATGCGAAGTGTTGAAGGCACATCCGCAGTGGTATGGCGATGTTGGGGGTGAGGGCACACATTTCTTTCAACTTCTTGATTTTGTTGTCCTTCATCGACTCTGGTATCAAAGGATCTCGATCGAAGGGTACATGGGTGCCATACATCTGAAGGGCCTCCCTGATTAAAGTGATATTCAACTCAAATTTCTTCATTTCTTCCTGGTTTGATAGAGAGGGCACCAGGAATGTGCCTGAATGATCTTTGTCTCCTGTCGCCTTGAGAGTTGCAATCAAGTAGTAGCACCGAAGAAAATCAGGTCTAGGCAAGGCTGCACTAAAATAATCTTGCAATCTCGCTTTTTGCCAAATATCTTGAAGAGGGGCAACATTTTGCAATGCTTCAAATTCTCGTGAGAAGAACTCAAAGGTCCACCACACTCCTCCACATTCCAACTTGGATTCCCAGATATGATCTGCGTCTCCCAAATCTCCTGGCATCTCATTGAACCAATGAGAATGCCCCTTTACTCTTTCTGTTAGGCCACTTGGTGGATCCGGAATGGGAATTCTTCTCACATTCAAAAGCTCTTCAGGCCTTGCTGTCAGTGGGGCCTCCACAGGCATGGTATCCCAATTGCTTTGAGTGCTAGTGCCTGCCTGAGAGCTCGTGCCTGCTGCTGCTGCCATGGGAATCGGGTGCTTATCTGCTAGAAGAAGAAAGGCACATTAATGTTGCATAGGAAACAGGAGGTAATGGTGTTCCCTTCACAATACTAACATGACAATCCCGAAGGTTAGTGGTTAGGGTGAAGTGTTCATGATAGATGTAAGTGATGGTTAGTGGTTAGTGTACTCCTAAATGCATACTGTGGACATGCAAAGTACTCAGAATGCACCTACATCAGAGTGGATGGATTTACAAAATTGGGACTGGGGGTTTGATACAGGGTCTAAGTCTCCAAACTTTGAATGAGGATTCGTAGCTCTTAGAGCTAATGATAGGTAAAGATTTATGAACAAGATTGTGATGGATTTGGGACCTTTTGGGTACCCATTTCCAGACATTACTCGGTTTGACTGAGTGTGGGTTAGTGTGGGATTTAGGTAGAGTTCCTGAGTTGTTTGTCGAGAGGACTTGTGAGTGTTGAATTATGCCAGTGACTAGAGTTGACACTATTTGGGCTCGTAAACAGGCCTTGGGCACCCATATCTGTCTAGCATTGGGGCTAGCCTTCATTGACCGCTTAGGGACCCAAATAGACGTGGTATGCCTAGGAGGTTGCCTAGGGTACTCCTTCACTTTTGACCTTGATGGTGTGGCTTGTTTTGTGCCTCCTTGAGAACTTGTTACTAGAGCTGTGGTTTTTCCATCCTTGCGCATCCAGATCTGCTTCGCGCCACGAGGTACTCCGTGTTGCACTGGTTGGTGCTCCTACTTCGTGGTCATCAGCCTCCTTCGTGTCGTGTGATGTTTGGTCTGCATGTTTGGAACCTTCTTTGGAATAGCTGGGAACTCCTCATTGACTTCTGCACCTTCGGTAAGATTGACAATCCTCTGCACCATAGAACTTTGGACAAGTACAACATTGTTATGTTCATGTGGGTTCCTAGGAGGACTAAGGGTTGGTGCCTTTTCTACTGGTTTGAGTGCTGTTTTTTCTAATTCAATCATAAGGCGGCCTTGGCCTACCCAAGCCTGAAGAAGTCCACTTCTTAGGTTGAGGTTGACTGCGTGATCATAGATCCAGTCTTGGCCCAGGACGAGAGGTTCGGTAAGATCCTCGTCTTCACATACTAGTACTTTTGTTGGCATGAGGACCTCTTGAATGTAGAGGGGAAGTTCCACCTCTCCCATGCAAGGGGTTTCAACACCTCCTAATCCTATCAGATATGCTTCTAGGGGTTTTACCTCCAATTGCAACTGTTGGCAATACGAAAGCCGAACTGCACTAGTGGCTGCTCCTAAATCAATTAAAGCTCTCACGGTCCTTACACTCTCTCCTTGTCCTACTTCTAGGGTCACAAAAGGTCGTCGATCAATTATCTTACGGGCCAGTTCACTCGAAGCCTCGCACATGGCCATGTGATAACCTAGAGCTTCATGAGCCTCAGTCATGGGTTGATCTCTACCTTGCCTTCTCAATTTCATTCGTCGAATGCGTTCTAAAGCTTCAGCCTGTGCTTCTTCTCGAATTCTCTTTTCCTCATCCTTACGTTTCTTTGCAGTAACGAGTCGATTGAGCATTTCTTCAGTTAGGGGTTCTTGATATAACTTGACTCTACATCCGCTTATGTAACTTGGTAGTATGTCACCCTCTAGAGTGGCTAGTTGTACTGCTCCACTTGTGGAGATCCTATTGATAATCATTGGTCCATAGCCTCTTTTCTCTAATTTTCGTGCCTGTTGCTTCAATGTGTAGACTAGGACTAGGTCTCCTACTTTCAAGCCTTTATCCTTCACTTGTGTATCAAAATACGCCTTTTGCCTCTTCTTCGCTACATAGATTCCTGCTGCAGCTCTCAATCGTGTCTCACTTAGACGTTCAAGATCAAAGATTTGAGAGGAGAGTTCATGGCCTGTCCAGTCATGCTCTTGTGCTACTTTCAATGTAGGTATCAAAAAGTCCAAGGGTAGCACCGCATTCTGACCGAACACCATCTGAAAGGGTGTGGCTTGGAGTACCGTTTTATAGGCAACTCGGTATGCCCAAACAGCGTGGTGTAGCTGTTTGTCCCAATCAGAGCGTTTGTTATTCACCAATTTAGTCAGCACATTGCATAAGATCTTATTTGTGCTCTCAACCTGACCATTAGCTTGTGGATGATAGGGAGCAGACTTCTTATGTATCACCAAGAATTCTTGGAGAAGGTTTTCTATGACTTCATTCAAGAAGTATGTGCCTCTATCACTCACCAACTCTATTGGCAATCCGTACCTCGTGAACACATTTTCAAATAAGAACTTTGCTGTTGTTTGAGCATCATTTTTTGTAGTGGCTTTCACTTCTACCCACTTGGTTAGATAGTCTGTGGCCACGATGATATACTCAGCATGTGAACCCTTAGCTGGGGGATTAATAGGACCACAAAGTCTATTCCCCACTTAGAGAATGCACGTCCACCCATCATAGGCTTCAAAGGCATCTCATCCTTGCGTATGGGATACTGGGTTCGCTGACAAACCTCACACCTCTTCACATAGGTATGTGCATCCATGTGAAGGGTGGGCCACCAAAATCCTGCAAATAGAATTGCCTTGATCACCCTATCTGGACCAAAGTGTCCTCCTGCTACACCTTGGTGAGCAGTCTCTAATATCTTGAGGTATTCGCTCTCATGAACACACAGTCTTAGGTAACCATCTTTACCACGTTTGTATAAATTATCACCAACGAGTGTGTACTCTAGGGCTTCTTGTTCCAAACTTCTTTGTCTGACCAATGTCATATCTTGAGGGAATGTTTTCGTCCTCAAGAAGGCTAACAGTGGTTCACTCCAATCTGGCACTAGAGACACTCGATAAAGAGTGGCGTGTTCCACTAGTGGTTTAGTGCAACAGATTGGGCATTCTTTGCACATTCTATGGACATCAACTTCCATAGTTGGCCAATGCACTCCTAGTCTCCTTAGAGTCTGTAGGGTTCGTTGTTTTGAGTAGTGTTGCTCTAATGCACCTACATGTGCTACTTGCAACCATTTAGCGTACTCGTCCTCCTCTACGCAACAGGCTAATACTCCCTGATCGGTATGCTTGTAGATACTTCCTGCCAAGATATGATACTTTTGAGCTCTTACTATCTCTCTATCTTCTGTGTGCATTACCGCGTGATTAGGATCGTATGTCAATACTGGCACTAATGGCTTAGCCCACTGCGGTACAACTTCCAAATTAAACAAGTAAGCATCAGGTAGGTCATCAGACACTCCTTGTGGGGCCTCTCTAGATGTGAGCCTAGAGAGATGGTCTGCCCTCAAATGAGTCCTGCCTTTCCTCACTACTACCTCAAAGTCATATTCCATTAGTAAGAGAAACCATCTTACTAATCTGCCTGTATTACATGGCTTGTTTACCAGGTACAGTAGAGCTTGGTGATCAGTAAAAAATTTGAACTTATTTGCAAGCAAATAGTGTCTAAACTTTTTAACCGCATATACCATGCCTAATCCTTCTCGTTCGGTGGTGGTATAGTTCCGTTCAGCTGCATTTAACTGTCTACTAGCATAGGCAATTGGAAGATCCATATTACCTTTGCCCGTAGGTTGTGCGAGTACACACCCAATAGCATAATTGGATGCATCTACATGAACATGAAAAGGCTTATTCCAATCTGGTGTGGTCAAGATTGGTGCTGAACATAATCGCCGTTTAAGCTCATTGAAGGAATTCTCACATTCATCAGTCCACTCAAAGTTAGTCAGAAGTCCGTACATGGGCTTTGCAATGACAGCATACATGTGAATGAACCGGCGATAGTAACCACAATGCCCCATGAAAGCATGTACTTCATTGACGTTCTTTGGCCTAGGTAGTTCTGCGATGGCTCTCACTTTCTCTTCATCAGTGGATATGTCGTTCTTAGACACTATGTGTCCTAGAATTTTGCCTTGCCTGACCATGAAAACACACTTTTCTGGGTTCAGGCAGACTTGATATTCTCTGCATTTATCAAAGATTTATTTGAGTTCAGGTATATGGGTCTGTCTAATGTTGGAATGAGCGCAAAGATCATCAACATAGACTTCCAAATTCTTCCTCAAGAACTCTTTAAACACGTGACACATTAATCTTTGAAAGGTAGCAGGTGCATTGGTAAGCCCGAATGGCATTACCCGAAAGGCAAATATGCCCCACTCTGTGGCAAAAGCCGTCTCCATGAGGATCCGGATCCTATGGAATGCACAGACTCAGTCTCATCTTTGGCTCTATGGATGGGATTCCATTGAATAGGCGGTACGTCTCTATGAGAGTAATCCTTGAGATTGACTTTGGTTGTAACACCTAGATGTTGCAAATACAAGGAATTGGTTCCCCAATCCTGTACCACTTGCAATTGCCGCACAAATGGCCTTCCCAAAATCATCTCGTAGGCTTGGTTTTTGCTAAAGTGCTCGAACTCAACACCACATGTAGTGAGAGTTATGCCTTCTAGCAATCCCAAGGGTCTCTCAATATGGCCATCGGCCATCTGCAATTTCATTCTCGTTGGTCCGAGTGTTGGCTTGCCCCAACGCTTCCATAGGGAAGTTGTAGCAATTGCAACTCCTGCACCTGAGTCCAAAATTGCCTTGGTTGTGTATCCCTGATGGGTAACTGGGAGATAGGTATTTCCTTCTTCTCCTTCACTCATGTCTCCTATCTTATCCAATGGTATTTCAGGCACTGTTCTATGAGATCCTACCTGGGAACGCGATTTCGCTATGTCTGGTACTTGTTTGGCTACGTGTTTCCACACTTCTGGCTTAACTTTGAGTAGCTCTTCAAAGTGAGATTGCACTGCACTTTAGTGTTCTTTACTACCTCTGTATTCCTAGGTATGATTGAATCTTTGTTTCTTATCATGACTGTGGGTGCTCTCAGGCAAGTAGACTTGGTTTCCCATGGGCATGTGAAATGTGGTAACTCTTGCAAGGAATTAGACTCAAAGTCTAACCTCTCATGAGAGTGGGCACTTTCCTGTTCTTCATAAATAGAAGGGATGTCCTGTGGGAACTGATCATGTGCGTCATCCACAAGTTCAATGGGAGGAGGTACTTCACTCTCCTTTGCCCACTTCTCTTCTTGAATCTCTCTCAGAAACTCTGGTGAATACCTATTCATAGAAGAAGAGGTGTCTGGTTCAGTGGAGTTAGGCACATAAGCTCCCTGGGGAGGAGTGCTTATTCTATCACTTGCCCTCTCCTTAGCCTGGGAGGTGGCTCCTTTTCCAGACTTTGCAAGTAACCTCTCCAATCTATCCAATAGACCATCAAAGTGCAATGGTGTTCTGATGGGGTTAGAGCCATTGAACAAGCGACTGGCTTCAAACTTGGCTTGCGCCAATTCGACCATTTTAGCACAAAGCTTTGTTCGCTCTATCTCTAGATCGGCTCTAGGGTAACATTTCTCATGATCTGTTACATTGGGCCCTTCTTGGATTCTGGCCTGATATGCTTTAAGCATCATGTCTAGATCTTCAGGAGTGGGATCGGCTAGGACTGATCCTACTCTGGGTGGTGGGTGGGTTAAGGGTGGTGTATTGAAAGGTTGGGGAATGGAAGCAGATGGATTGGCGGGTAAAGGGAAAGGTGGTGGAGGGGTGGTGTGAGAGTGGTTTTGAGATGCGAGTTCACTTATCTTTGCTTTGGTTTCTCTCAAGCTTTCTTCAAGTTCGCTCATTTTCTGTGACCATTGTCTTTTCATTCTCTCCTGGCTATCTCTCCATGCTCTTGTCCTTTTCTTGGTTATACTCTCTATCTCACTAACCTCAGAACTCTTTTCCTGCCCTACTCCTTGAGTTTGCTGCAAGGCTTGGGCTCTAGTGACCACATGCACTGGGGCTGTGGAAGTTATACTTCTCGTAGAGTCTACCACTAACCCAATGATGTTGATAGGAGTGATTTTAGGCATGTTATTAGGGTTCTTTGGGCAATCTCGTAGGAGATGCTCTTTTCCGCAATCTTGATAGAAACCCTGAATTGTCATTGGTTGGGGTTGTGTAGGGGCAGTCAGTGGACAATCACGTATAAGGTGATCTCCCTGACATCTGAAGCATGGTCCTCTAGGAAATGGGGGTCGTACCTGCCTAGGTTGAGGTCTAGAGTTTGGGTTTGTGTACATGACATTAGCATACTCAGGCTCCCCACTATTTTCACTTGGGTCCTCATAATAGTATGACTTGTTATGCTCGGGTGACTGCATGTAGTAAGCCTGTGGGCTATCAATATGTGTGGAGTCAAAACTATGGTCACTTGAATCACTGTCTGATAGCAATCGGGTGACTGGGACTATGGCTCTGTTCGGATTTTCTTCAGCAGATGCATATTTCACTGGGATCACATTGGTTGGAGCAGGGGGTTGCTGCACTAGGACTAGTTGAGGTCTCTGCTGACCTTGATAAGGTGGCTGATAAGGTTGTTGTGGTTTGTTGTATTGTTGTGGTGGGTACTGATTCTGGTATCTCCCTGTTGTGGATATGGCTGAGGGTAATTTTGCCTAACAGTTTGTTTGTTATATGGGCAGTCCTGTGCAGTGTGGTTGGTGTACCTTCGCTCTATGGTGCAGTACTGGCTACTAGGATTCACCTGGGGTTGGGCCATAATGGGACATACATTTGCCATATGGTCACCTCCACAAGTGTAGCACCGCTTAACTGGGGCAAATCTTGGAATTTGTTTGCTAGAGACACCTAGTTTTTGAGCTACCTTCTCTGCAAGTTCCTCAATGGATGTGGACTAACCAGATGTGAGACTACTAGAGCTATCTGAATCCTTATAGATTTTTGATAGATCTAACTCCTCGCCTAGATTATCCTCAATGTCTATGCACATGCGCACGCATTCTTCTATAGTTCTGGGGTCCTTCAAATACACATATGACCTAAGCTTGGTTCTCAACAAGCCATCTAAAAACAAAGCCACTTGCTTGGCTGGTGTGGGTAACTCAGGCATCGGGCACCTCTCTAGGTATTGCCTAAACCGTCTTCCTGCTAGTCTGACCGTCTCTTGAGGTGTTTGCTTGAAGCTATGAATTAGTGAGGAAGTGTTGTGCCTTATGCCACTCTTAGAAAACTCAATGATAAATGCCTCTAGGAGCTGGTCTATGTTTCTGAAATGCCTCTCGTTCAGTGGTTGAAACCACGTAAGGGCAGTGTTCCTAAGGGTTAGACCAAAAGCATTATATTGTGTGAATAGGTCCTCTACCTGTTCGACTTTCAAGACTTGCCTAAATTCTGCCACATGGTCATAAGGGTCTCTAGTGCCATCGAAGTAATTCTTCATGGACTTCACCAGTTGGGTTGGCCTCAGGGTCCTAGTGTGTTCTCTCGGCCTTGGCAAAGGAAAATCATCAGCATTTCTTTGCTTCCTTGGGTCTCTAAATCTCTCGGTTTCTTCTCTATCCGTCCCTGTTCTCCTTCTTTCTCTTCCCTGGGGGTTGGCAAAGCTTACTTCAGGTCTATCTCTACTTCTATCTCCTTGAGCTCCATGAGCCTGGGAGGTGCCAACTCCTTGGTGACTGTAGGACATATTGGACCGTGGTTGGGGAAAAACAAATTCACCCTTCCATGTGTAGGCATGTCTGCCATGCTCGGTGACCACGAAGATCCTCTCTGATGTATTGTCTAGGTAGGTTACTTTGCCTGGGCTATCAGGGTCTTTAAACTCATAGATTGTGAGAGCACTTACTTCCTGAGGCTGGGCAGTTTTATACCTCCAAAAAGCCTCATCAGTTTCTTGGTTTAAAAGCAAATCTATGCTTTTATTATCCTGTGGAATCCACTCTGGAGACATGATTCTGGTCAAGGTGGATTTACCACGGGGAGTTCTTGGCTCTCTCTCTAAATTCCCTTGCTCTATATCACCCATGTCGGTCTCCGCAATCACATTTCCAAACTCATCTGTTCTATCAGGAAGAGTGGTGACTACATATATAGTCCCCTCTTTATCTAGGTATACTCCATTCTCAAACTTGACCACCAGGTGTTCTAGTCCATGGGGTTGATCGGGGTTCTTAATCTGGACCACAGATCTTCTCAGGCCGTCTTCGTAGATGCGAGCACCTAGACGATTAGTCCTGATGTATTCCAATTGAGTCTTGTAAGGTCCTTCTGGCTTTTCTAGATAAGCCACCCCTGAACTGCCTACAGGTCTCTCCATGTTATAGGACATCTCAGAATCACTTGTTTCTGATCAGGGAGTGTATGGGTAATCACTCAACTGTTGGGCCCAAGACCTAGCAGTGTGATTGACACTAGCTTCAGAAGATCTGAGGCTTTGTCTGTCTCGTCCTAAGTGTCTGCCTGACCTAAGGTTCATATGCCTGGTTTCTCTACCCCCTTGGTCCCAAGTACACTCTCGTTGCAGGTTAATTGGCACCAAACACTTTGTTCTTTTTAGTTGATTATTATGTTTATGATCTTGTCTGATATCACGTCTTCAGGAATACTTAAGTGAATTTCACACTTGATAAGTGATCGATTCAAGTTTACTTTTGTCCCTTAGGGTTTTCGCACTTAAGACCTACTTAATGCTTGCACTTGGTTGATTAGTTCTCTTAGACTTATTTCGTGTTTGACGTTGACCTAATTAATTACCACACCTAAGTCGTACTTAGCCTAGGCTAGGAATTGACAAAGGAGGGTTGAGAGAACTCCCAACCTCAATACTCTGGTTGCTCAGACTGCTACACCAGCCCGCGATACTTGGGAGTGTCGTGATACCTGGGAGTGTCGCGATAGATCGAGGTGTCGCGATAGGTGAAGGTGTCGCGATATCTGGGAGTGTCACGATAGGTCGAGGTGTCGTGATACTTGGGAGTGTCGCGATACCTGGGAGTGTCGTGATAGGTCGAGGTGTCGCGATAGGTGGGAGTATCACGATAGGTCGGGGTGTCGCGATAGGTGGGAGTGTCGCGATAGGTCGGGGTGTCGCGATACCAGGGAGTGTCACGATAGGTCGAGGTGTCGCGATACTTGGGAGTGTCGCGATACCTGGGAGTGTCGCAATACCTGGGAGTGTTGTGATACCTCGAGGTGTCGCGATAGGTCGGGATATGGTGAATTTTTCTGTTCTGTCTAGTGATCCTAGGAGCTCTTGGGCTGCGCAGTGTCGTGGTGCACTCAGAACCGTGATTGGGGCAACTTTTTGGTGTGTCACGATAGCTCGAGCTCGACGCCTTGGGGCTTGCGCAGAGAGATTCCGTACCTGCTGAGCTTGCTGGAGATGATGATGGAGCTGAAACCTGCAAGAAACATGCAAAAACACACACAAACAAGGACACACACTTGCTCTCTCTCAAACTCGCACAAAGCAAATGAGGGAAATGATTTGGAAGTGGGAATATAAGGTGGTGAAGGAGATGAAGATGGAGATGAAGATGGAGATGGAGATGGAGAAAAAAACAAGAAATTTACTTACTACTTACCATTCCAACGCATCCTCTCTACGTCTTACCATCACACGCTCGTCCTCAAAGCTCGAATCACCGGCAACGGTGCCAAAATTTGGTGTAGCTCAGTGATGAGTAGCACTTCCTTTAATGTCAATCCGGGAAGACATGAGGATGGTATGAAGACCTCGAGCAAGTGAAGGCACAAATGTGTGAGTGAGAAGCACACAAACATGCACACACATACACACACACGCACACACGGCAAGAACAAAGAGAGTAAGACAATGGAATCACTTCTATTATAACCAAGTTCTCATACAAGCTCAAAACTACAAGAAGCTAGCCCCAAAAATGAGCTCTCTAGCTCTATTTATAGTTTTTGACTAGCTTTGGCCCTGTCCAGACCTAGTGTCCGGCCTAGTTAAAAATTAGGTTCCAGGGCTTATTCGAGGGCTAAAACGAGGTCTAAAAAATATGAAAATTGGCAGGCAACTACTTCTAAGGCTCCTCAAGCTCGAGGACTCCTGGGCTTGTACAAAATGGAGCTACAAAAAGGTGAAACGATATTTACAAGGGTTTTTAGTGATGAGAATCACTTTTAAAATGGTGTAAGGTTTGGAAAAATTTAATGGGTTGCCTTAGTGCTAGATCTGCATGTATGCCGTACTTGCTTCTCCTCATATGATGCCAACACATACCTACACCCCATGCCGGATGTTGCTGCGCAGATGATGCTCAAAATCCTGGACCTGATGCAAGTAGTGTTAAAGAATTTTCGCAATGTATGTAATATCCAGCCTCCAATTCTGGGCTTCATAAATGGTAATTATGATTTACTTTATGATATGAGCACGACCCCGAGTATTCGAGCTGCTTATGCGTGGCATGCACGAATAAGATATCCCCCTGCTTGCTACAAGCAAACTTTTGATGACATGTTCACCACAAGGTTTTGGGAGTCACACTCAGAAATGTTCGCACCATGCCCAACCCACCTGCTACAACTATTTGCGTGCGAATAGACAATGCACTCAGAGCTCTACACCACGCCACAACCTGACATGCCTGGCGCAGTTAATTGGGATGCTCTTCAAAGAGACTTGGTCAGGGGACTACGAATCAGAGAACAAGAATTGGCAACCGACATACTACAGCACTACATCGATCAAACCGTGGAGCAAAGGTCTGTTAGAGACGACAAACGCTAGGGGAGGGAGATTGTTGGCATCATACAGGAAGAAGCAGGTACGGGCATACATGCAGATCTAGCACTGAGGCAACCCATTAAAATTTTTCCAATCCCTACATCATTTTAAAAGTGATTCCCATCACTAAAAACCATTGTAAATACCGTTTCACCTTTTTGTAGCTCTATTTTGTGCAAGCCGAGGAGTCCTTGAGTTTGAGGAGCTGTAGAAGTAATTGCCTACCAATTTTCATATTTTCTAGACCTCGTTTGAGCCCTCAAATAAGCCCTGGAACCTAATTTTTAACTAGGTCGGACACTAGGTCTGGACAGGGCCAAAGCTAGTCAAAAACTATAAATAGAGCTAGAGAGCTTATTTTTGGGGCTAGCTTCTTGTAGTTTTGAACTTGTATGAGAACTTCGTGGTAATAGAAGTGATTCCATTGTCTTACTCTCTTTGTTCTTGCTGTGTGTGCGTGTGTGTGTATGTGTGTGCATGTTGGTGTGCTTCTCACTCACACATTTGTGCCTTCACTTGCTCGAGGTCTTCATACGATACTCATGTCTTCCCGGATTGACATGAAAGGAGGTGCTACTCATCACTGAGCTACACGTGTTGTTGAATCTTCTAAAAACATGAAGTCTGTAGAGCAAGTCGATGCCTGGCATCGAGTTTCAGCATAAAGTCGATGCCTAGCATCAACTTCTAGCATAAAAGTGGTCTTGCTCATGTCTTCTGTTCATAGGGTAATTCTGACACTGAAAAAGTGGCTAAAAAAGCTCAAATTCGATGCTTGGCATCGAATTTTGGTTGCAAGTCGATGCTAGGCATCGAATTCTCATTTTTAGACACTCAGATTTATTAAAACAGGCAAAATTTCCACTTTTGGAAGTCATACAGGGTCATCTTGTGAAGGCTATATCTTGGGTTGTAGAGATCCATTTCTTGCATATGATAGCTTGTTGGAAAGCTCTACTCTTCTAATTTCATCCACCAAAAGCGCTTGGAGAAATAATATTTGAGCTAAGAGAAATTAGCAAAATACTGCAGGTATGTCATTTTTGTGACTCGAAAGTTCTGAAGAAGTAAAGTTCTTGGTTTTGGCTATCATTTCTCAAAGTTTGGAGTGGCAATGAGTTAGTGGTGACCATAGAGGTGTTCTAGTGTCACAGTAATTCATTTCTTGTGGTGTTTTACACATCAAAAAGTGGTATCAGAGCATAAAGGTCCTGAAGAGCAGAAGGCGGCAAAGGTACGAGAAGTTTTGGAAAGTTTTCCATTAAACTTTCAAAGGTGAAGCATTTGAAGACACAAGGCATCAAAGGGTTACTTCAAAAGTATCCTCATACACAAAGAACTCCAAAAGGTATTATTCGTTATCCTTTAAGCTCACAGGTTGTAGCAGAAGGAAAGGAATATGGTAGATCATATCTCCATTGACAAAATGGACAGAGATAATTACCCCGCATGGGTAATGAGAATGGAAGCCGTACTTATGAGTAAGGATCTCATGGTATATGTAACAGGTGAAGAAGAGAAGCCAGTATTTGAAGATGAAAGCCGACCAAAGAAAGAAGAACTTGATGCTTTAAAGCATTGGCAGAAGAAGGATGCAAGTGCAAAGGCCTACATCTACAATACAATCTCTGATCATTTGCTACCACACATCAGAGGATTGGAATCATCTAAAGATATATGGAATGCATTGGAATATGATTTCCAAAGTACTACCAAAGCAAGGAAAGCAAGTCTATGGTCAGAGTTTACAACATTCAAGAAGAAGCCAAGTCAAACCATTAGTGATTATGTCACTAAGATGAAGGATCTAGTAGATAGTCTTGGATCCATAGATGAAGATATTGAGGATCACAGATTGATTGCTCAACTACTTGCAGGTTTGAGAGGGGATGAAAGGTGGAAACCTTTTGTCTTATCAACAGAACTTTGATTAAAACATTATGTTCCAGATTTGAACCAGTTGCTTGGTTTGATGCTCACATTTGAGCAAGACTTGAAGGGAGATGGAGATAAAGGACAAAGTTCTGCAATGTACATGAAGAACAAGAAGAAAGGAGATAAAGGTAAAGCAAAGGATGAAGAAGAGTCAAGTTCTCAAGTTTATTTTGCAAGAGGTAGAGGCACATGCAGAGCAAGAGCAAGAGGTTTTGGAAGAGGAAGAGGTAATCAGAATAACAACAAGAAAGCTTGCTGGATCTGTGGATTGAGTAATCATTTGGCTCATGACTGTTGGCACAACCAACAAGGATCAAACCAGAATCAAAACAACAATAGCAGAGGCCGAGGTGGAAGATATCAAAGTAATTTTCAAAGAGGTAGACAAAATCAAAGAGGAGTCTATGGTAGA
Organism: Ceratopteris richardii; assembly: GCA_020310875.1. Lineage (NCBI taxonomy): Eukaryota > Viridiplantae > Streptophyta > Polypodiopsida > Polypodiales > Pteridaceae > Ceratopteris > Ceratopteris richardii. The sequence goes on from CM035443.1 coordinate 6,300,844, forward strand.
GGTGGAGGAAGAAGTTGGGGGCAGAATCAATCCTAACACCACCTACTACAATTATGCAAATGACACACACAATGAAAGTCATACATCATTGATGATGAACTCAATCAGCACATCAGATAAAGAAGATCTAAAGGTATTTTACATTGACTCTGGATGTTCTAATCATTTTTCAGGAAACATAGAATTGATGTCAGTATTGGACAAAGGTATTTCGAGTCACACAGTTCAAACAGGTGATAATACAAGACATAGTGTACATTCAATTGGAAAAGTGAAATGCAAGAGTGGAGCAGATTTGCTAACCAATGTTTTGTATTTTCCTACAATACCTAAAAACTTGATAAGTGTGGGACAGATAGTTGAAAAAGGTTTTTAAGTTAGGTTTACAAATGAAGGAGTATTTGTTGAAGATCCAGAGAATGGATATAATCAAATTGTTTGTGGTAAGAAAGAAGGTAGACTCTTTACTTTAAGAGTACAAGGGAACATTGGTCAAGCTTTGCTCACACATGGTGAAGGAGTGATTACAGAACTTGATCTCTCGCATAAGAGATTAGGTCACTTCAATGAAAGAGGAATTAAATCTATAGTTGCAAATCAGTATGTACTAGGACTACCAAATATGCATAGTCAACATATGGTTTATAAATGTGAAGCATGTCAAATGGTTAAAGCACAAAGGTTACCATTTCAAAAGAAAGGATTCAAACATGATGGATTACTAGAGCTCATTCATACAGATGTATGGGGACCAACAAAAGAAGGATCTATCAGTGGCTCAAGGTATTATGTTCTTTTCATTGATGATGCTACAAGATGGATAGCATTATATGTTTTGAAGGAAAGATCAGAAGTGTTTGGAGCTTTCAAGCATTTTCATGCATATGTACAAAGATTCACAAGTCAAAAGCTTAAGAGATTGAGGTCTGATGGAGGGGGAGAATACTTCTCCCAAGAGTTCAATGATTATCTTTGGAATGCAGGTATTAAGAGGGAAATAACCTATAGGTATACACCACAACAAAATGGTGTAGCAGAAACAAGGAACAAGACTTTAATTGAGTTTGCTAGAGCTATGCTGAAGGAGAAGAATTGTCCCAATCATCTTTGGGCTGAGGCTGTAAATACCGCTACATATCTTGTGAATAGATTACCATGTGTAGCTCTAAATGGAATGACTCCATATGAAGCTTGATGGGGTAAGAAACCAACACTAGATCATTGTAGAGTGTTTGGGTCAATTGCATATGCTTATGTGCCATCACAACTTAGGCATAAACTTGAACCAAAGGCAGAAAAATATGTGTTCATTGGTTATGATGAAAAGCACATGGGTTACAGGTTGTGGAATCCTTTAACCAAACAATTTCTTGTTTCTAGAGATGTTACATTTGATGAACAGAAAAGTTGGTATGCAAATCAAAGTAATACAGCTGAAGAATTTGAAGAAGAGGTAAGAAGATGTGAGAAAGGAAAATCAATTGTGCAGGTAAATAGAGATGAAGACTATATGCAAGCAAGTACATCCAGAAGTGGATTAGCAAGAAGAAATGAAGAAGTTCCTATATTTGATGAAGAGGTGTATCCAGACACTTATGAAGAATGTGAACCAAGAAGGTCAAGCAGGACAAGAAGACAACCAGAAAGGTATTCTTATGATACTTCTTACATAAATTAGAAGAACTATGCATATATGGTCAAAGATGATGAAGAACCTCAGAACTATGATGAAGCAAAAGATAAGAAGCAATGGGAAGATGCAATGAAGGAAGAGTTTAATGCACTGAAGGAGAACAAGACATGAGAACTTGTTCCTAAACCAAATGGTAAGAAAGTAATTGGAAATAAATTGGTTTATAAAGTGAAGAAGCTTGCACATGGAAGTATAGCCGGATACAAAGCTAGACTGGTGGTGAAAGGCTATGCCCAAACCTATGGCATAGATTATGATGAGACATTCAGTCCTGTAGCTAAGATGTCAACTATAAGGACAATCATTCCTATTGCATCTTCAAAAGGATGGACCCTAAGTCAATTGGATATAAAGAACGCATTCTTGAATCGATACATATCAGATGAGGTATACATGGAACAACCTCAAGGGTTTATAGATTCCAGGTATCCAAATTTTGTTTGCAGGTTGAGAAGAGCACTCTATGGATTGAAACAAGCTCCAAGAGCATGGAATTATAGACTGGTGAAGTATCTCAATGATCTTGAATAGTTCAAAAGCAGATCCAAGTCTACGTATCAAAAGAACAGAGGAAGGTACAATCTACATTTGTATTTATGTAGATGACATTATAATCACAGGTACTTTAGATGAAGGAATGAAGGAGGTAAAGAGATTACTTGAGAAAGAGTTCAAGATCAGTGACCTAGGAAATTTTTCATACTTTCTTGGAATGGAAGTCACTTATATAAATCATGGCATATATGTATCACAAGAAAGGTATCTTCTAAATCTATTGAAGAAGTTTGATATGGAAAATTGCAGAGAAGCTTCAACTCCACTTGAAGTTAATCACAAGCTCAGTAAATATGATGGTGCAGAATACAAAGATATGAGGAAGTATCAATCTCTTGTGGGTAGTTTGATTTATGCTACATTAACAAGACCTGATCTTAGTTATGCAGTGGGAGTGTTTTCACAATTCATGCATTGTCCAAAGGATCCACATTGGATTGCAGGTCAAAGAGTTCTCAGATATATCAAAAGAACTATAAAGGAAGGATTATATTATCCTTTTACATCAGATTTGAATTTGAGAGCCTATAGTGACTCAGACTGGGCAGGTAACCAGGATGACAGAAGATCAACTCATGGCTACATGATATACATTGGTGATAAGCTTGTAAGTTGGTGTTCAAAGAAACAACATACAGTAGCATTATCATCAACTGAAGCTGAGTACAAAGGACTTGTGGAAGCAGCTAAGGAGGTCATATGGATGCAGACATTGTTCAAAAGCTTGGGCATTGATCAAGGTATACCTACAATACATGGAGATAATATGAGTTCACTTTATCTTGCAGCAAATCCAATATTTCATGCAAGAACAAAACATATAGAGATACATTATCATTTCCTGAGAGAAAAGGTAATGGAGAAAGAAATTGAAGTGGAGTACATTTCTACAAAGGATCAGATAGCAAATATAATGACAAAGAGCTTGGATGGTGTGAAGATCAGTAGATTCAAAAGCATGGCAGGAGTAAAAGAAAAGAAGATGATATGAAGAAACTGAGAATGTCAAGTAGTGATTGAGGGGGAGCTGTTGGAGAAACAATCACTAATTGGACATATATTTGAAGTTCAAATCTTAGGAAGAAAACCACATGCCTATGTGAAGGGACAAATTCACAAGTGTATTATATTTGTAAAGTTAGTTCACTTTAGTTCTAGAAGTTTTTTAAAAATCACGAGCATAATAAAATCTATATAAGTTAGTTTGTATCAAATGACGCGATGAGGAAGACAATGAGAAAGTGAGTTAGTACTCATTTTGTATGACTGAGAATAGTCGGGCTTCTCTGCGTGAGAAAGCACCTGTGCATTTGTGAGGTCTCATAGTTCTGAAAAGAGTTTATTAAACTTCTGTGTATAAGATTTCTTCTTCTATGTCCAAAGTTTGTCTTAAGTGAAATGATTTCAAAAGTTGAAGTTTTCCAAGCAAGTCGATGCCTGGCATCGAGTTTGTGATGATAAGTCATTGTTTTCATTCTCTGAGTGTTATCTGTTGTTGAATCTTCTAAAAACATGAAGTTTGTAGAGCAAGTCGATGCCTGACATCGAGTTTCAGCATAAAGTCGATGTCTGCCATGGACTTTTGGTTGCAAGTCCATGCTAGGCATCGAATTTTCATTTTTAGACACTCAGATTTACTAAAACAGGAAAAATTTCCACTTTTGGAAGTCATACAGGGTCATCTTGTGAAGGCTATATCTTGAGTTATAGAGATCCATTTCTTGCATATCATAGCTTGTTGGAAAGCTCTACTCTTTTACTTTCATCCACCAAAATCTCTTGGAGAAATAATATTTGAACTAAGAGAAATTAGCAAAATACTGAAGGTATGTCATTTTAGTGACTAGAAAGTTCTGAAGAAGTAAAGTTCTTGGTTTTGGCTATCATTTCTCAAAGTTTGGAGTGGCAATGAGTTAGTGGTGACCATAGAGGTGTTATAGTGTCACATTAATTCATTTCTTGTGGTGTCTTACACATCAACATAAAGATATGAATCTTTGGGACCTGTGATAATCATATCACTTTGTAGTGCATCATGAACACTAGCTGGTTCATTCTCATCAGAAGCAAGGGCTAAAACATTATGAATGTCAAAATGTTCTACACAAATTACCTAGATTGTTTGTTGTCTCCTTCTTTGACTTCTAATTCTTCAAGTGTATTTCTTTATGAAACTGTCTTACCACTTTGGCATATCCTTGAAAAGTGGTGGAATCCTTTGTGGTTTTTTAGTATGGGAACTCTACAACCTTCTCCAACTTCAGATGTTGGAACTTTAAGAGGTACTGATGATGGACTAGCTAGTGATGTATTGAATAAAATCCCCTATTCACTTTTATCAAGTGCATCTTTTAGGGTTTGAGAATGTTCATCACCCCCCTTTTATGGTTGAATGTAAGAATCCAAATTCCTTCTAAAAAATGTAGTGTCTTTTGCTTTTATGAATTTTGGAATCTCTTCCTTCTTATCATAAATTTGACTTTTTGCAATATATGTGTTGTATGAGAGTAGGATATCACCTGTATCCAGAACATAGAAGCTGCATCCTTTGCTTTCAATTTCATAACCAATAAAGATTGCTTTTATGGCTTTTACATCAAGCTTACCATGATCCTTCTTCTCAATGTGAACATAAGCTGGAGAACCAAAAACTTTAAAGTAACTCACACTGGGATTCTTCCCATAATAAGCTTCATAAGGTGTGATAACCTTCAATGCTTTTGTGAAAGATGTGGTCAGTTGTATGTACTACATCAAACCATTATGTTATGGAGTGTAAGTAGCAGTGAGATGATGAGAAATACCTTTGTCTTCAAGAAAAGACTTAAAGTCTTTAGACATGTACTCTCCTCCTCTTTCACTTCTCAAAATCTGGATCTTTGGCTAACTTTATTTTTCAATCATAGCTAAGAATTTATTTAGAAGTAGGAAAAACCTCTAACTTCACTTTAAGACTGTAAATACACAAATACCTTGAGGAATCATCAATAAAAGTAACAAAGTACATGAAACCTTGAATCGAATTTGTTCTCATTGGACCATTTACATATGAATGTACAATTTGCAACTTCATTGTGGTCGTGATGTATCCATGCTTCTTAAAATATATTTTGTGAAGACTTCCTTCAAGACATCCTTCACATGACTTTGCATCATCTGGTAAAACAAAAATAGGCAAACTCTCCACAATACCTTAACATCACATGCTTGTCCTCAAAGCTCGCTCCTCGACAATGATGCCAAATCTTGTGTCACTCTAGCACAATGGTGAGAACAAACGTGAGGAGGTCTACCTCATAATTGTCAATCTGCAAAGACATGAGGGTGGTATGACAACCATTAGTAAGTGGAATGCACAAGTGTGTGAGTGAGAAGCATACTAGCATGCACACACATACACACACATGCACACAAGGCAAGACAAAGAGAGAAAACAATGGAATCTTCTATTGCACTACTTTCAAGATACGAAATGTGCTCTACAATCCCAAATCCAATAAATGCTTACCTCTAGAATGAGTTGTCTAGCTCCTTTTATAGTTCCTTGATGAGTTTTGGACTAGTTTAGACCTAGTGTCTAGCCTAGTTAAAATTAGGTTTCTAAGCTCATTTGAAAACTCAAATGGGCTAAAAAAATTATGAAATTTGATACATGGGCTTTTCTACTACTCCTAAGATCAAGCACTCCTCGGCTTAAACAAAATGGAGTTTAATCTACCAAAAATGGAATTTACAATGAAGTATACTGATTAAAATCATTGTTTCTTGTATGCATAATCTAAAAAGTGATTAAGCCTATTCGACAGGCTTTTGTTGACTTCCTTGTCTCCTTGTCTCCTTGGTCCTCCTTCACCTTCTCTTTATCTCTCCTATCTCTTCCTTGCCTCATTCTCCCTTGATGATCTAATCCACCTTAGCGCTAACATAGAGCATCAAGATTACATTATGAAATGCAAATTTATATAGAGAAACATTCATTTGGATCTAACTATGTGCACAAATTTCAAGTTTGTGAATAATCAGGTATAAAATCATGGATTCTTAGCATCAATTCTCTTTAGTGAGGGCATTTTAAATTGGTTTCTTGTGAAAGATATATTTCATATCTATCTAATTGAAGCTATGCAAAATTAAAAAGCCTAATTCTATGCAGCTAAGATAAGTTTTGGCAACAAGGCAAGTCAGCTTCCAAAAATAGAAATTTTTCTTCACATTTCCTTCATTTCAAATACTTTGTTTTGGTTTAATAATTTGAGACACCTACAAGAAAGAACAATACTAGTTTTGTTGCATGAATAAGAACCTAAATAAATCCATTAAATATTTCAGGTTTTAAAAGTAGGTCCTAAGCAAGTCTTATTGTTGGACCAATTCCATTCCCACTTCACATTTATCACAAATAGTGGTATCAGAACATTTACATGAAGCTCATGTGCAAGGAAGAAATGTGTATGGATTTTTCATAAGAGATGAAAGGATGCCAATGATCAGGATAAAGGTCCAAACATCACAAGAGGATGAAGATAGGTTTTCAACATGATGTTCAAAGGATTCCTTGTTCATGTTTTAAATTCTAAAATCCATCTTTGATTTTCTTTTACCTCATATCAGAGGAAGCAAGAAATTTTATGAAGTTTGGACTACAATAGAAGCATTATTCTTCACAACTACTAAAGTTTGTAAAAAAAAACTTTGGCCAGAGTCCTCAAGCATGAAAAAGCAACCCAAACAATCGATAGTGGACTTCCTGACAAAGTTAAAGGATATAAATGATCAAATATAAAGTATTAGAGGAGTAGATAAAGACCATATTATAAGGTAGGTAATAAATAGAGTAAAAGGCTAGCACTAGATGGACCCAATTTGTACCTGCTTTGGTGATGTATTTGGACAATGCAAGTACTTGATTGCAATGCCTTCATGGGATATCTTTTAAATCATGAAGCTACCTTGAACCAAAATGGAGATGCACTCAAAGGTAATCAAACCTCTTCCCTATACATTAATATAGATAAACTTAAGAATCTTAAAGGAAAAGTAAGAAGAATTAAGAAAGAGAAGGTACTTCCCAAGTCACTTATGTAGGCAAAGGAAGACATGGAAGAGGAACTAGTAGAGGAGATAAGGAATTCATGGGAGGAAGTCAAACTACTTCTTCATGTGCCATTTATGGGCTTATAACCACACAACAAAGGATTGCAGGTTCGATTCACCGAAAATGGAGCTTATGCATAGGATCCATTTCAAGGCTACAAGAAAAATTCCAAAGGAGGGAAGAAAGGTAGAATATTTAACTTTGAACTTTCCTAAAATTTCCAAATGAGGGAAGAAAGGTAGAAACTTACCTTTGAACAAAGGATTGTAAGTTAGATTCACCTAATATGGAGCTTATGTGTTGGATACATCTCAAGGCTTCAACAAAATTTCCAAAGGCAGGAAGAAAGGTAGAATGTTCTTTAAACTTGTAAAAATAAAGAATAGTTTTTTGTTTGATTATGGATCACAAACATTACCAGAGTTAGAGATATGGCACAAAAGGTTAGCACACATCAATGAAAGGACTTACATGATTAGTGATCAAAGTGTGATTGGGATGTATTACTTAGTGCATACGAAGGTGAAATCTTTGAAGATATCATAGGCTTATCGTCAATTTTATGGACTCCTTTGATAGCCTATAGAATTTGTATTTGAAGTTGTGGATGAATGTAATCATAGTAGATATATATGTGTGTCTTAGTTTCATATGAAGTCTTATGCGATGTTTGTATTCATTTGATCATAAAGCTTTTGCAAATACCTTAGAAAAGCTTAAAGGTATTACATTCCATAGTTTTGGGGATTGACAATTCACCAAATACGTTGGTTTGACTTATTGATGACTTTTTCGGTAAAAGGTCCAATAAAATGAAGGCGGTCACTACAATCATGCAACAGTTACTCTATTATACTCTCTAACTACTCTTCATCGAGCAAATGAGTAACTAACACATTGAGTATATTGAAAAGAAAAATGTGAGTATTCAACCTAGTCCAATAAGTGTACAATCAATTTGAATTAAGTTGATTGGGATTTGAATTACTTTATGTATAATTGTCTACTAGTAGAATTGCAAGTATGACAACTTTGTCAACACGTCTTGTTGTCTACATGTCTTGAATCTATAAAACACCTATCAAAGCATCAAGTTAACATTCTTTTCAAGCTCTATGTGCAAGTATTTGAGTTGAAGTGCAATATGTACAAAGAATCATTCATTTGATGTTGAATGTGTGTACAAAGTCAAGTCTCTAAATAGAGATATAGACCTATGACTTCTTGGCATTAATTCTCTTTATCTAGGGCATGATAAATTGTATTCTTGCTCAAGATATGTTTCAAACTAGCTAATTTAAGTTTTGTAAAAGAGAACTCTAATTCTATCGAGGCTAAGGGAATTGTCAACAACAAATTGTAAGAAAATAAGAGCCCAACCAAATGGAGTAGTAGATAGAGTTGAGAGAAAAACGCAAACAAATATAAATGTAGACTAAGAGATAGAGAACTCAAATTCTCATATTGCCAAGCATAATGTAGTTACAAAAATGGTGTTATCCACCCATGCACTCCCAATGTGGAGCTTAGATGGTGATCCAGACAGACTCTAGATTAAGGGTTTACTCGTGTGCAATGCTATGTAAAGCTCAACTTAAACCATGCTTATATAGATTTTACAACGGGACTCCATATAGATAAATGTATTCAGAAGATACAAAGAAGTCAGCAAAATATACAATTTGACAATATCTCTAGGACCAAAAGTCCTACCGTCTCAGCCCTACGAGCTGGGGGGATAGGCCCTCTAGACCTCACAGAAGGGGACAAGCCCCCCTCTGCACTCCCCCCATTAAGGTTCTATGGAGAAACCACACGATGCCACCAAGCATTTATTTTTGCCTTGAATGGAAGCCCAATGGCCTAGAATTTTATACCCTACCTAACCTAATCGCTATGCTCACAAAGATCATCTATAACCATCAAGAGTCACATAGACCTCATCTAACTTAGAAGTTAGGGTTCCACAAATGTTTGGACTCTCACAATGGCTTCTCCTCATAATGGGGGCCTTACTTCTTAGAACACCATGGATCATTTGTGGTCACTTGTGGGTGGAGTATTGAGCATGCCTAACACCCCCCTTAATGTCCACCCTGCGGTGAACTACCTCCTTGGTCCAATCCCAAGTTTTGGAAAGTGTCGAAGATTTTGGAAAGTGATATTGAATTTCTATGTGCTTGGTACATGCATGGAACACAAGATTCTTGGCGAAGGCCATGCAACTTTGGTTGTCACACTTCAACTTTGTATCCTCCTGTCCTTGTATTCTTATGTGCCATGGGATCCTCCTCAATCATAGTGCTTCTTGCTAATCCAAGAGAAGATCCTTGATCCTAAAGAAAAGAAATATCTAGAAATTGATTATATGGTATCAATATCTCTTGCGCAATTTTAGTCATAATATTTGATGAAAGATGATCCTTCTTCATAAAGAATACCATAATCATTGGTTCCTTTCACGTACCTGAGTATTTTCATGCTTGCCTTCCAATGAGTTTGGCAAGGTTTATTACAGAACCTGCTTACTACTCCAACATCATAAGAGATATCTAGTATGCTATTGTACAAGTAGATGAGACTTCCAACTAATTTTCTATATCTTCCAAAATCCACTACATGTGACGTATCTTCAATAAATAATTTTATGTTGACCTTCATAGGTGTAGAAATTTCCTTGCATTCCTCCATGTCGAATGCCTTCAATATCTGTCTTGCATACTTTTATTGAGAGATGAAAATCTTCCTTGGTTCCTTCCAAACTTCAAGGCCTAAGAAATAATGCATTAAGCCCAAGTTTGTCATTTCGATTTCTGAGCTCAGGGCATCTTTGGTTTGTTGAAGAAGAGCATCATCATTTCCTGTAATCACAAGGTCATTTACATAGAGTACAAACACAATTGCCTCCCCTCCTCTCTTTAGAACATACATGTTAGCATCAGAAGCACATCTTTTGAAACCTAGATCCAAGAGAGAATTATCTATCTATTGGTACTATGTTATAGGGGCTTGTTTCAGCCCGTATAATGCCTTCTCCAACTTACATACCTTGTTCTCTAAATCAGGCACCTCAAATCTTGGTGGTTGAGACACATATACCTCCTCTTGATTTCTCCATTTAGGAATGGTGATTTGACATCCATGTGATAGATTGGCCAATGTTTACGTGCAGCCACAACTAGCACTATTCAGATAGTAGTCACCCTTGCAATCGGGGCAAATGATTCACAAAATTCAATGTCTTAAACTTGTGACTAGCCATGTGCAATAAGTCTTGCTTTGTACTTTTCTAGAGTACCAGTAGCCTTGTACTTTAGTTTCTAGACCAAGTTGGTGCCAATGACTTTACACTTAGGGGGTCGATCCACTAGCTCCCAAGTTCCATTCTTCATGATATTGTTGTATTATGTTTGCATGAAAACCCTCCAATTCGGATCGTGGAGTGCCTCTTCCACATTGGTTAGTTCTTTTGCTTCTTCTTGAATGACATCAGTCATCCGGGTTATGTTTAGAATGGGTGCTTGCCCATGTCTATTCATCTATTCTCTATGATCACCTCAGTCCATCTGTAACCTGTTCTAGTGAATGTGGGATGGGGTTTGCAGAATCATAGAGCTGCCTCACCCAATGTGGTAATGGCTTTTCCATTTGGGTGAGGGCGGCTTGATGACTTTCAGGCTCATCATGTGAAGATGATGCTTCCTTTTCTTGTGTAGAAGGGATAACTCTTGGGCCAAGTTCATAGTGGATTGCCCCTTTGCTTGATGATAAAGTGGAAGCTCTCTTTTCCTCCTCCACTGCGGGTGGTTGCTCCTCCTTAAACACCACATCGTGACTCACCATGATCTTCTTAGCCTCAGGGTTATCAAGCTTATGAACCTTTTAATCTTCATTATACCCTAGGAAGATACATTTGATGCTTTTTGCTTGAAGCTTGCTTCTCTCCCTATCTGGAACATGTACATAACATTCACTTCCAAATACTTTGAAATGGGAAATAGAAGGCTTTTTACCAGTGTAGGCAATGTAGGCTTCTTGTGGATCTTTCCATCAAGTACCTTGGTGTAGCTTCGATTCAAGATGTAGATTGCAATGTTGATAGCCTCTACCCAAAATTGATTAGGCAATCCCTTTCCCTTGAACCCGCACCTTGCCATCTCCATGATGGGTTGATTGGAACCTTCTGCAACACCATTTTGTTGAGGGCTATGTGCCACTATGAGATGATGCTTGATCCCTTTACTCTTGCAAAAATTTTCAAACTCTATTGATGTGAAGTCACCACCACGGTCTAACCTAAATTTCTTCATTTTCTTCCCTGTTTCAATTTCAACAAGCTGAAGCCATTCTTTAAACTTACCAAAATTTTGAGCCTTATCACGAAGGAAGTACACCCACATCTTCTTGCTATAGTCATCGACAAGTAACATGAAGTAGGAAGATCTGCCCAAGGCTTGTGTAGGCATTTTCACACACAAGTCAGCATGCACCAACTCTTGAGGATAACTTGCCCTGATCTTGCTTTCTTGTGGATATGCCTTCCATTGTTTCTTGCCCATCATGCAAGCTTCACATGGTCCCTTTATTTCTGCAATCGATGGTAGGTGTGAAACCATACCCCTGTGATGCATCTCCTTTAGTATAGGTATCTGATGTGGCTGAAGCTCTCATGCCATAGCTTACATGTGCCCACACTTGTAGTGACTATAAGATCACACAACTCATACAGGTTGTTCCTCATGCCACTCTTGACAATGTTGTTGTTACTATCCATAATCTTAGCTCTTGTTTTACTGAAAGATATTTGATGACCTTGATCAGTTATAGAATTTACTAAAAGTAGATTTCATTTGATTTGTGGAACATAACACATTTAAAGGCTTTTTGACATCTCCATTAGAGTTAATGAAAGAAATCGTACCTTTTCCCTCTGCAAGACATCTTGCATTATTGTCTACCTTTACTATGATAGGTTTCTTTAGAGGCTATAAGGAAATGCAAAGGTGTTTTCTACTCATCATGTGATGAGATGCACAACTATCCAACACCGATGAGTCATCCATTCCTAAATCTTCATTCGAGGAGCACACCTCCTTTATCAGAACAAATAACTCAAGCTCTATTTCCGCTGTGTTCATAGCCACCTTGCCCTTGCCAACTTTTGAAGAGCCATTCTTCTCTTGTGCCTTCTTGATGTGACAGTCCTGGATTCTATGTCCTTTCTTCTTGCAGTGGAAACACTCTCCCTTGAACTTCTTTTTGTCATTCTTCTTTTCGTTTCCATCTTTTGAAGAGTCCGTTTTGCCTCCTTTGGCATTTGGTGTGAATGTAGCATCTCCTTTGTTGTGATCACTCCTTGCCTTGAGCCGAAGGACCTCCTCCATGAGTTAGGCACTGAATTCTTCAAAAGTTAGTGGTTGAGGTCTGATTTGAGTATTAACAACAATTACCAAACCATCAAACTTAGGTGGATAGATTCAAAGACAACATCAAGCTGGCTCCTGACTTGACTTTTCTACACCTGGTCCCACCATTTGATCTCATAGATTCTTTATATGAGTGATAAAAACCTCTGCAAACGCCCCATCAGCAAACCTTTTTGCTGCTAGCTGATTCTCCAAGTTTTGAAACCGTGTCTAATTACAAGTTTCATATTGATTTCTCAACATGTTCCATGCTTCACATGCCTTGGTAGTATGCTAAATGAGATTCGAAACAATATCAGTAGTACTTATAATTAAAGCACAGAGTGCATCTATGTTTCTATGTTTCCAAGCATGTACAAGATCAACATTAGGAGGAATCATCTGACCAAGATTATTTGGATTAGGTGTTTCTTGGGGCTCATGATCAGTTTCCAGGAACAATTCCCAAAAGCTCATATGAATCAAGGATAGAAGTGATTTTAAACTTCCACGTGGTGTAGCTTGTACCATCAAGTTTACCTTCCGTGAAGGCCGGTGGACGTATCCACAACATTGGGATGATCGGCATCATTGTTGCTCCTGTTTGTGCTCCACCTACTCCTGTTGATAAACCACCTTGATTCCCAATTGTAGGTGATGATGTACCGCTTGGCATCTTCTCTCTTTTGTTGTTGAAACCTCTATGCTTTTGCTTTTGCACCACTTAGAGCCTCTTGAGCTCTAATACAATGTAAGAAAATAACAGCACAGTGGAATAGACTAGTAGACAGAGTTGTGAGAAAAATGCAGACAAATATAGACATAGATTGTGAGATAGAGAACTCAAATTCTCAGATTTCCAAGCATAATGCAGTTACAATGATGATGTTGTGCACCTGTGAGCTTAGATGGCAATCCAAACAAACTCTAGATGAAGGGCTTACTAGTGTGCAATGCTATGTAAAGCTCAACCTGAACCATGCTTATATAGCTTTTACAAGGGGAGTCGGTATAGATAAATGTAGTAGGGAGATACAAAGTAGTCGCCAAAATATACAATCTGACAAAATCTCCATGAGAAAAAGTCCTACTGTCTCGACCCTACAAGTGAGTGGGATAGGCGCTCTGGACCTTGTAGAAGGGGGCAAGCCCCGCTATACACTCCCCCCATTAAGGTTCTATGGGGAAATCTCACAATGCCAAAGGCTTTTATTTTTTGCCTTTAATGGCAACCCAATGGCCCAAAAGTTTATGCCCTACCTAACCTAATGGCTAGGCTCACAGAGATCATCTATAACCATCAATGGTCACACATAGACCTCATCTAACTCAGAAGTTAGGGTTCCTTAAATGCCAGGGCTCTCACAATGGCTTCTCCTCATAATGGGGGCTTTACAACTTAAAGCACCATGGATCATTTGTGGTCACTTGAGGGTGGAGAATTGAGCATATCTAACACAAACCATATCAACTTCCAAAACTAGAAAGTTTTCTTCACATTTGCTTCATTGCAAAACAATTTATTTTGTTTCAATGATTTGAGACACCTACAATAAAGTACCATCTCGTTTTATTTCAGAAATAAGAAGATAAATAAGTGCACTAAAGCTTCCACATCTCAAAAAACGTCCTAGACAGGTTTCATTGTCGCACCAATTGCATTCTCACTTTATATCAATCACAAACACGCAAGACAAGGTTTCACATCTTGTTATAAAGGTATGATATTGAATTGTGCTATGTTATAATAATTGTTATCATGTACTTCATAAAATTTGTATTTTTCAAGTGAACCTTATGTTATGGAATGGGTATAGTGGTTAAACTGAAGTCATTATCTCAATGGACTATTTCTAACTCATTGATAAAGGTAGAAACGTAACAAGGGTTTCGAATGGAAGAGATCATGGACCATGCTCAATGGATAAGTTCGCTGAGTAGAGCCAATTTTCTTGAATTAGGTGTATGGAACATACTAGGATCAATGTGCATCAAGTATTTGAAAATGTAACCTCTAACAATTTAGATTTTGCTTCATTTTTTACCTACTTCATAGCCAAATCATTAGATCACTATAATTTACATAAGCTTGTATCCCAATTATTTTGCTAAAGGACCAAGTATGATTTAACGATAACATACTTGAGTCTCCAGCAAAAATTTGGGATCTCAAATGATACATTTGAAACTTTGGGAATGGTAGCTCAATCAAGGGTGTGGATGTTTACATCAAAAAATTTGACCTAAAACGAGAAAATAGAGATTTGGATCAATTCAGTGGTTTTATTCTTCATCGTCCATAAGAATGTACTATACTTTTCTTTAAATTGAGGCCATTCATAGGATATTTATACATAAATTTCAGTAATTTGATATTCTAATGGCTTACTTCTTTTTATGTTCCTCCACACTTTTATATTCACATGGAGGAGAAATTTGCAACATTTGAAGAGACTGAATGGTTTTATTCAGTTCCATAAATCAAGTTAGAATATGTCTCTAAACTTGAGGTAGTAAGGCACCAATAATCTTACATCAAACAGTTTATGTCCATTGTTGACTTAGACATAGACCTACATTCTATACAGAATCTTATCTTCTACAAAGACGAATGAAGAACTATTGCTAACTCATTGGTAGAGCGAAAAACATGTGAGATTCAAATGGAAGAGATCACGGACCATGATCAATATGTGAGATAGAAGATAATGGGTGGGATAAATTCAACAAATAGTGATAATTTTGCTTAAATTATATAAAAGGAGCATTTTAAGATCAATCTGCAATAAGTATAAGAAAACCGAACCTCTAGCAACATATATTCTCCTTCACGTTCTACCTTACTGTGTATTAAAACCAGTAAACCAATGCAAAGAAATGTATAAAGCTGATTTCAGATAGGAGATCTAGAACAAAGAGGGTAAAACATTGTTCTAAGCAAAACAGTGAAGTATTTGAACAATCCTTCACATATTTATTCACAATGATGGAATAGAGCATTTGAAAATCCAATGTGGCAAAAAACAAATGTGTTGGGGTATAGGAAAAAATGCATTGGGTCAGAACTCTTGACCGAAAAAATGTATCATGATGGGGCTCCCCAAAAAATATGTATATGATACTTTATCCTATATGGATCAAAAGCTCCACCACCCAATTCATAATTTGAATCAAAATGTGTGAAAAAAAAAGGGAAAAGATAAAGGTTTTGATAAAGTGAGTGATTTTGTTCTTGATTATCTCACAACCATGTGTTGTATATTTTTTTAAATCGAGCTTTGGATTTGACGTTATTCATATGATATTTGTGCATAAACTTACATGAGTTCTCTTTTTCTACGTTCATTTTTTTATGTTATTCCGCCCTTCTACATTTACATGGATGGAAATTCAAAAAAGGTCTATCATTCTACTGCCCTTGTGTGTGAGTAGATGGATGGTGACACAATCTACTTTTTCCCATTTTGAGTTGGAACAAAAAAGTCCTTTTCTCGTCTCTTCCATTGCCTCTATGTGAAAGAAACCTTTAAAAAATCTTCTCTAGATGCAAAGAGGAAAAGCTTCATCAATGGAGGTGATCATGTTCAAGATTAACCGGCTTACATGAAACAATTTTGACCACATTGGGACCATCCAACATCCGACGAGGAGCTTCTTCAATCCATGGATATGACGTCCACGAGGAGTTTCAGATCTATGGATATCGTGATGTTAATTCCCAACTACACAATTCGTGTATTTCAATACAAATCTGTATTTCTTGTCCACATCCCATAGGTGGATTGGTATGACACTGGATTGGTATGACACTGCCTCTTGAGTGGAAGGTCCAGTGTTCAACCCTCGGGTTGGACATGTAATGGATTTAATCAATTTAAACTAGTTGTAACTAGTTGTAAAACGTTATTTAACCCTTGCTTTGTGAGATACAAGGAGTCCCATGAATACTATGCCCAGGCGCTTATCAAACCTAAATTTAATATATATATATATATATATATATATATATATATATATATATATATATATATATATATATATCGTTGAAGATCGACCTGACGATAGTCCCTCAATGTGTGTGTGTGTTGTTCAATGTGTGTGTGTTGTTCTTTCAATTATCAAACCCATACACAGAGTCGATCTACAACAGGACTTCCAAAAATATGTAGTTATAAATTTACATCAAGGATAAAATTAAAATTCTCAATTATAGAAGCCCTTCACTTAGACTCTGGAAAACAATTCTAGTTGATCAGCATACATCTTAAAGAAGTAAGCAAATGGGTGCAGACGACCCGTCAGGAGATACTGTTCGAAAGCTAAATCTCAGGGACATGAACAATGACGCTCTCTTTGCCCTTCGCCCTAAAGCCTTGGCAGATTGATTCACCTGAACGACGAGACAAATTCCAGGAAACAGAAACAGAATGACACAGGCAACAGAAACAACCACTGGAAGTTTATGTAACCCTTATTTCGAGTTCCTGCTTCGTGTCATCTAAGAGGTGATCAGCGCATTACACCTTTCCAAGGCATGGTTCGAACACATAGAGGTGCCCAAATGGTGCTATCATGTCAGGAGTGCAGAGAGCAGGTGTCTTTTGCTGAGTAGGGTAATCAGGCTCTAGCTCTTCATCCTCTGATGACGAACCAGTGTAGCTTGACCCCGATGAAGAAGAATAGGAGCTATAGGATGATGCGTCATCGTACTCTTCATCATCTTCTTCCTCACCATTGCTGTGGTCCTCATTCTCCCGTTCTTCTTGTTCTTGTACGGAATGCAGAGCTTCAATATTCTTTCCATCGGATGACTCTTTCGCTATCTCCCCACTCTCCTGCATGCCTTTACTGTCGGAAGAGTGGTCAAGGATCTCATCCTTGTCATCTTCCACCGTCACTTCATCCTTGCCTTGATCGCCGACAAGTTCAAGCTGCTGAAGCTCTGCAGCCGCTTTGTTTGCAGCTGCTTCTTCTTCCGTCGGGCATGTAGGGGCCTTGTAAATGGAAATTTGTCCATCTTCATCAAACTTGTATATGAGACCTCCATGTCCGCATGAGTTATCTGAACAAAATGCTCCATCATGACCTACACAATGGCGTATGCATCCTTCCCAATGTGTCTCAGAGTCCTCTGGCACTTCTGACATCACCTTCCACTCCATCTTATCCTCTTGCAATTCCCATACATAAGCTTTGTTTACAGAAGAAGAAACCTTACCGACCTTGAAGAGCACTCCATGCCTTTCCATCAGACCCCATGGGACGTAGCATTCGATGTCGCAGGACGTCTGAAGCCATGTCCACTCCTCAGTATCGACATCAAATCGCAGCAATCCGAAGTGTTCATGGTCGTCCCAAGCAAGCCAATAGATAAAACTGCCACAGGCAACGCTTGTCAGGACAGGAGTGATGTTCTGGGGCATGTTGGGAACCCTGTTCCATTTGCCATTGGCGGATCTGTAGATCTCCGATGTCCTTGATGCATGTTGACGCCCTTTCGCAATCTTGAAATTCCCACCAAAGACGAGAACATAATCACCTGTATTACGCTGAACAGTCATTCCCACGATAATAGGATAGGAAGTTGCGAGAGTTGGAGGAAGGTACTTGCACGCCGCCGTGACAGGATTGCACATGAGGAACCTCTTGAAAACGAAGCCATCCAAGGAATTAAATATCATAGAGAGGCAAAGTAAGTGTGCATTAGCGGCCTCAATCTCAATGCTTCCTGGTGGCACCCCGAGGCATATCTTACGCCAGTGAAAGTGTCTGTCGAGAAAATCAAGTTGCAAATGGCCTGCACTACTCCTTTGCGCCGATATGCGTATGAAACCAGGGCGATGGGGATGAAGACCGGTTCTGAGTTGAGCTATGGTTGGAGATAGTATCTTGGAGTTCCAGCTCTGGCAGACAAGGCGCAGCTTAAGGAGGGCTGTGAGCGGGAGTCTGACCAGAACGCGGTTGAGGATTGAATCCGGCAAGTTCTTCCATATGGCTGGGTCCATCTCCCCATCTTCTAAATAGTAATGGTGGTGATGATGGTGATGGTGATGATGATGAGGAGACCCAGAATGATGGTGACGATGATGTGGAGAATGCGAATGGCGGTGATGGTGGTGGGAGTGAGGAGATGGTGAATGGTGGTGATGGTGGTGATGGTGGTGGCGGTGTGGCGAAGGAGAGTGATGGTGATGGTGATGGTGTGGCGAAGGGGAGTGGTGGTGATGGCGGTGCGAGGGAGAATGGTGATGATGCCGGTGCGGGGATGCCGAATGATGATGGTGATGGTGATTACGATTGGGCGACCGTGCACGATGCTCGTGATGAGACTGTGAGTAGGTGCTTGGTGGCTTCGACTGAGAGCTGTGTGGTATTGGAGGTAAGTTCTTGGGCTCCATGCTTCGATCGACGAATTCTCCTACATTTCACAATGAAGCTGTTAGCTCTAACAAAGATGTCAAGCAAGTGATGACCATAAAGCTCTACACAGATTTCATGACAGTGATAATGAGTGCAAGAAGCTACTAATCCTCAATGCATGCAGATAGAAAAAACATTCAGAATATAGTCGATCCAGCCGAACCGAATCCTTAGGGATGCATTTGCATGCAATCGTGCTTGACATCGAATCCTTTGTAGAAGTCCCATGGGAATGGTTTTGCGCGCAGACCTTCACAGAATGCGTGCTTTCCGATGGGCACTTAGTCTCTCTTCTATGAATAGTGTCGAGTTGTCAACCAATCTCGCAGACCATTGCATGCAAAATCGAGATACTTAGTACTCATACTGGGTAATTCATGCAAAATCGAGATACTAATACTGAGTGATACATACAAAATCGAGATACTAATACTGAGAATGTGGTTCCCCTTTAGGACAATGCGACGACATGGGTATGTGCGCAATGTCCGTTCAAATGTACCTGCTCGCCTGACACACTAGGTCTTGCGAGTCGTACACAAGAATCTGCACAAGGTCGGGGGCAAACACATGGTGAATAGTTCATAGAGCTTCCGACGAGAAGAACAAAGCAGAAAGGCCATGGATTCCGAGGTCATTTCCTCCCTCTTAGTGAACATTAGGCATAAGAATACGCAGCTACCTGCATATACAATATCGTCCAACAGATTTCTGATTGCCAACCATACGCAAAGGTCAGCACAAGAGCAAGGGAAAATGCAAATCTAGCAGTTCCCAAACCCTCCCACAAGAAGGCCAAAACAGATAGGAAATGCCTTCCGCAGTCATTTCCTCCCCTCTTAGTGAAAAATAGCAAATATATATAAAACCTACCTGGTTATAGACAGATTAGCGATGGCCGATCATACGCGGTAGTCAGCACAAGGGCGAGAGTACACAAGGTGAGTAATTTGTAGAGTCTTCGACGAGGAAGACAAAACAGAAAGTCGACAAATTAAGCGAAATCTCCTTCCCTCTTAACGGCCAGGGGGAATCATAAATGCCTGCCTGTTTATACGAAATCATCTGTTTATACAGGATCGATTGCCAATCGAATGCAAGAGTCAGTCTAAGAGCAAAGGCAAACGCATTGTGTTTCCTCCCCTCCTATTGAACAGAAGGATATTACGAGGAAACCATTGTAGAAGCGACGGGGGTCAACACTGGAGGCGAGAACAAGCCAACAGATGGAAGACAAGGAGCGGCGAATGAGAAAATGGAAGCAAAAAATGTACCTCCTTCAAACGATATCGTCTCAGAGATGATCGATTGCCAGCCGTATGCGAGATTCAGCACAAGAACGAGGCAAAATGCGAAGCGGATGGTTCACGGCCCATACGTCATTTTCCCCCATCCACTTGAACAGGAGGATAAAAAGCGAAAACCATTGTCGCAATGAGAAGGCTGCGAGCAGAGAACAGCGGTTGAGAAGATCAGATTTGGGCTGCCAAGGGCTTAAATAGCAAACATGTGTAGTTGCTCAGATATGCCGTGAACCAGCTAACGAAATTCCTTTTTCAAGGCGGAAGAGATGAAGACGCAAGCTGGCTTGGTGAAGCAGCCCACTATTAATACCCCAACAGAAACAACTATGTGGGCTGGAGTCAAAACAACCCTTGTAGATGGTATTCATTGGATTCACCGTTTTGCAAGGCGGTATTCAACTGCTCCTTTTCTATGGGTGGTATTCAACCTTCAAAGCTCCCCTTGGTGGCTTTTACATGGATAATTCACATTTTCTCAATATGCTTTCATTGGTTCATACACCGGACAATCATCTATTACAAGCATGTTAAGGTATTTGAAAATGAGGACATGTTCCCACGTGCGAAGTAGTTTTCTTAGCACTTCACATGTTCCATAAGTACCTTTATGAGGATGATCAAACCTTTATGAGGATGATCAAAAGGACGAATTGTTTAACTAGAACTTTGAATTGGAAAAGTGCACACTAGTTAAGGGATTTAACTTTTATAAAAGACCAAAAAAGTTTATCACATGCACATGTGATCAAGTGATGTCCAATTATGATCCCTTATTCTATGCATTCTCCTTATAGGTTCAAAGTATCCAAAAAAACAAACATGTGCATCTTGTATATACTAAAGCAAAGTGCAGATTATGGCCTCTCCATATGAAACTTATTGTAGTCCAAATGAATAACATGGAGGTAGTCCACAAAGAATTTCCTCGTGTTTGAAGGGTAGAAGCATTGAAAAAAGATTTAAGACATACCTCGGTAATGAAATTTCTATTCATTCTTTACTTATAAAAATCATTAATATTTTATATGGAGATGGTAGTTCTCATGATTTTATCTCACACAGGTTAGTGCAAGAACTCAAATTAAAATCGTTTCCTTCGTTGTATTAAGTGAAGGCTTCATTTCAAGGAAGTCGATATAATGTAACACATAAAGTGCATAACGTTAAGATTTGTATAGGTTCATGTGTAGATGCATGAACATTTTTAATTGCCTCTTTGGAGTTTTACTATGCTATACTTGGTATGCCTTTTCCATATCAATATAACCCATCTATTGACTATCATATGCATACATTTAATTTTGAAATTAAAGGTCAACTCATTTCGTGGTCCAGAAGGCATGATTTCCAATCATTTCCATTAATTAGTCATACTCGAGTAAACATTTTTTAGGTTAGCTAGTTGGAGAGTGAACTTATTCTTGAGCATTGTAAACTTTCTTGAGCTTACTAAGAGGAGCTTCCATTGTTCCTATCTTTGCTGTCTTACCTTGTGTGTGTGTGTGTGTGATTGCGTGCATGTATATGCTTGTCACTCACATTTGCTCACCACAATCACTCATGATTTTCATATCCTCCTCACATCTCCATGGATTGACAAGTAAAGGAGGTGGTGCTCACACTTGGGTTACACCAAATGTTGGCACCATTGCCGAGGAGCATTGCTCGAGGACGAGCATTGTGACAGTGAGATCGTAGATTTGCGATGTTGGAAGGTAAAAAATAGTCATTTTCTGTTATTTTTTAGGTTTTTCTTCTCCATCTTCATCATCTTCTTCCATCTTCATCTTCACAAAAATTTTTCGCTTTTTTATCATATATGCACTATTTTCACCTCATTTCTCATTTGTGGGTGTGCAAGAGGGAGAGAAAAAGGCAAAGTATTGGTGTGTGCAAGTTTCTGTGATTTTTGCGACCTCTGTGCGACACACAGACCTCGATGCTAAAATTCGAAGTTCCTGCCAAAAATCTTAGAAAATTGCAATTCGATGGTGAAAATCGTGATTCTGGGAAAAATTCAAATTTTTTGAAAATCGTGATTTTTTGAGTTTTGGAATTTTTCGCCTAAGAGCATTATGAAAAAGAACATGCTCCTAAGGTCATTCTCAGAATCGTGGTTCTTAAGTTGTGCTCAAAATCACGATCCTCTGGTTGTCTCAAAAAACACGATTCTCAAGTCATTCTCAAAAAACGTGATTTTTAGGCCAAAAATACGATTTTCAACAAAAACATGATTCTCAGGCAAAACATGATCTTCAAGAAAAACACAATCTTGAGGTCATTCTCAAAATCGTGATTTTCAAGGAAAAACATGATCCTCAAGCAAAACACGATCCTAAGATCAAACATGATTCTCAGGTCAAAAACACAATTTTCAACAAAAGACATTCTCAACAAAAACATGATTCTCAGACAACACAATCTTGAGGCCATTCTCAAGATCACGATTTTCAGGCCATTTTCAAAAACATGATTCTCAATCAGGATCGTAATTTTTGGTGATTCCCAAAACGCAATTCTCAATCAGGATTGTGATTTTTTGGCAATTTTCAAAATGCAATTCTCAGTCAGGATCGTGATTTTTTGGAAATTCTCAAATTGCGATTCACAGTCAGGATCATGATTTTTTGGTGATTCCCAAAACTCGATTCTCAGTCAGGACCGTGATTTTTGGCGATTCCCAAAACGTGATTGTCAGTTAAGATCGTGATTTTTTAGCAATTCCCAAAACGTGATTCTTAGTCAAGATCACGATTTTTTGGCGATTTCCAAAACATGATTCTTAGTCAAGATTGTGATTTTTTGTCGATTTCCAAAGCGTGATCCTTAGTCAAGATCGTAATTTTTGGGGTTTCTTAGCATCACGATCCTCACTCAAAATCGTGTTTCTGGATGCTCAGGATTGCGATTCTCAGCCAGAATCCTGATTTTCTCATAGCATCCTCTTTCTCTATTTTGACCCCCAGGAGCCTGATTTGACATAACTTTTTCATCCGAAGTCCATTTTTTTGAGCTCTATAGCTTGTTGGAAATCTCGTTTTGAATCCACATGGCTTCAACTGTTTTTCTTAAGAATAATGTGTTGATTTTCAGATAGGCAAATTTGAAGTTGACCTTTAGGTGGGATTATTAAGCCAAGGGGGCTCCAAAGGATGTTGAGCAGTATAAAGGGGAAAATTGGGACTACTAGACAAGGCTTATGAACCTTAGATCAGGTAGGCATCTAGGTTGTGCTAGACAAAGCATTAGATCTTTTGAGGCTAGTGCCAACCATACACCTAGGTCCTGGGCACAACAACTTAGTGATTATACCTATGTGCTAAGTTCAAAGACAATTGATTCAAAAATGTCTTGTAGCATGGAGAGACCCATAGGTAACTCAAGCACTACCTATTTACAAACACCAAAAGGTCCCTATAAGATAGAATTGGATTATATTACGACCAACTGATTAGATGCACGCATCTATGAGGATGGTCTGTGACGATCAGTTGCCCAAATAAAAAATCCCGATCAACCGTTCAGACTTTAACACCCAGTGGTTAAATTCGAAGATGGTTCTTATATTGACAAGCAAGGAACCATGTACATGGTTACGATCTTACGAGATAGGACAGATGAGTTTGGAAATGTCATTCTCGAGAATGAGATGGGAGACCTAGAGCAAGGAGACCTAAGACAAGAACCCAAGACTCCTCGAGGCAAACCTATTTTGACTAGAGTAATTACTCCAGAGTGGATTCCCCAAGACAACAAAAGCATAGACCTATTCTTGAATAGAGAAACTAAGGAAGCTTTTTGGAGATTCAAACAAGATCAACTTAGCAAAATAGGAGGAGTCACCATCTACGAGTTCAAAAATCCTGAGATACCAGGAAAAGTTGTCTATCTAGATAACACTTTGGAGAGAATGTTCTTGGTAACAAAGCATTGCAGGCATGCATACACTTGGTAGGGTGAACTAATTTTTCCTCCACCAAGATCTAATGTTTCCTATGGCCTCCAAGGAGTAGGATCATCCCAGGCTCATGAAAACCAGAGGGAAAGAGCCAAAGAGAGACCTGAGGTAAGCTTTGCACACACAGTGGGAAGAGACAGATCAAGATTTGAAGGTGAAAGACCTGAAAGAGAGAGACATAGAGCACACAGGCATCAAACAAGTGAACATGATTTTCCATTGCCTAGACCTCGAGAGTACCCAAGAACCCTTACACCATCTCAAGTGGTCAAGACAATGAAAAACTACTTTGATGGGTGAGGAGATTCTTATGATCATTTGACCAAGTTCAAAAAAGTGTTACGAGCTGAATACGTTGAGGACTTGTGCATCCAATTCAAGGCATTTGGTTTGACTCTCAAGGGTACTCCTTTAGCTTGGTTTCAACCCCTAAATAGTGGCAACTACCAAAATATAGGTCAATTGCTAGAAGCATTCAGCATAGAATTCTCCAAGAGTGGCATCAGGCATAACACATCATCCTTGATCCATAGCTTCACGCAAACACCCCAAGAAATAGTTCGACTAGGCGGACATAGATTTAAACAATATGTGGAAAGATGCCCCACAACTGAATTACCTATGCAAGCAACAAAACAAGTTTCCCTGTTTTTAGATGGACTTCTAAGCGGGAAACTTAGATCATATGTATATCTCAAGGAGCCAACCACACTAGATCAATGCTTGAGAATGTGTATTGACATAGAAGACAACTTGGGTGAGGAGTTAGAATTGTCCAAGCTCTATAAGGATTTTGACAGTTCTACTAGTCATACTTCCAAACCCTCCACTAAGATAGATGTGATAGCTAAGCAGATTGCCAAGAATCTAGGAGTTCAAAATAGACAAACCCCAAGGGTCACCCCTTTGAAGTGATGTTATACATGTGGAGGTGAACACAGGACTAACGTAAGCCCAATGCAAAACCAGAATGTGAGAGAATCGAATGCTCCATATTGCACTATTGAGAGAAAGTACAAGAACCATACAACTGAAGATTGTCATTACAATAGGTAGGCTACTAGCTAAACTTATCAGCAACCTTACCAACATGTTAGGTATCAGAACCAATACCAACAACCATATTATAGGCCACAATAGCAGTTTCAGGCACCATAAAGGCCACAACCGGTCCTAGGAAACCAATCGCCACCTCCTGCCAACATGATCCCAATTAAGTATGCAATGGCATAGGAGAATCCTAATAGAGCATTGGTGCCAATAACCGCTTTGGTCTCAGAAAATGACTCTCATGCTCATAGTTCTGACTACACACATGAGGATAGTCCATGAGCTTATTACATAGAGTCACCTGAGTAGAGTGAGACTTATCTGTATCAATATGAGGCACCACCTATGGAACCAAACGGGGAGCCAAAATACTCCAATGTCATGTATAAAAATCCTAACCTTAGGCCCCAATTGAGACAAATGAGACCACAAGCCCATAGAGAACCATGTTTTAGATGTCAGGGTGACCATTTTAGTCATGAATGTCCCCACCCACTGGCTCCAGGACAAGGATAGAACATCACAATACAAGAATTTTGTCGTGAGTGCAGCAAAGAACATCTCCTAAGAGGCTGTCCAAGAAACCCCTCTAGTGCACCCAAGGTTACACCAATTAATGTGGTAGGCTTAGTGGTGGATTCAAGTTCAAGTAGCATTAACATGGCTCTTATATAGGTAGTCACTAGGGCACAAGACATAAAGCATGCTAAACCAGTTGAGCAATCAGATTCAAGTGAATCAAGAGAGCCTAGTAAGAGGAAAACAAGAACATGGAAGGATAATAGAGAGACAGCCAATCGCAAGTGGGCTAGAAAGTTATCCAAAGTAGAAGAAAGCATGAGAGATGCAAAATAAAAAATAGTAGACATTACATCTCAAAACCCCTCCTATGGCAAAAATCCATCCACTCCACTTCATCCCACCCCACCACCCATTGATAATAGACCACAACCAGGGTCTATTCTTGCATATCCAAGCCCAGAAGGCTTGTACATGATGTTCAAGGCCTACCAAGCTCGACTTCAAAAAGGGCCAATAGCTGCAAACCTAGACAAGATTTACCCTAGAGCAGATTTAGAGATCGAACGGATGAAATTTTGCATGAAAATGGTAGAACTAGCTCAGACTATGCTCGAGGCTGATCAATTGTTCAATTAGAAAAATTCTATCAAACCGGTTTTGCATTTCCAAGGCTTATTAAAAAGATTAGAGCAGTTGGTAAATAAACCACAAGTTTCTTTACCTCCTCAAGCTCAACTAGTTATTGAAAGAAAAAGTTCATCACCAATGGAAGTTTATGTTCTTGATTCCATAGATGATGGAACGCCTCTATCAATTGAACAGTACTCTCAAGAGTTCTTGCAAGAAATACAAGAAGAGAAATGGGCCAAGAAGAAAGGTAATACCCCTCCTATTTTTGAGATTGACGATCTTCATTAACAATTTCCCCAAGACATTCCATCAATTTATGGAGACCAAGTAGAGCAACAGGACAACGAAAGATTAGATTTTGAATTTAATTCATTACAAGAGTTGCCACATTGGCCCATGGGAATCTCAATCTCTCCATATCAAAGCTCCCACAATACTGATAAGAAATGAAGACTCAGTGGTTTGAAATAACACTAAAGTTCTGAAGAACACTAAGGTACAGTGCCATCTCATCCTAGAAGAGCTACTCAAAGTAAAACTGGAGTTGTGTCTGTTAGATATGCTCAATACTCCACCGTCATGTGACCACAAATGACCCATGGCGCTCTAAGTTGTAAGGCCCCCATTATGAGGAGAAGCCATTATGAGAGCCCGGATATTTGTGGAACCCTAACTTCCAATTTAGATGAGGTCTATGTGTGACGGTTGATGGTTGTAGATGATCTTTGTGAGCCTAGTCGTTAGGTTGGGTAGGGCATAAACTTCTAGGCCATCAGGTTGCCATTTAAGGTGAAAATAAAGGCCCTGTGGCATCGCACGGTTTCCCCATAGAACCTTAATGGGGGGAGTGCAGAGGGGGACTTCTGGTCGTGGAGATATTGTCGGATCATATATTTTACCGACTATTTTGTATCTCTCGACTACGTTTATCTATACCGAACCGCCTTGTAAAAGCTATATAAGCACGGCCCAGGTTGAGCTTTACATAGTATTACGCACTAGTAAGCCCTTCATCTAGAGTCTGTCTAGATCACCATCTAAGCTCCACATTGGGAGCACACATGTGGACAACACCATCATTGTAACTACATTACGCTCGGCAATCTGAGAATTTGAGTTCTCTATCTCTCAGTCTGCGTCTATCTTTGTCTGCATTTTTTTCTCTCAACTCTGTCTACAGGTATATTCCACTGTGCTATTATTTTCTTACAGTATCATGTGGCGAATCAGGTTCCAGAACTTGGTTCCAATGTGTCCAAAGCAAGCTCTAAGCAGAAAGTACCAGAGATTCCTCTAGACAAAATAGGGGACATGAGTGAAGGTGAAGAAGGTAATACTTATCTTCCAATCACCTACCAAGGTTATACAACCAAAGCTATCCTAGATTCAGGTGTTGGTGTTGCAATTGCAACCGTCTCCTTATGGAAGCAATAGGGAAAACCTGCATTAAGGCCAACTAGAATGAAGCTTCAAATGGATGATGGCCATATTGAAAGACCTCTAGGATTGCTAGAAGGGATAACTCTAACTACTTGTGGTGTAGAGTTTGAGCACACCTTTGCTTTATGTGACTTTGGCAAAAATAATGCCTATGAGATGATCCTAGGAAGACCCTTCCTACAACAGCTATAGATAGTACAAGATTGGGGAACCAACGCATTGTACTTGCAACACTTAGGAGTCACAACCAAGGTCAATATGAAGGATCATGCGTTTAGAGATGTACTACCCTTATAGTGGAATCGTATCCACAAGGCGCAAGAGGATTCAATCTTTGTGCATTCTGAAAGTTCATTTGATCCATCCTGGATGCATGAAGATACTCACTTGTGGATGTACAAGGTTGCAGAGGAAGAGGAAAGATGCCTAAAAGCGACGGAACTTCTCTGGGAGCCAAACTTGTGAGAGACCCAACCTACACACCAATGGTCTTTCTAGATGAGGAATTTGAGCCTCATGGTTGGGTAGAAATCTTAGCCACCATAGACATCGTGGTCAATGAAGAACAATGGAATCCTCATTGTGATGAGGAGGGTTATGATATCTCTTTGTTCATGTGTGAGCCCTTGCTAAAAGAGTGTGACTCTAATGAGGTCATAAAAGAAGAAGAGGATAGCAATGATCTAGAGTCCATTGTGATGGATAGTTGCTTTGACTCAGAGGAGCATTACCTAAAAATGTAAGAGTATTTACCCAAAAAGAAGAAGAACTTCTCACAAGCATTAAAACTATAAATTCAAGGGAGGAAAGTGAAGGTAGTCAAAAGAAAAAGAAAAAAAAAGTAGTGAAACAAGTAGAGGAGGAATCATTGTTCGAAGTACTAGAGAATTTCAAGAAATATGAAGTCGAAGACCAAAAAATTTTGGTACGAATGCCTAAGAGAGAGGCTGTCACAGGAGAAGTGTATGATAATAAAGAAAAGACCAAAAAAATTGTAGTCACCATTGAAGAAAGTGAAGAGAGATGTATGTACATAGGAGAAGACCTAAGTAAAGAATAAGAAGTAGAGCTTCTTGCTTTATTAAGGGAATATAGGGATGTGTTTGCATGGACCTATAGAGACTTGAAGGGAGCATATTAAAAATATGCTCTCATCCTATCCCCATGACGACTGATGCCAAGCCCACCAAACAAAAGCCCTACACATATAAATTATACTTATTCAGCCAAAATAAAAGAAGAAATTGATAGACTGATTGAAGTTGGATTTGTGTATGAGATTGACATACTGAATGGGTGTCCCCCATTGTCATAGTGCCCAAGAAGAATGGAAAGTTGTGGGTGTGTATTAACCTTAAAAAAGTTAATGCTACTACAATAAGAGATAGCTATCCGCTTCCAATCACTGAACATTATTGGAGCTTGTTGCAACCAAGGAAGTTTATAACTTTCTTGGTGGATTTTCAGGTTACAACCAAGTAGCCGTTGCCATAGAAGATCAACACAAAATGGCTTTTGCCACAGAGTGGGGAATCTTTGCATTTTGTGTGATGTCTTTTGGGCTCACCAATGTATCTACAACCTTCCAAAGGCTCATGTGTCATGTCTTCAAAGAGTTCTTGCGAAAGAGCTTAGAAGTATATGTGGATGATTTATGTGCTCATTCCCAAGAAAGAAGGTACCACATCCCTGAGCTCAAACAGATCGTCAACAAGTGTAGAGAATATCAAGTGTATCTGAACCCAGAAAAGTGTGTGGTCATGGTATGTCAAGTTAAGATCTTGGGTCATATTGTTTCTAAGAACAAAATATCAACAGATGATGACAAAGTAAGAGCCATAGCAGAGTTTCAAAGGCCAAGGAATGTTAAAGAAGTACAAGCTCTTATGGGCCATTGTGGATATTACTAGAGGTTTACCCATATGTATGCGATCATAGCTAAAGCTCTTTACACTCTGTTGATAAATTTTGAGCGAAACAATGAATGCAAAAAATCCTTCAATGAGCTGAAGAGATGTTTGTGCACAGCACCAATACCGACCACTCCTGATTGGAATAAACCATTCCATGTCCATGTAGATGCATTCAATTATGCAATAGGATGTGTGCTAGCACAACCCATAGGTGAAGGAAATCTAGATTTGCCTATAGCATGTGCTAGTAGACAACTCAACGTAGCTGAACGAAACTATACAACAATTGAAAGAGAGGGCTTAAGCATGGTATACGCCGTGAAGACATTTTGGCACTATCTATTGCCCAACAAGTTCAAGTTTTTTACGGATCATCAAGTTGTATTATATTTGGTCAATAAACCTTGCAATACAGGATGCTTAGTAAGATGGTTCCTCTTACTAATGGAATACAACTTTGAAGTTGTTGTCAGGAAAGGTAGGACCCAAGTCAAGGTAGATCATCTTTCTCACATCACTTCAGAAGAGTCACCACAGGGAGTGCCTGATGAACTACTTGATGCTTATTTGTTCAATTTAGAGGTTGTTCCTAAATGGCAAAATAAGTTGGTACTTATCTGAACCTTCAGACCCGCAAATAAGAATGTGAAAACAAACAACGAAGAAATTGTAAAATCACAAAACTATCAAATTTTGGCAGGAAGCATGTACAAACAAGATATAGAGGGTGTATTAGCTTGTTGTGTCGAGGAGGATGAACATAACAGTTGGTTGCAATAAGTCCATGAAGGATTTCTATGAAATCACTATTCTAAACAACGAACATTGCAAAATCTGAAACGTTTTGGGGTGTATTGGCCTAGTATGGGCAAAAAAATACATGAGTGGATTAAGAATTGTCCAGTGTGCTAGGAGAGACCTCCAGTGGAGTATGGTACCCTTTATCACGTGTGGATAATTCCATAATGGAGTGCTCCATTGGTACAATTTATGAAATTGGGAACATTACCCAACGAGGCTAGTCTAGCAAGAAAACGAAGCATGGAGCAAGAGGCTCGGGACCACGCCTTAGTAGGAGACAACCTATACCGAAGAGGCAAAGATGGTTACTTAAGATTGTGCGTTCACGAATCAGACTGTTTGAAAATCTTAGAAACTGCACATAGCGTTGTTGCACGTGGATACTTCATACCTGATCGAGTAATTAAGACCATTCTATTCTCAGGACTTTGGTGGCCCACTCTTCATATGGATGCACATACCTATGTGAAGAGGTGTGACACATGCCAATGTGCACAAATATCCGATCAGAAAAGATGAGATGCCTTTGAGGCCAATGATGGGAGGACATGCATTCTCCAAGTGGAGTATAGACTTTGTTGGTCCTATTACCTCCTAGCTAGAAACTCCCATGTCGAATACATTATTGTAGCCAGAAATTACCTTACAAAGTGGGTAGAAGTAAAGACCACCAAAATGAATGATGCTTAAACAATGGCCAAGTTCTTATTCGAGAATGTATTCATCAGATACAGGCTACCAATAGAGTTAGTAAGTGATAGAAGTATGCGCTTCTTGAATGAATTGATTGAAAACCTTCTCCAAGAATTCTTGGTGATACATAAGAAGTTTGTCCCCTATCATGCATAAGCTAATGGATAAGCCGAGAGCACAAATAAGATCCTATGTAATGTATTGACAAAATTGGTAAATAATGAACGCTCTGATTGGGATAAACAACTTCATCATGCTATTTGGGCTTATCAAGTTGCCTAC
Source organism: Ceratopteris richardii (assembly GCA_020310875.1). Lineage (NCBI taxonomy): Eukaryota > Viridiplantae > Streptophyta > Polypodiopsida > Polypodiales > Pteridaceae > Ceratopteris > Ceratopteris richardii. Next base: position 6,332,605 of record CM035443.1, read on the forward strand.
AAAACGGTACTCAATGCCACCCCATTTCAGATGGTCTCTGGACAAAATTCTATGCTACCATTGGACTTCTTGATCGAGACTTTAGAAGTAGCACAAGAGCACGAGTGGAATGGACACGAGTTGTCCTCCACGGTATATGATCTTCAACGCTTAGGTGAGACCAAGCTACGAGCAGCAGCAGGCATCTATGCTGCAAAGAAAAGACAAAAGGCATATTTCGATGCACACATCAAGGATAACGGACTGAAAGAGGGAGAGCTAGAGTTGGTTTATACACTAAAGCAACATGCCCATAAATTGGAAAAAAGAGGATATGGACCTATGATCATTAATAGAATTTCCACTAGTGGTGCGGTTCAATTGGCTACTCTAGAAGGTGACATCTTGCCAAACTGTATAAGTGGATGTCGAGCCAAGTTATATCAAGAACCTCTTACAGAGGATATGCTCATGAGACTCAACACTACTAAGAAGTGAAAAGAAGAAGAGATGAGGGTTAGAAAAGAAGCATAGACAGAGGCCATAGAGTGCATTAGGCAAAATAAGTTAAGGTGACAAGGCCTAGATGTCAACCTTGAAGCCCCATGATATCACATGGCCATGTGCCAAACATCGGGTGCAATTTCTTCTTGAATAATCAATCAATGTCCCTTTGTGACCATAGAGGTAGGACAAGGAAAGAGTGTAAGGACCGTGAGAGCATTGATTGACTTGAGTGTAGCAACTAGTGTAGTTAGAGTTTCATGCTGCCAAAACCTACAATTGAACATCAATCCCATAGAAGCCTATCTCATAGGATTGGGAGGTGTGGAAAGCCCTTGTTTGGGTGAGGTGGAGCTTCCCATCTACCTTCAAGTTGTCCCAATGATAGTCAAAATGTTAGTGTGCTAGGATGAGGACCTTATGGAACCACTTGTCTTGCGTCAAGACTGGATCTATGACCATGCAGTCAACTTAAACCCAAGAAGTCAACTTCTTCAAGTTTGGGTACATGAACAATGCATTACATTAGAATTAGAAAAACGCATGATAAAAAATCTAGGTATCACACATTCTCTTAGTTCTTCTAAGATTAATCTTTGAGAAGAAGATGTTGAGTGTGTCAACAGCTCTATGATGAAAAAGGATTCAATCATGGAAGAACAGGCTCAAAGGCGAGCGGATCTCTATCTTTTTTCAAAGACTAATGCAGCCATAGTAGTTCAACCTTAGAGGCAACAGAAACAATACAAGACAACTGCTATATCAAATAGACAAAAAAAGTTCAAGAAGAAAATAGTTTCAGGCATGAAGCAGATCTAGGTATGAAAGGGAGAGCAATCAATCACACCATTGAAGTCAAACTCGTTAGCAAAGAAAGAGCGGAGCAAGCCAAGGCAACAAGTAGCAGAACAACAAAGATCTCTATCTCAAAGAGTACTCCAAATTTGGGTACCAAAGCAATGGATGAAGGCCAATCACAATAATGTACAAATTTGGGTGCCTAAGGAATTAGTTGCAGCTCATGAAGGGCGATTACACATGTGGATACCCAAGGAACTTTTACATGCACAAAAGCCTAGGCCCCCACTCACAAGAAAAGTTTCAACAAAGAAACCAAGGAGAAGTAAGAGTCAGAATCAAGCACAAAGATCAAAAGAAGATCAACTCACCTCTTCGGCAATAGTAAGAAGACAATCATCAAGAGTATGGGTTTGGAAGCCAAAAGCAATAGTATCCCCCAAAGAACCAAAGAGCCAACCATAAGGGATACAATTCACGAAACCATCCTAGGATGAAGAGTCCAAAAGTGATTGATGCGCCTCGGAACACTATTCTAAAATGGATCCCTATAAGGAGGAATGATCAGCTATCATTTTGTGATCCAATGGATACCTCCAACAAAGGATGCATCAATAACTGCAAGAACAAGGAAGCCTCCACGTGTGAAAACCATGTGCCCCTGGCATAAACCTATCTTTTTCACCACTTAGGTCATGCATTTCCAAAGTAGCATTAATATAGGGCCACATTACATGCCCCAGGCACATGAGACACATTTGACATATGTAAACTATTTTATTGATACTAACCTTTTTCTTCTTGTTTTGTGACACTGTTCCCAAAAAAAGAGAGAAAAAAGGAAAAAAAGAAGAGAGAGAAAGAAAAGAAAAGAAAAATAGAAGAGATAAGACCAACTGCTGCAAGAATCTCATCAGTGCACCATCAACAAGGACATCCATCAACAACGAAAGAGAAGTCATTGGTCCATCGCCATGATGGGTGTACAACACGAACAAATGAACATGGATCGACCTTTCATCATGGTAAGAATCCCCTACTTTGGCAACACTATAACAATGATAGATTAGGAAACCTCTTCATCAGCATGCCCTTGAGCACTTAGCTCAAGGCCCAAATTTTTGCACCATACTCCTTACCATGTATTCCCCAAGTAGAATATGTACTTGGCATGAACACTATGAAAGCCATGTTTGAAAGATCCAAAGGGCATCAAGGTAACAACATTAGTACCTATGAAGCAACAATAGCTCAAGATTAACATTGACAACCTCTTCTAAGCAACTAGCAATTTTTGGAAGCTCACAAATCCAGCATCATGCTAGAATCCAAGGAAGAAGTACATGCAAAGGGAAAGCAAAGAATAGCAGGGAAAAAATAAAGAATAGGACAACCAACCCTGCTACATGTGGAAGACAGACTGCTCTTGTTGATACATGATGAACACCACCTCTCAAAGTACTACATGGAACAACCCCTCCAACAAGGGTTTGTTAAGGACGATAGACACGAGAGGGGGGAAGTGTTAACACTCAAGGTCAAGCACAAGGCATGCGAGCACATCAAAGAAGTGGACACACAATAAGAGGGAGTTTGTAGGGAGCCCTAAGAAGTATATGTCAAATTTTCAGCAGAAATCCCTATAAAAATAGTGATTTTGATTGTTGATATATTTAGGTAGTGATGTGTGTGAACACTCTAGGACCGCCGGGGCACTTTTTTCCCTCTTTAAGAGGTTTTTTCCCCCCGTCTTGTATATACGCCTATTGCCCTAATGGGCTACTTATCTTTGTACATTCTCTAGTAATACATTTAGTATTGTGTGTTGTGCTCCAAGCTTCTTCTTCTTCCTTGTGCTGTTTGCGTGCTTCCGCAAACGTCTAACTCCAACAATTGGTATAAGAGCAGGTCGTCGCTTCATCTAGGGCGCAATCAACACTCCTCTGGTTGCAGTCTCAAAATCACACAAATTTTGGTGAGCATACTCAGGGTATCAAAATCACGATCTGAGCTCGTTTCGGCCTCCGACCGCACTATCGCAATGCTTGTGCAGGCTATTTTGTCTTTTTGTGCCAAAGGTATATACCTGTTTCTGTTTGCCAATATAAGCGTCTCAAAGTTTGCTACAGGTCTAGCGGAATTTGTCTTGGTAGTTTTGTTCAACTTTTTGAGATAAAATCAATTTTTTGCATCAAGGTATTCTAGTCACCGGCCATGGTTGAAAGCAGTGATGTATTCCGCATGTTGGCTGTTGAGGATAAGTTGGATGGTACCAACTACCCGTTATGGGCTTATATGATGCGACATGTGTTGGTTGCAAAAGGACTGTGAAACATTGTGTAGGGTGTGTTGATATATTTAGGTAGTGATGTGTGTGAACACACTAGGACCGCCGGGGCACTTTTTTCCCTCTTTAGGAGGTTTTTTTCCCCCAGCTTGTATACATGCCTATTGCCCTAATGGGCTACTTATCTTTGTACATTCTCTAGTAATACATTCAGTATTGTGTGTTTGTGCTCCAAGCTTCTTCTTCTTCCTTGTGTTGTTCGCGTGCTTCCGCAGATGTCTATCTCCAACAATTGGTATCAGAGCAGGTCGTCGCTTCATCTAGGGCGCCGTCAACACTCCTCCGTTTGCAGTCTCAGAATTGTGATATGAGCTCGTTTCGGCCTCCGAACGCACTATCACAGTGCTCGTGTAGGCTATTTCATCTTTTTGTGTCAAAGGTATATACCAGTTTCTGTTCGCCAGTTTAAGCGTCTCAAAGTCTGCTACAGGTCTAGCAGAACTTGTCTAGGCAGTTCTGTTCAACGTTTTGAGATACAGTCAATTTTCTGAATCAAGGTATTTTAGTCACCGGCCATGGCTGAAAGCAGTGATGTATTCCGTATGTTGGTTGTTGAGGATAAGTTGGATGGTACCAACTACCCATTATGGGCTTATATGATGCGACATGTTTTGGTTGCAAAAGGATTGTGGAACATTGTGCAGGGTGTTGAAAGACGTCCTGTTACACCTACAACGACAGGTACTGCAAATACAGGTGCTGGAGCTGATGAAGATGGTGTCGAAGATGATATTCCAAAGATTCTTGTTCGTGCTGCTGTTTCTATTGCACCTACTGCAGAGCAAATTCGTTGGGATGGTAGAGATGCCCAGGCACATGCATTGATAGCTTTGTCTGTGAAACGTGCCATTATTCCTCATATTCGCTCTTGCAGAATAGCTAGGGATGCTTGGGATACACTTACCACATTGTACCAAGCTAGGAATGAGGCTCGTGTTGCTTACCTCCGAAAAGAGTTGGAGAGTGAGCATATGAATGAAGGTGATTCTATGGACAATTTCCTAACAAAGATCAAAGATTCGAAGGAACAGCTGATTTCTGCTGATGAGGTTATACCAGATAGCTCACTTGTGCAGACCGTTCTGAATGGTCTTCCTGATTCATATCAGAGTTTTGCTTCTACTCTTCGGTTGATGATGAAAGGCAATCCAAACGCCTTATCATTTGAGGAGTTAGTCTATGTTCTGTTGCAGGAAGATCAGTCCAGGCAGAACAGGTCCATTATGCGTGTTGCAGATCAAGCTTTCCTAGCTAGTCAGAAGGGAAAAGGAAAATGGAGCTCTTCTACTAGTAAGCAGAAATCTGCAAATGCTGCACATTCGAAGAATCAGGATAAAGACGAGAAGAAATCAGAAGAGCAGAAATTGTTTTGCAAGTACTGTAAAGGGAATGATCATATCATAAAGAACTGTCCAAAACTGGCTGCAAAAGAGGCAAAGAAAAAGGAGGCTGGAATGGTTGTTGTAGAAGCCTCTACACCAAAAACAGAGTCTGCTAATCTTGTGCAGGAAGAAGAATGGGCATTTACTACTGTTTGCAGTTTTGACCCATCTTCTCATGAGTAGTGCATGTCTGTAGTGGACTCAGATGTTTGGTACTTTGACAGTGGGGCGACCAAACATATTACCTCGCAGTGCAGTTTCTTCTCTTCACTCGAGCCTGCCCCTACAAGGAATACTGTCACATGTGCCAACAACTCCTCTTATCCTGTTATGGGAGTTGGTAAGATCATTCTGACTACTGCTGATGGTAGTTCTTTCACCTTGTCAAATGCCTTATTTGTGCCAGGGATCAAGAAGAATCTGTTATCAGTTTCTGCATTAGCCAAGATTGGCTTGGTTGTGAAATTCGTTGATGACAGGTGTACAGTTCATGATCTATCAAATGGCGATGTGATTATTGCTTCTGGCATTTTATGTTGTGGGATGTATAAGTTCATAGACTATGAAAGATTTGTGAATGATTCGGCATGTGCAGTTCATGATTCTCAGGCTATGTCAGATGCAAAGCTTTGGCATGTACGCTTTGGTCATCTGAATTTTGCTAATTTGCTACGCCTGCAGAAATCTGATATGGTGTCTTCTTTGCCCAAGCTTGAGGCACCTGGAAAACATGTATGTGAAGGTTGTATTTTGGGCAAAATGCAGCGTTCCTCCTTTCCAAAAGATGGTTCAGTTTGGGCTACGCAGAAATTGCAGCTTGTACATAGTGATGTCTGTGGTCCTATGCACACAGCCTCTTTTGGGAATTACCTTTACTTCGTGACTTTCATTGAGGATTTTTCTAGGCATGCATGGGTATATCCTCTCAAAGCAAAGTCCGAAGTGTTCATGTGCTTTAAACAGTTTTTGGTTTTGGCTGAATATCTGTCAACATGTAACATGGGCACCCTCCGTTCTGATCGAGGGGGGGAATATATGTCTTCTGATTTTAATGCATTTCTGGCTGAACGTGGGATAAAACACCAGTGTACAGTGCCGTATACACCTCAACAAAATGGAGTTGCTGAACGAAAGAATAGATCACTCATGGAGATGGCGAGGTGCATGGTCAAGAGTCAGGCTTTACCACATAGTTTCTGGCTTGAGGCTGTCATGTGTGCAGCATATGTACTGAACAGGTGTCCCACTAAAGCGCTGCAGTCTATCACTCCATATGAGGCTTGGCATGACCGCAAGCCATCCGTTGCTCATCTGCGTGTTTTTGGTTGTTTGGCATATGCATTAGTGCCTGAACAACATCGCAGAAAATTGGATGATAAGGCAGTAAAATGTATTTTTGTTGGGTACAGTTCTGAAAGTAAAGGCTATCATTTGTATCATCCACAGACTAAACGCATTCTGGTTAGCCGTGATGTTGTCTTTGTGGAAGATGCTATTCAGCCATTGCTTTCATGTACTAAGGAGACATCTGTTAGCTCCAAAGACATGTATGATACGTTGATGCCTCTTTTTACAGGTGGACAGTCTAGTGCTGGTCCTAATGAGGCAACTTCTCAGTCTTTGCAGGTTTCATATGATGATGCAGATCATTCTATTTCTGATGTAGATTTACATGATGCACTTGTTGATGAGACAGCTGATATTGAGCAGGCAAAAACTATGCCAAAATGGCTGGTGCAGACTTTGCGTGATAGCAAATTAGATGCACCTTTGTCATATCGTACTCGTTCAGGCTCTCATAGTGCCTCCTTTGCATCAGATTGCTATGCTATGGCTGCGTCTAGTCTCTATGATGAGAATGAGCTTGTTTCTTTTGATGAAGCACAGAATTCAGAAAATTGGATGGCTGCCATGCAATCTGAATATGATGCTATAATGAAGAATGGTACATGGTCTTTATGTGACTTGCCTCCTGGCAAGAAGGCCATTGGCACTAAGTGGGTATACAAGCTGAAGCGTAAACCTGATGGTACAGTTGACAGGTATAAGGCTAGGCTTGTTGCAAAGGGTTATGCGCAGGAAAGAGGCATTGATTTTGATGAGACCTTTGCACCTACATGCCATATGACTACTGTTTAGAGCATTTGTGCACTTGCAGCCCATCATGGTTGGAATGTACATCAGTTGGACATTAAAACAACATTTGTGAATGGTGAGTTGCATGAAGAAGTGTATGTTTTTCAGCCCCATGGCTTTGTGCAGAAAGGGCATGAAAACCAGGTGTGCAGGTTAAAGAAGGCATTATATGGTTTAAAGCAAGCACCACGTGCTTGGTATGAGAAGATACATGCCTATCTGGTTGCACATGGTTTTGTGAACAGTCCAATTGAAAGCACCTTATATGTTAAGCGTGCTAATGATGTGCTTCTGATCATTGTTGTCTATGTTGATGACATGCTCCTCACTGGCCCTATTGAGAAGCATATTGCTGATTTCAAGGCTGATTTGCATGCCTCATTTGAGATGTCTGATTTGGGGCATTTGCATCACTATTTGGGCATTCGGTTTATGCAAGTTGATGGTGGAATGGCTTTCTGTCCAACGAAATATATTGACACATTATTGCAGCGTTTTGGCCTTGAAGACTGTAAACCTATTGCCACTCCTTTGGAGACAGGTTTACAATTGACGCTTCATGATGCTGGAGATGCATTTGATGTTGTTCTCTATCAGCAGGCTGTTGGATGCTTGATTTACTTATGCATTACTCGACCAGATATTCAGTTTGCTGTCTCACAGATGAGCAGGTTTATGCATTGCCCAGGAGTCATGCATTGGAAGGCGGTTAAGCGCATCTTTCGCTACTTGAGTTGTACTCGGCTACTTGGGTTGTTTTATCCCAAGGGGGGATCACTACCGCCAGATTTGCATGCTTTTTCTGGCTCAGATTGGGCTGGTTGTTATGACACTCGTGTGTCCACCAGTGGTTTTTGCTTCATGCTTGGTAGCTCATGTATATCTTGGTTGAGTAAGAAGCAGCCTACTGTGGCCACTTCCAGTTGTGAGGCTGAGTATAGGATAGCTTTCACAGCGACTGTTGAGTGTGTGTGGCTCAGACGCCTTATGGCTGATTTGGGTGTTGGCTAGTCTTCTGCCACCACCATCTTCACTGACAGTCAGAGCGCATTGGCAGTTGCGAGGAACCCTGTGTTCCATGCTCGCACTAAGCACATTGAGGTGCATTATCACTATGTCAAGGAGAGTTTCTCTGCTAGGGAGATCAGCTTGGCATATGTGCCCATGCAGGAGAACATTGCAGACCTTTTCACGAAGGCTCTGCTTAGGGAGAAGTTTGAAGCTTTCCGCAAAGCTTTGGGCTTACTTCCTTTTGTGGAGTGATTTCCACATAGCTTGGCACTTCCTTATACATGAGTTCCAGCTCCTTGTTCACCGCATCACTCCCAGGGGGGATTTGTTGATATATTTAGGTAGTGATGTGTGTGAACACACTAGGACCACCGGGGCACTTTTTTCCCTCTTTAGGAGGTTTTTTTCCCCCGGCTTGTATATATGCCTATTGCCCTAATGGGCTACTTATCTTTGTACATTCTCTAGTAATACATTCAGTATTGTGTGTTTGTGCTCCAAGCTTCTTCTTCTTCCTTGTGTTGTTCGCGTGCTTCCGCAGACGTCTATCTCCAACAGGGTGTCGAAAAACGTCCTATCACACCTGCAATTGTTACAACTGCAGGTACTGAAGCTGATGCAGAAGGTGTCAAAGATGCTGATATTCTGCATATTCCTGTTCATGCTGCATTTTCTACTGCACCTACTGCAAAGCAGATTCACTGGGTTGGTAGAGATGCCCAGGCACATGCATTGATAGCTTTGTCTATCAAACGTGCCATTATTCCTCACATTTGCTCTTGTAGAATAGCTAAGGATGCTTAGGATACACTTACCACATTGTACCAAGCTAGGAATGAGGCTTGTGTTGCTTACCTCTGAAAACAGTTGGAGAGTGAGCACATGAATGAAGGTGATTCTATGGACAGTTTCCTAATGAAGATCAAAGACTTGAAGGAACATTTGTTTTCTCCTGATGAGGTTATACCAGATAGCTCACTTGTGCAGACCGTTCTGAATGGTCTTCCTGATTCATATCAGATTTTTGCTTCTACTCTTCGGTTGATGATGAAAGGCAATCCAAATGCCTTATCATTTGAGGAGTTAGTCTGTGTCCTGTTGCAGGAAGATCAGTCCAGGCAGAACAAGTCCATTATGCGAGTTGTAGATCAAGCTTTCTTGGCTAGTCAAAAGGGCAAAGGAAAATGGAGCTCTTAAAGTAGTAAGTAGAAATATGCTAATTCTGCATATTCGAAGAAGGAAGATAAAGATGAGAAGAAATCAGAAAAGCAGAAATTGTTTTGTAAGTACTGTAAAGGGAATGATCATATCATAAAGAATTGTCCAAAACTAGCTGCTAAAGAGGCAAAGAAGAAAGAGGTTGGAATGGTTGTTGCAAAGGCCTCTACACCAAAAACAGAGTCTGCTAATCTTCTGCACGAAGAAGAATGGGTGTTTACTACTGTCTGCAGTTTTGACCCATCTTCTCATGAGCAGTGCATGTCTGGAGTAGACTCAGATGTTGGTATTTTGATAGTGCGGCAACCAAATATATTACCTTGCAACGTAGTTTCTTCTCTTCACTCGAGCCTACCCCTACACGGAATACTGTTACATGTGCCAACAACTCCTCTTATCCTGTTATGGGAGTTGGTAAGATCATTTTGACTACTGCTGATGGTAGTTCTTTCACTTTGTCAAATGCTTTATTTGTGACAGGGATCAAGAAGAACCTGTAATCAGTTTCTCCATTAGCCAAGATTGGCTTGGTTGTGAAATTTGCTGATGACAGGTGTACAGTTCATGATCTGTCAAATGGCGATGTGATTATTGCTTTTGGCATTCTATGTCATGGGTTGTATAAGCTCATAGACTATGAAAGATCTGTAAATGATTTGGCATGTGCAGTAAATGATTCTCAGGCTATGTCAGATGCAAAGCTTTGGCATGCACACTTTGGTCATCTGAACTTTGCTAGTTTGCTACGCCTGCAAAAATCTGAAATGGTGTCCTCTTTGCCCAAACTTGAGGTACCTGGAAAACATGTTTGTGAAGGCTATGTTTTGTGCAAAATGCAGTGTTCATCCTTTCCAAAAGATGGTTTAGTTCGGGCTACTCAGAAATTGTAGCTTGTACATAGTGATGTCTGTGGTCCTATGCAGACACCTTCTTTTGGGAATTATCTTTACTTCATTACTTTAATCAATGATTTTTCCAGGCATGCATGGGTATATCCATTGAAGGCAAAGTCGGAAGTGTTCATGTGCTTCAAACAGTTTTTGGTTTTGGTTGAAAATTTGTCAACATGTAAAATGGGCACCCTCCGTTCTGATCGAGGGGGGGAATATATGTCTTCTGATTTTAATACATTTTTGGCTGAACGTGGGATAAAACACCATTGTATAGTGTCGTATACACCTCAACAGAATGGAGTTGCTGAATGAAAGAACATGTCACTCATGGAGATGGTGAGGTGTATGGTCAAGAATCAGGCTTTACCACACAGTTTCTAGCTTGAGGCTATCATGTGTGTAGCATATGTACTGAACATGTGTCCCACTAAAGCACTGCACTCTATCACTCCATATGAGGCTTGGCATGACTGCAAGCCATCTGTTGCTCATCTGCGTATTTTTTGGTTGTTTGGCATATGCATTAGTGCCTCAACAACATCGTAGAAAAATGGATGATAAAGTAGTAAAATGTATTTTTCTTGGGTACAGTTCTGAAAGTAAATGCTATCATCTGTATCATCCACTGACTAAACGCATTCTAGTTAGCCGTGATGTTGTTTTTGTGGAAGATGCTATTCAGCCATTGCTTTCATGTACTAAGGAGACATCTATTAGCTCCAAAGACATGTATGATACTTTACTGCCTCTTTTTATAGGTGGACAGTCTAGTGCTGGTCCTAATGAGGCAACTTCTCAACCTTTGCAGGTTTCATGTGATGATGCAGATAATTCCATTTCTGATGCAGATGTACATGATGCACTTATTGATGAGAGAGCTGACATTGAGCAGGCAAGAACTATGCTAAAATGGATGGTGTAGACCTTGTGTGACAGCAAATTAGATGCATCTCTGTCATATCGTACTCCATCAAGATCTCATATTGCCTCTTTTGCATTAGATTGCTATGCTATGGTTGCTTCTAGTCTCTGTGACGAGAATGAGCCTGTTTCATTTGATGAAGCACAAAATTTAGAAAATTGGATGGCTGCTATGCAATCTGAATATGATGCAATAATGAAGAATGATACTTGGTCTTTATGTGACTTGCCTCCTGGAAAGAAGGCCATTGGCACTAAGTGGGTATACAAGCTGAAGCGTAAACCTGATGGTACAGTTGACAGGTATAAGCCTAGGCTTGTTGCAAAGGGTTATGCACAAGAAAGAGGCATTGATTTTGATGATACCCTTGCACCTACATGCCGTATGAACTACTGTTCGGAGCATTTGTGCACTTGCAGCCCATCATGGTTGGAATGTACATCAGTTGGACATTAAAACTGCATTTCTGAATGGTGACTTGCATGAAGAAGTGTATGTTTTTCAGCCCCATGGCTTTGTGCAGAAAGGGCATGAAAACCAGGTGTGCGGGTTAAAAAAGGCATTATATGGTTTAAAGCAAGCACCACATGCTTGGTATGAGAAGATACATGCCTATCTGATTGCACATCGTTTTGAGAACAGTCCAACTGAAAGCACTTTATATGTTAAGTGTGCTAATGATGTGCTTCTGATCATTGTTGTCTATGTTGATGACATGCTGATCACTGGTCCTATTGAGAAGCATATTGCTGATTTTAAGGTTGATTTGCATGCCTCATTTGAGATTTCTGATTTGGGGCATTTGCATCACTATTTGGGCATTCAATTTATGCAAGTTGATGGTGGAATGTCTTTGTGTCAAATGAGATATATTGACACATTATTGCAGCATTTTGGCCTTGAAGACTATAAGCCTATTGCCACTCCTATGGAGATAGGTTTATGATTGAGTCTTCATGATGCTGGAGATGCATTTGATGTTGTCCTCTATCAACAGGCTGTTGGATGCCTGATTTACTTATGCATTACTAGGCCAGATATTTAGTTTGTTGTCTCACAGATGAGTAGGTTTATGCATTGCCCAGGTGTCAAGCATTGGCAGGCGGTTAAGCGCATCCTTCGCTACTTGAGTGGTACTCGGCTACTTGAGTGGTACTCAGCTACTTGAGTGGTACTTGGCTACTTGGGTTGTTTTATCCCAAGGGGGGATCACTACCGCCAGATTTGCATGCTTTTTCTGACTCAGACTGGGCTGGTTGCTATTACACTCGTGTGTCCACTAGTGGCTTTTGCTTCATGCTTGGTAACTCATGTATATCTTGGTTGAGCAAGAAGCAGCCTACTGTGGCCACTTCTAGTTGTGAGGTTGAGTATAGGGTAGCTTTCACAGCGACTATTGAGTGTGTGTGTGGCTCAGACGCCTTATGGCTGATTTGGGTGTTGGTCAGTCTTCTGCCACCACCATCTTCACTGACATTCATAGCGCATTGGCTATTGTGAGGAACCCTGTGTTTCATGCTCGCACTAAGCACATTGAGGTGCATTATCATTATGTCAGGGAGAGGTTCTCTGCTGGGGAGATCAGCTTGGCATATGTGCCCACGCAGGAGAACATTGCAGACCTTTTCACGAAGGCTCTACCTAGGGAGAAGTTTGACGCTTTCTGCAAAGCTTTGGTCTTACTTCCTTTTGTGGAGTGATTTCCACATAGCTTGTCACTTCCTTATACATGAGTGCCAGCTACTTGTTCACCGCATCACTCCCAGGGGGGATTTGTTGATATATTTAGGTAGTGATGTGTGTAAACACTCTAGGACCGCCGGGGCACTTTTTTCCCTCTTTAAGAGGTTTTTTTCCCTCGGCTTGTATATACGCCTATTGCCCTAATGGGCTACTTATCTTTGTACATTCTCTAGTAATACATTCATTATTGTGTGTTGTGCTCCATGCTTTTTCTTCTTCCTTGTGTTGTTCATGTGCTTCCGCAGACGTCTAACTCCAACATTGATCACTAAAAACCATTGTAAATATCATTTCATATTTTTGTAACTCCATTTTATTCAAGCTAAGGAGTCTTCAATCTTGAGGAGTGTTATTAGTATGTACATAGCACTTTTCATAACTTTTAGACTCTATTTGAGCCCTCAAATAAGCGATGGAACCTAATTCTTAACTAGGCAAGACAATAGGTCTGGATAGGGCATATACTAGTCAAAAAAACTATAAAAAGAGCTAGAGAGCTCATTTTTTAGGTTAGCTAGTTGGAGAGTGAAATTATTCTTGAGCATTGTAAACTTTCTTGAGCTTGCTAAAAGAAGCTTCCATTGTTCCTATCTTTGCTATCTTACCTTGTGTGCATGTGTGTCTCTGTGCATGTATGTGCTTGTCACTCACATTTGCTCACCACAATAGCTCACGATCTTCATATCCTCCTCACATCTCCATGGATTGACAAGTAAATGATGTGGTGCTCAGTCAAGGCCATGCACAAGGCACATATTTTTGTCAACCCATGCACTAACACACTCACCCATCATTCATTATGGATACATACTGGGCATGAACATTGTGAAAGCCATGTTTCAAAGATCCAGAGGACATCAAGGTTACAACATCAGTACCTATGAAGCAATTCAAAGTTGACAAATGCTCAAGATTAACATTGACAACCTCCTCTGAGCAACTAGCAATTTTTTGGAAGCTCACAAATCCACCATCATGCTAGAATCCAAGGAAGAAGTACATACAAAGGAAAATCAAAGACTATCAAAATGAATAACTGGACAACTGACCCTATTACATGTGGAAGACAGACCGCTCGTGTTGATACACGATAAACACTACCTCTCAAAGTACTGCATGGAACAACCACTCCAATAAGGGTCTGTCAGGGATGACAGACTCGAGAGGGGGGGGAGTGGTGACACTCAAGGTCAAGCACAAGGCATGGGAGCACATCAAAGAAGTGGATACACAAGAACAGGGAGCTTGTAGGGAGCCGTAAGAAGTATATGTCAAATTTTCAGAAGAAATCCCCATAAAAATACAGTGATTTTGATCACTAAAAACCATTGTAAATATCATTTCATATTTTTGTAACCCCATTTTATTCAAGTCAAGGAGTCCTCAAGCTTGATGAGTATTTGAAGTATGTATCTACCAATTTTCATAATTTTTAGACTAAATTTGAGTCCTCAAATAAGCCGTGGAACCTAATTTTTAACTAGGTGAAACACTAGGTTTGGACAGGGCCAATACTAGTCAAAAAACTATAAAAAGAGGTAGAGAGCTCGTTTTTCAGGTTAGCTAGTTGAAGAGTGAACTTATTATTGAGCATTGTAAACTGTCTTGAGCTTGCTAAGAGAAGCTTCGATTGTTCCTATCTTACCTTGTGTGCATGTGTGTTTGCATGCATGTATGTGCTTGTCACTCACATTTTCTCACCACAATTGCTCATGATCTTCATATTCTCCTCACATATCCATGGATTGACAAGTAAAGGAGGTGGTGCTCCCTCAAGGCCATGCACAAGGCACATATTTTCTTCAATCCATGCACTAACACACTTACCCATCATTCATTATGGGTTATACATACTTGGCATGAACACTGTGAAAGCCATGTTTGAAAGATCCCGAGGACATCAGGGTTAGAACATCAGTAACTATGAAGCAATTCAAAGTTGATAGTTGCTCAAGATTAACATTGACAACCTCTTCTGAGCAACTAGAAATTTTTGGAAGGTCACAAATCCACCATCATGCTAGAATCCAAGGAAGAAGTACATACAAAGGGAGCAAAGACTAGCAAAATGAAGAACTGGACAACTGACCCTGCTACATGTGGAAGACAGACGCTCTTGTTGATACATGATGAACACTGTAGAGAGTACACGCGTGGAAGCAAAATGAAAAGAAGAGTGTACTCACAAAACAAAGAGCTTGTGAGACTCAAAATGAGTAGACCATGAAATGGGTAAACTCATGTGGATTAGAAATGAGCTTGCCAAGAGCATGGAGTAGGTTCCTCAAGCTTCTAACCAAGTTCAAATGGGGGGAGATGCCCTCCTTATATAGATTTGGGAGGGGCTTTCCAAAGTACATATCATGTGGGATAATTTGCCTCAAAGGAGAATGAATACAATTGGTAGAAGCAAATGGCAAGGTACCCAAATACAAAGGGTATAATATAAAATCGAAATATAATGGAAATGAAATGGAAATACAGTGACTCCAAGATACAAAAGGAGATGCACTCTCATATTCGCAACACCCCCTCTGTAGCTCCATTTTGTAGAGGATGGAGGCTGCTAGGGTATGAGAGAAAGGTCCACCAAGAATGTAGCAGCAGCAGCATGAGCACCAAATAGGAAGTCTCCATTTCGAAATCCATAGCCTCCAAGTCGACCATACAGGATTGCCAGGTACTCCATAAGATATCCACCATATGGACCAAGTGGATGCTCTGGAGGTACGCCACCTATGAGGTACAAGAACCAAAGAAGATCTCACTGGACGAGATCACCTCCATATGAGATAGGTAGGATGACTCCATGTGGTACATACAAACCTCCAAAGCTTTGACAATATCCACCACGAGATGTGTATCACTAAGAAGTAGGTCCTGCAAGAGTGAAACATACAGCATGAAGCATAAAATCATAGTCACATGGTAGTACATTTGTATGCTAAAGTCCTCCATGGAGTATACAAAGTCTTGATGTGTGTCGATAGGACTATGGAATCCCCCTCTAAACCGAAAAGTAGGCTCAGAAAAGGATCCAACAGAGTGATGAATCCGGGTAGATGAAGGACTATCCTATGGTAGGTGAAAAGATGTTGGACTCCATGAATGGAAAAGTATATGCTCAAAATGCTGTTGTAGATGAGGTACGTGGACTCTCAAAGATAGGATGAAAATGACGAGTCATTGATCCTAGAGTAATGCCCAACTGAAGCTAAGGGGAAATATAAACCTTCAATGGTACAATAGGAGGTGCAGTCATCTGAGGTATAAGCTGAGATGATTTCTCTGATTCCTCTTGCTCCAAAACTATATCATGATCAGGAAATTCATGTACAAAGAGAGCATGCTCCACATACTGTGACTGTCCAAAATTGGAATGATCCCCCTCTGAGGCACAAATAGGAGGATCCAAAAGGGATAAATACTTAGAGTATTCATCAAAGGTGCAGTCTTTGGTTACTGTAACTGAGTGACTCTTTGAGTCATAGAGTTTGTATGCCTTTCGCTGGTCACTGTAGCCAATGAAAATGTATTGCTTAGTCCAATCATCATCATGGCCTTGGACATAGGCATCACTACCAAAGACACGGAAATAACTCATACTTTGCTTCTTCTTAAAGTAAGCTTCAAATGGTGTTTGGTTCTTCAAGACATATGAAAACCCTATGTTCTGAATATGTAGTGCTGTTTGTACCACTTCACCCAAATACTTCAGTGGAAGTTGCTTTTGACTAAGCATAACTTTGGCCATCTGAATCACACTTTCACTCTTTTGTAAGGCAATACCTTGTTGAGTATCTTGCTTGGCTTCATACTTGATTCCATGTTGCTTCAAGTACTTGGAGAAGTTGTGATTGATAAAGCTACTATCTCCATAAGATCTGGATGATCTTCAAAGAACTTGGAAAGTCTTCTTGAACTGTTTGTATCCACTCCTTAAACTTGAAAAGGACATCTTCTTTATGCTTGAGTGAATAAACCGATGTGTATCTAGTGAAGTCATCTACAATCAGAAAGAAGTAAATGGACCCACTTAGAGAAGTTGTTTGCATAGGTCCACAAATGTTGGCATGGACTAACGCTAAGGGTTTATTTGCATAAATGGATGCTTCTTTAGGCAAATGGGTAAGTGTGTGCTTGGCACATACTTGGCAATTCAATTCCACTTATGTGATCTTGGGTAGACCTTTGACAAGATGATTGGAAGAGATTTTAACTAAGCAAGAGATATGTCTAGATCTGCAATGCCACAAGTTAAAACTTGTGTCTTTGGCCATAAAATTTGAAAGCTTGTAGAGACCTTTGTCTTCATAGACTTGAGGTATCACTTCATGGGATTCATGATCAATAACTTGAACTTTGTTGCGATCAAATTGAACCATCATGTTAATTTGTGATGGCCTTCATTGAGGGAAGGCTTTTACAAAGGCTTGGTACATAAAGGACATCCTTGAGTGACTTGTTCTCACCTTCTGAGTTGATGACTTGAACTTTCCTCTTCCTTGCATTTCAATACACTTGTTGTCTCCATGATACACTTGACCATTATGCTCTTCAAACTCATGAAAATCATCTTTGTCATGGCACATGTGGGATGAATCACCACTATCAAAAATCCATTCTTTCTTGGGAGTGGTTGCCACAAGTGCTTTGTGTTGAGTTGTGAGAAATAAATCTTCACTTGTGTAGTGAGAATGATGTTCACTCTTTGAATTAGACTTAGACTTGTCCTTGTTCTTTTTCTTGAAGCAATATTTCTCGATGTGGCCAGGCTTGCCACAAAAATTGCAAGTGAACTTTTTCTTGCCTTTCTCCTTTGATTCTTGATTGCCCTTTTGCCCTTTATGTTTGTGGAAGGTGGCTTTAGCCTTCATGGTTGTTTCTTGGGTAGCCTAGGTTTGTTGCCAAGAGTCATGAAGAGGCAACAGTCTCCTAACTTCTTCCCAAGTGAGTGCTTGCCCTCGATTGTACAAGGTCATTACAAAGGTCTCATACTACCTAGGTAGTTTGTTAAGTAGCCTGATGGCCATATCCTCATTGGAAATATGCCGGCCACAGAGTGCTAACTTTTGTTGGTAGTCTTCAAACTGAGCTATGGCTTTTGTGATTGTATCTTATGGCCGAATAGTTAGCTTATGGGATTTGGCTTCTAAAGCATAGATCTTTGAGGGTGTTTTATCTTTGTATAAGGCTACTGAAGTGTCCCAGGCTTCCTTGGATGTTTTACATGTCATGATGTGCCCTTTGGTCAGTTCATCATAGGCAAGTAGAAGTTGGCCTAATGCCCTTTTGTCTTTAACATTCCAGATATGCCATGATTCTAGGTTGCTAGCCTTATTGGGCTTAGGTTCGGATCCGTCTACTACATTGTGAAGGAGATTGGTGTACAAATACACTCTCATTATGTCCTTCCAAAGATTATAGTTTTGCCTATTTAATCTTTCATCCTTGGGCATGAATATGGGTGTGAAGGAAGGTAAAAAATTGGCCGCAAATGAGGTGGTAGCTTCAATTGAGAAAACTTGAACTCAAAAGAGTAGTGCGTTTGTGGTTTGCAAGAGTAAGTCTCAAGTGTTTAAAACACTTTCAAAGACACTTGAGTGCTAAGAAATTGAAAAGAAATTGAAAAGGCTTGGCACCACTTTAATGATGTGTCGAAGTTGGGTATGGTACCCTAAAAAATAACCCCTAAATATATAGAATGTGACCCCTTAAAAAAGGAGTGAAATTTACAATGAATTTCAATTTACCCTTGAGTGTTGGAATACAATAGTGTGTACTGCAAAGGGAGATGCCCAAAAACTTATGAAAGTGCACCAATAATTATTCCTCCTCAATAGAGAAGGATTTTAGAAAAAACGAGTTCTTAGCTGAAACATTCATAATGTGTGATATTTAAATTATGGATGTGTAACCACAGAATAGAAAAAAGGTGATTACTTAGAGTAACATATGAATGCCGTATGTCATAAACAATGTATTGTGTTATTCAAATAGCATTGCAAGTATCTCCTAGAGCATGTAATTATGCAGTCATGAGAAAATTCTATGAATTTTAAGCAACGATTGACATCATCAATGATGTCAATCAAACTCTAAAATGGATCCAATCAGAGATCATGTGGCCACTAATGCTTTATTGCTTGACGAGAATGCCATAGAGAGATTTTCTCCTTATTGCTTTGTGAGAATGGTGCAAAGCAAGATGCAATGAATCGTTCTCAAAAGTTAGCATATGTCCTAACAATTGATTCAAATCAGGAGTGAAACAATCTAATGAAAGTTCAGTTGACAAGATGAAAGGCTTCCACTTCTCATCTCCTCTTAGACCTATGAGAATTTGTCTTAGCAACTTATCTTCTTCAATGTCTTCATCAACTGCACCTAAAGAATTAGCAATGTCTTTCATCTTTGTCACATAATCAGATATTGATTGTGAGGCCTTCTTCTTGAATGTGGTAAAATCTGCCCATAGTGATGCTTTCCTTTACTTAGTTGTATTCTAAAAATGCTCCTCCAAAGCACTCCATATATCACTTGCAGTTTCAAGTCCTTTGATATGAGGAAGCAAGTATTCGGTTATTGCCATGTAGATAATGCTTCTTGCTTGAGCATCCTTCTTCATCCAAATCTTTAAATGTGCTAGCTCCTCCCTAGTTGGAACACTAGGATCTTTGAAATCTGGCTTCTCTTCTTCTCTTGTAATATATCCTATCAGATATTTGCTCATAAGATGAGCTTCCATCCTCATAGACCAAGCTGGATAGTTCTCTCTGTCCAACTTTTCAATTTGGAGACTATCTCCCATCCTTTCTTCACCTGTATTATCATATCTTCAACCTTATGAGTAATGAATGTACCTTAGCTTTGAAATTTACTCCTTCTGATACTTTTGATTGCTCTCGTGTGTCTCCCTTTAGTTTTTCCTTTACACTTTGTCCTTTTGAATCTTCAAAAGTTGAATTTTGTATATCTCCAGTAGTCAAGGTCTTCCTTTTCTTCAAATCTGATTATTCCTGCTTTGATACCACTGATGGGGATGATTAATCTCCAAAAGACAAGCTACACTTGAGTTTAGAATACCTCTATGTCAAGTATAGATCAAAACTTTCACCATTTTTAAAATCTTTTACCAAAATATGAACACTTAGCTTCTCTATGATAACTAGCTTCACTCAGAAAAGTTTGTCTCATAGAATTCACTACTTCAATAAGTAAACATGTGTCTGAAACAAGCACTTTCTACAAGCAACTTTTACAAATGCAACTTTAAACAGTTGGTTCTCAGTTTCATGTATTCAGAAAGACTTGAATTGGTACATACAGATGTGTGGGGTCCTTCAAAGGACTTCAACATAAATGGTTCAAGATATTATGTCATATATGTTGATGATGCTACCAGCTGGATCACTATTTATGTGATCAAAGACAAGTCAGAAGTGTTTAGGACATTTAAACACTATCATGCACATGCAGAAAGAATTACAAGACAAAAATTCAAGAGGTTAAGATAAGATGGAGGGGGAGAGTATTTCTCAAATGAATTTAGTGATTATTTGTGGAATGCAGGTATAAAGAGAGAAGTTACTTGCAAGTACTCTCCTCAACAAAATGGTGTAGCAGAAAGGAGAAATAGAACTCTTGTTAAGTTTGCAAGATCAATGATGAAAAAAAAGAATTGCCCTAATTATTTGTGGGTTGAGGCTATAAATACAACCACATACTTGGTTAATAGGCTACCGTGTAAAGCTTTGCATGGTATGACACCATATGAAGCTTGGTGGGGTAAGATACCTACATTAGATCATTGCAAAGTATTTGGTTGCTTAGCTTATGCTTATGTTCCCTCTCAATTAAGGCATAAATTGGAACCAAAGGCTGAAAAATATGTGTTTATTGGTTATGATGATAAGCAAACGGGATATAGGTTGTGGAGTCCATCTACAAAGCAATTTCTTGTATCAAAGGATGTCACATTTGATGAGCAAAGTACTTGGTATTCAAGTACAAATATTACATATGCAGGTCTTGAAGAAACATTGAATCAGAATAAAGGTAAATCAGAGGTTCAAATCTTTGAAGAAGAAGAGAACAATGAAGCACTAGTTGAATTTGAAGAAATGCCAAGGTTTGATCCATAATGTGATGAACCAGAAACTTCAAGAAGTGGAGAACTCAGAAGGTCATTGTTGCAGAGTAAAGAAGCACAAGAGAAGAGCCCCAAAATTTTCAAATTAATGGGCATAATTTTTCTTCTTCGAGGTCTTAGAGAATTCCCTCAAAGCCATGTACATGCACTAGAGGAGTCCTCTAGTTGCATAATCCCAACTTGTTGTAAAATATTCCTTGTAAATTAGTAGGAAATTCACTTTTTTGGAATAAAGTGCCGGTCTCTTGTGTGAAAGGACCAAACTTAGGGCACATGTATATAAGTCACTTTGTGACTCTTTGTAGATACTTTTTGCCATTGTGAAGAAGGAGCGAATGAATCTCGAAATTGCCTCTTTCCTACAGATTTCCATCTTCTCTTTGATCTTGTATGTGTGTGTAATGCTTGGAATGTGTGTGTAGGATTGTTGTCTACCCCTCCCCACTGTTTTTGAGCTACTGTAGTGTGTGTGTGAGCTTGTAGGAGTTGTGGCGTGAGTGTGGGTGCTTCCCACCATTCACTATTTTGGTCATAACTTGAAGCAGGGTTGTCATAATCGAGTGATACTTCCAATAGATGCGTCTCGTTGAGAGCTTCGAAATGAGTACCCTATTGACTATATTCGGAGCTTGGAGCTGAGAGAAATCCTCGATTTACTGAAAACTGTTGTAAGAGGTATCGCGACAGACACTTTTAGTCTTTCAATGAGTTTGAGAGGTGGATTAGTCTTCTCTCATGCATATCAGCTGAGCCACTTCATTTTCCATCATGTGCGCACATGTCTTCATACACTTGGTTAGGTCGTTTGATCGGATTGACATATAAGTGTGTGTCAATTTCCCACTATACGCACTTGTGTTGCAAATGAGGTTTAGTCTCTTTGGCACAAGTCCTTGAGTCTTCTTGACTTAAGTACACACGTTTTTGGCGCCGTTGCCGGGGAACACTCAGCCAAGGTGCCTTCGTGATGGTCATAGATTGAGTTTGATGGAATCGTACTTGTAGAAGTGAACTCGTTCCATGGCAAGTAGTCAATCACTTCAGCACTTGTTACTTCACATCCCGGAGGTGTGTGTAATGAGTTTTTAGGTTTAGAGTTAGTAGGAAGGGAGGGAAGGAGGAGTTAGGGTTAGGTCAAAAGGAGAGGAGAGGAGAAGAGAAGTGAAGTAGGAGTAGGCCAAGATCACCAAAAAACCCAAAAAATTTGCCAAAATTAGTGAAGTTCAATTTCTATCACAAAAAGTATAAAAACCAAAAAATTTGAACTCATTTGATACTTCCCTGCATTCTGGTATCGTGTGCAAGCAGCGACCGGTATCGTGAGTGTGGTATCGCACGCTACAGGCTGACAAGGCTAGGTATTGAGCTCAAGTTGCAATCAAGACACCACAAAGGTAAGTTTCAACAAGAATTCCTTGTCAAAAACACAATAAGACTGCACCAACATGTGATTAATTGCGCATTCGGTATCACGGGGGGGAAACAGTTTGTTCTTTGAGCCTTCTTGAAAGAGACATTAGGCTAGGAGTGAAGAGGGGTGAGAGAAGAGCAAGGGGGTGTAAAAATTTTTGCATTTGGTGGTACTTTGGCTTGAGTATCGCGATCGGTTGAGTTTTTGGTATCCCGATACCAAAAATTCCCTTGTATCGCGATACTCACCGAAGTGTCGTATCGTCGGTTACCAATCTTGGTATCGCGATACCCCTTTTGGTATTGTATCACCAAGTTTGTATCACGATCTCACTTTACCCTCGAGGTATCGTATCGTGCCACCCGTGGTATCATATCGTCTGTTGTCCCACCTAGTATCGCGATACCATACCTATATTGTATCGTGCAAGTTGGTGGTATCGTATCGCCACTTGCATTGGTATCATATCGCGCCCCACCCTAGTATCGTATCGTCTCATTGTCAGGAGTCATATCGCGATACCAAGTTGCTATCATATCGGCCCTTTGCAAGTGGTGTCATATCGTCAAGATTTTCAGTGTCATATCGCGAGGACCGTTGGTATCGTATCATCCCAAATTTTGGTATCGTATCGCCAACCCCTGAAGTATCGTATCGTGCCAGGTCTTAGTTCAGTATCGTGACACCATACCAAGTATCGTATCGTCCCTTCATTCTGATATCGTATCGTGCAAGCTGGTAATATCGTATCGCCACTTGCATTGGTATTGTATCGTGTAAGGGGAGCAGTATCGTATCGCCTCGGTTCTCAGGTATCGTATCGCGAGGACTATTGCTATCGTATCGTCCCTGATCTTGGTATCGTATCGTGGGAAACTCGGGTATCGTATCGTTGATTTTTTTTCAGTATCGTATCATCGGGTGCATTAAGTATCATATCGGCCAAGCGTTAAGTATCGTATCGTGCCCATGTGCAGTATCGTATCGCAATACTCGTCAAAGTGTCGTATCGTCTAGGTTTCTAATATCGTATCGTGGCCAGTTTGGTATCAACCAGAGCAGTATCGCCTAGATGTGGTATCATCCAGAGCTTTTGTAGCATTTTGTAGGGCAACCTTGAGGCATTGGAAGAGCCACTCAAGGAGAGTCTTAGAGACTTAGAGAGCCTTAGGAGGGTGAATGAACTTGAGGTCTGGGAGAGTGCTAAGTAGCCGAAGAAGTGTCATATCTTCTGTGGGAAGTGCTGCCCAGGTCAGTCACCACTCTGTCTATTCAGTTACCTCTAGTGAATCAGAGGAGGAGATACCCATGGCTTCGGAAGACATGCAGGGTCCCGCTCCAAGTAGAAATTTCATGACTACTGTAGAGGGAGATTACCGCACTTCCTTACAGTATGTTTCTACTAATGCCCAGGAGATCCCTATCTACCTGGATGGCTTAAACAGATCTGTGGCTAGAATGGTAACTTCCATGGACGCCACGATTGTGCCTAGACCTGCTGTTAAGTATGAAGGAGGAGCATATATAGACAATATGGGTCACATCTACATAGTGACCGAATTTTCGGAGTTGATCAATGAAAGGGGAGATCTAGTGGAACCAGAAAACTCTGGGAGACCAAACCCTGAGGAGCTAGTGATGACCCCTAGAGGCAGGTCCCAGGTCACATGAATCTTGAGAGGAGATCTGATACCTCAAGATGACTACCTATTGGAAGTCTATATGATCCATGGATCAGATGTATTACTTCGACAGACTTACCGGCTCCAGGAAGAGAAGAAAGCCCTATGACATTTTATGAACTGAAGGTTCCAGAAGACGATACTAGAATCACATACCTAGACAAAAATCAGAGAAGATATTGGTTGGTTAGTGCTTTGGATAGAGCTCGTCTGAAATACATGGGTTTGCCTGTATTTCCCAGAGAGATTAGGCAACTACCTCGCAAAACTCCTTTGGAAATCAACAAGAGACAGAACACACCATGTCAGGACAAACTAGCCAACGGAGTGTTCCAAACTGTACTCATGTACAATTTGCGACCCGAGGAGTGCAAACAAACAATCACGCCCACCCAGGAGTAGGGAATCAGTACCGACCACCAGTGAGACCACGACCACCAGTGAGACCACGACCACCAGTAGGAGGGCAGCCTGGAATACCTCCAGTTAGACCAGTTGTCCCGGTCTTTCCTATAATGCCTAGACCGCCAGAACCAATGAGAAGACTGAGAACTATCCAAGTGGCCAAGTGTGTAAGAAATCATTACGACGGATTAGGAGAACCCTACGATCACATTGCTGAATTTAAACAAGTACTAAGGGCAACACAAGTAGATGATGTTGTATATTATTGAACAATGCATTGCTAAAGTGTTATATTATTAATATATTAATATGTTTTTGATATTTCTGAAATATATTAATATGTTTTTGATATTTCTGATATAGCAGCTGAAGGTTCGTGAGGAGCGTGCAAGGCGTGAAAGGGCGGACATCAATAATTCGAATAATTATTATTTATTTTGTAAATAAACCCGCGTAGAAGGTTCTATTGTTAGAAAAGTAATGGTTAGAATAAGGGTCGTTGTAGACCGCAGTTTCTGTTATTGAAAGCAATGACTTTCTGTAAAAGTTATCAACTTTTAGTTTCACGCCTGCTTTTCGAAGCCGCCCTCTTGTAACCACTCTTTTCGACATAATCAAAATTCCTATAAATACATGTACTCTGTGGACTGTCGAAACAGAGTGCATGGGGGGAGATTGCACCCAATACTGCGTTCTGTCTCGTCTCTTGTTGCGTATATTGCCTGTGTGTTTTTCTGTATCCGTCATATCTGTATGCGCGTGAGTAAGATCCTGACAACAGTGGTATCAGAGCTCTGCACGCGTCAATACAGATCTGTTCTCTGTTCGCGATTCTGAATTCCGATTCCATCTCCATCTCCATCTCCGTTTTCGTTTTCGTATTCGTATTCGTATTCGGATTCGGATTCGGTTCGGTTCCGGTTCCGGTTCCTGTTTCTGTTTTTGTTCCAGTTCCAGAACCAAAACCTACGTTTACACCTACGTTTACTCCTTCGGCTTACTCCAAGGCGTCGACTAAGGCATCGACTAAGGCGTCGACTAAGGCAATAACTTAGGCAATACATTGGCAACATTGGCACCCAAGGCTCCCTTGGCGACCGTTGGCTACGCGCGAGGCAATGTTAATTTTTGAGTAGCAATAGAGAGGTTTAGAGTCCCTAAGGTAGGAGGATTTGAACCCACAACCTCCTACTTTCAAGGGAAGTGCTTTGACCACTCCACCATCTCTTGGAGTTGTACTCCTCTTCTCTCTCTTTGGTATTTGTGCAAGGCGCGCGTCGAATTCAAATTTGGACCCAATAAAGAATCAAGTGTAACTTTCACTCCGTATGTCGGATTGAGGCGTATAATATACCGTTGGAAAGCTCTCGGAATGAACTTTCCATTGAGCTAGTTTGCAAGTGTGAATTCCTTCAAAATCTTTGGGTGGCACTTGATTGAGGATTCAAGATACCAAGCAAGGCTGAGAACACGGGATCGAGACACCAAGAAGGTTCAATACACCAAGGTAGAGAGCAAGGGTCCAAAAGCACCATGGAGGATTACAGTAATTCACCTCTACCTGCGGCAACATTTGAACAACAACTAGAGCTCTTGCGGCATGAGCTTCAAGGAGCTCAGAACGAGATCCGCCAACGTGATGAAATCCTCCAAAAGATGCAAACTGAGGAAGACAACCTTACGAGAGTAGTAAAAGCTATTGTGTCTGCCCAATTTGATGTTACTCATTCAAAGATTGGTAATAGAAACTACGAGTTTCTACGATTTGATGGCCGAAAGGATGGGCCTCTAGTACTTTCTTGGTTGTCGCAGTTTGATGATTTTTATACCGATGAAATGTATGCTGAAAGTGAAAAAGTTAAATTTGCCACTAACTATTTAGTAGGTAAAGCACAACTCTGGTGGAATGTCCTGCGGCACAGTACGGAGCGTCCAACAACTTGGAAGGCTTTTCAAGAAAACGTGAAGGATTCATTTCTTCCTCCTCAATACCATTTGCATATTCGACGAGCATGGACGACCCTTACATGGAAGGAGGGTGATACGATTACTACCTACACAGAGCGGTTCTGGCAAAATTTACTACTTGTACGAATGCTTGAAGATGTATCAGAGGATATCTTGCAGCAGAAATACGAAGATGGTTTGGAGGTCGGTATCCAAGCTAAGCTTCACACCCTACGACCTACAACCCTCAACGAGGCTATATCTTTCGTCTATGATGCAGAAAAAGAATTCCAGTCCATAACCAAGTCACTTCGACTCCAACAACCACGTCAACACCCATTTTTTGTTAAACCACATCTTCCTCTGAAGCGTAATTTTAATGCCCCATCTTATCCTAGTTTTCCTCGTCCTCCACAATCCAATTATTCTACTCCACCCGTTGCTTCATCTCTCCAACCAACCAAACCACCTACCCTTCAAACTTCAGCAGTGAATGCCCAACAGAAGCGACCACGAATCACTTGCTGGAATTGTGGTAAACCTGGACATACAAGAATAAGGTGCAGATTGCAACCTCTTCATATGAAACAGGCTACAGCTCGATTGCATAACATGGAGGTCTATAATGAAGAAATTCCTCCTGTTTGGACAGAGGAATCACTGGAGAAGGACTTAAGTACCTTGGGTAACGATATCTCTCTACACTCTCTTCTTTGCATGCAGGGTACAATAAATAACAAACTAGTTAAAATTCTACATGACGATGGTAGTTCACATGACTTCATTTCACATTTATTAGTACAAGAACTTAAATTACAAACGTTTCCTTCTTTGTCTAAAGTGAAAGCTGCATTTCAGGGTAGTCGTTATAATGTAACACGAGAAGTGCAAGATGTTACGATTAGCATAGGCCCTTATGTTGATTCACGGACATTTTTAATTGCACCTTTGCAATCTTATGATGTTATACTAGGTATGCCTTTTCCTCACCATTATAACCCACGTATTGACTACCATACTCATACCTTTAAGTTTGTTTTCAAAGGTCAAATCATTACTTTGTCTGCACGGCATGATTTCCAGCCATTTCCATTGATTAGTCACACTCAAGTAAAGCGTGCACTTAGGAAAGGATTCAACTCATGCATTGTTTTTGTCAATGTTATCAATGATTATACTCATACACTTCCAGATGCATATAAACCTTTCATGAGTACTTATAAGGATTGTTTTATGTCTGAATATCCCTCTGAATTACCACCATCTCGAGGATCCTTTGACCATAGCATAGACTTAGTACCTGGTAGTTCTCCTCCTCATAAAGCACCTTATAGACATGGCCCACTACATCAAAAGGAAATAGAAAATCAAGTAAAAGACCTACTACAAAAAGGACTTATAAGGCCTAGTTCTTCCCCATTTGGAGCACCAGTTCTCTTAGTAGAGAAGAAGAATAAAACTTATCGAATGTGCATTGATTATAGAGCCCTTAACAAGATCACGATCAAGAATAGATACCCTATTCCTCGAATAGATGATCTCTTAGATAAGTTACGAGGAGCTCGTGTCTTTAGTAAAATTGATCTTAAATCGGGTTACCATCAGATTCGTATGACACAAAGTGATATTTTTAAGACTGCATTTAGAACTCAAAATGGCCATTATGAATTTATGGTAATGCCCTTTGGACTTACTAATGCCCCTGCAACATTTGCGCGAATGATGAACAATATTTTTCTTGATTATCAAGCTTTTGTTCTTGTATTCTTTGATGACATTCTTGTTTACAGTAAGAATGATAGTGAACATGAAAAACATCTCGAAACAGTTTTTCAGTTGTTACGAGAAAACACACTTTATGCTAATCCTGAAAAGAGTTATTTCTTTCAGCGTAAGCTAGAATATTTAGGACATATTATTTCCAGTGAAGGTGTGCATGTGGATCCGAAAAAGATTAGAGTTATCATAGAATGGCCTACACCACAATCAGTCAATGATGTTCGTTCTTTTCTTGGGTTGGCTAGTTTCTATAGGAAGTTTGTTCGAAATTTTTCTTATTTAGCATTACCTCTTACCTTGTTGTTGAAAAAGAAAATAAAATTTGCATGGGGACTTACCCAACAACAGTCCTTGGACAAACTTAAACATGCACTTTCACATGCACCTGTTTTACAATTACCTGATTTTTCACAACCCTTTCATGTTGTTACTGATGCTAGCGGTTCAGGAATAGGTGCTGTTCTGATGCAAAATGACCATCCCATTGCATTTGAGAGTAGAAAGCTTAAGCCCTCAGAACAAAATTATAGTACGTATGATAAAGAACTGTTAGCAGTTATGCATGCTTTGCGAATTTGGAAACACTATCTTATGGGCTCTGAAGTATTAATCAAAACCGATCAACAGGCTATTAAAAATTTATTAAATCAGCCCTTAATCTCTGATAGGCATCTTAAATGGGCATCATTCATTCAAAATTTCCAATCCATGATACAATATCAGCCAGGTAAAGCTAATGTTGTAGCGGATGCTCTTAGCCGTTTTCCTTCGAATTCCGTTGTTTTGAATAATATTTCTGCCATTCAAATTCATTCTTTTCAAGACATGGTTTCCACTTATACATCTGATTTGTATTTTTCACGTGCATGGCATGACTTCAATAATGCTGCATCTTTATCTGCTGAACATTATACATTTCATAATGGTTTTCTTTATTTTCAACATAGATTATGCATAACCCAAGCTTTTAAAGATTTTGTCATTAAAGAAATGCATGAACCATCTTACATGGGTCATAGAGGCATACAGAGCACTATTTCTGCTTGCAAAGATTTCTTCTTTTGGCCACACATGGAAAAAGACATTGCACATTATGTTTCTCAATGCATTGTATGTCAGCATGTCAAACGTCATCATGGTAAACCATTTGGATTATTAATGCCACTTCCTATTCCAAATGAACCATGGGAACAAATCTCTATGGATTTTATCACAGGTCTTCCTATCACTTCATCACATAATGATATGATTTGGACAATAGTTGATAGGTTTAGTAAATATGCATATTTCATTCCATGTAGAAAAACTTTGACTGCACCTCAAGCTGCAAAATTATTCATAACTGATCGTGATGTTAGGTTTTGTAATCATTTTTGGGTTGCCTTATTTCAACATTTTGGTTCTAAAATAGATTTTAGCTCTGCATTTCATCCTGAAAGTAATGGACAGAGTAAGGCATATAGTACTATTCTTGATTTATTGCGTTGTTATTCATTAGATAATCCTAATAACTGGGATGAAAAGTTGCCATTACTTCAATTTGCTTACAATAACACTTCACACACCACTACTGGTCGTGCACCTTTTGAAATAGTTTTTGGTAAAAAGCTTCCCACTCCCATGTCCCTCACCCAAACCGACATTCCGATGGAAGATTCTATTGCTCAAGATCACGTTTCTATACTTCATGATGTTCACGAGCACATTAGGAAAAGTCAAGAGCGATATACACGTACTATCAATACTAAACGATTAGCCAAAGAATTTAAGGAAAATGATTTTGTATGGTTGCGTATCATTAAACGACGTCTCAAAAATATTTTGCAGCATCCTAAAATTAAACTTGCACCACGCTATTATGGGCCGTTTCGCATTATAGAAAAAATTAATGATAATTCATTTCGATTAGATATTCCATCCCATTGGACCATTCATAACTCTTTTCATATTAGTTTACTTAAACCCTTTAAAGGAACTTTACCACTTGCTCCACTTCTGGATGACCCTCCTTTAATTGAAGAACAATCTGAAATCTTAGTTCCTGAGAAAATCATTGATCATGATGTCACTACTACACGCACAGGTACTCAATATCATCGATATTTGGTTAAGTACAAAAATCACTCTATTGAAGAATGTCAATGGATACATAAAACACAATTAACACCTCATTATGACCACTTAATTTTTGCATATCAAACACACACACATTAATGTACCAGCTCCATGAACATTTCCATGCATGTATTTTTACATGGCACATGCCTATTTTCTTTATTCAGTGATGAAACATGTGACTGGCCATCCATGTTTATTCTTTTATCACGTGAGGTCAGTTGCTTGTTCAACTGAGGGGCATGTTATACCTTATGGAATATGTTGAACAATGCATTGTTGGATTGTAACATGGCATATGTTAGCCAATGCATTGTTGGATTGAAATATGGAATAGCCAATGCATTGTTGGATTATAACATAGAATATGTTGGCCAATGCATTGTTGAATTGAAATATGGAATCGCCAATGCATTGTTGGATTGTAACATGGAATATGTTGGCCAATGCATTGTTGGATTGTAACAGTCACATGGAATATGTTGAACACTGCATTGTAATTGTTAGAATGTTGAATTATTTTATCAACTGAGGTCAGTTGCTTGTCAACTGAGAGGCATGTTGTATATTATTGAACAATGCATTGCTAAAGTGTTATATTATTAATATATTAATATGTTTTTGATATTTCTGAAATATATTAATATGTTTTTGATATTTCTGATATAGCAGCTGAAGGTTCGTGAGGAGCGTGCAAGGTGTGAAAGGGCGGACATCAATAATCCGAATAATTATTATTTATTTTGTAAATAAACCCGCGTAGAAGGTTCTATTGTTAGAAAAGTAATGGTTAGAATAAGGGTCGTTGTAGACCGCAGTTTCTGTTATTGAAAGCAATGGCTTTCTGTAAAAGTTATCAACTTTTAGTTTCACGCCTGCTTTTTGAAGCCGCCCTCTTGTAACCACTCTTTTCGACATAATCAAAATTCCTATAAATACATGTACTCTGTGGACTGTCGAAACAGAGTGCATGGGGGGAGATTGCACCCAATACTACGTTCTGTCTCGTCTCTTGTTGCGTATATTGCCTGTGCGTTTTTCTGTATCCGTCATATCTGTATGCGCGTGAGTAAGATCCTGACAACAGATGACTTCTTTGTGCAGTATGAGTCTTTTGGACTCACCCTCACAGGAACAACTTTGACTTGGTTCCAGCCATTAGATCCTAATCAGTTTGGAAACATAGAGCAATTTTTTCAAGAATTCATTGGGGAATTCACTAAGAGAGGGATTAAACACAATTCTGCGTCTTTAATCCATAGTTTTAAATAAAACCCTAATGAAACAGTGAAGACAGCTGCCCGGAGATACAAACCCTAAGTGAGTGTCTTCAGGAATGCATTGATTTAGAAGACAATCTAGCTGAGGACCTCAAGAGCACACCTAGCCCCACTAAATCAGAAGACTCTCGGAGTACCATTACATCCAACTCCAGTAATATGGAAGAATTAGCGGAGTTATTAGCAAAGAAACTAGGAGTCCAAGGGCAAAGAACTTACCAACACCCAGCCCTAAGAGTGCCAATGTTACGAAGGTGTAGCCTATGTGGAGGAGATCACCCCACACACATGTGTGTGCGAGGAGGGACTGGCGCACATCCGACATATCCTTACAACAGACTGCTCCAACAAGGGACTGCCCTGTACTGCCACATAGAACAAAAATACACCAACCACACTACAGAAAATTGTCCATTCAATAGGCAGTCGTGCCCCTTACAACCACCACAGTATCGACCATACGGGTATCCACCTAGAGAGCCAGGCAGAGAGATGCCCAGATACAACCCCTATCCAACACCAGCAGGATCACCGAGACCTTATGAACAAGCACCATATCCACCACCCCAACCAGGATCACCGAGACCTTATGAACAAGCACCATATCCACCACCCCAACCAGTGTTAGGACCACAACTGTCACAACCTCAACAAGTGGTACCTGTGAAGTATGCTCAGCCAGAAGAAAATTTGGAAAGAGCCATAGTGCCAGCGTCGACGACGATCACTGTAGAATCAGCAAACCCTAGATATGAGCTAACCTCTAGAGATTATTATCCCTATGAAGCCAACATGTTAGAATATGAATCAGCATATGATTCGGCTTACTCTGGATATGATGGTTATGATCAGGCTTATGGAACGGAGGTAGCAACTTTGATGTATACTGCGCCTAAAGCACAACCACCCATGAGACCAACCATTAGACCACCTGTGCCAAGAGGATCATGTTATAGATGCGGAGGAGACCATTTTATTAGAGAGTGCCCTCGACCTTACAATCCACCATAGGATATTGCAATGATTGCGAAAAGGAACATCTTTTCAGGGACTGTCCTAAGAATCCAACCAAAGTCCAAGATACTGCACCAATCAACGTAATTGAAGTAATAGAAGGATCTGGAAGTGATAAGGAATACACCGTGCCTTTAAAGGCCATCATGCGAGCTCAAATGAAAGAACGAAAAGGAAACCAACCAGATCGGGAACAAGAAGACACTAGGAAGGAAAGTCTCAAAAACCGAATGATGGAAGATTCGAAGAACCCACGTGAGAACACCCAAAACATTAAAGCACAGAAATGGAAGGAAAGAAGAGAAAAACTCAAAGACAAATGGATGAAAAACAAAAGTCAAGATAATAAGAAACAAACCAGAAGTATGAAAGAACAAGAAAAACAGGAAATTCAAAAGGGAGTACCCATTCCACCTATTCAAGAAGTAGAGAAACCGGAATCCATTTTAGCTGACCCAAAATCCGACAATCTAGACATGTGGCTGAAGGCCTACCAAGCTAGAATTAAGACTGGACCGAATGTAGAGCAACATGGAAGACTTTACCCACAAGGGGAATTAGAACAAGAGAGGCTTGCAATATGTCGAAAGCTTATAGAGGTTGCACAAGCTACCCTAGAAAAGACTATTCCAGCCCTACCAGAGATGAGAATACCAAATGATCAATATAAAGAACACGTCGAGGCCTTGGATAAAGAACTTAGAGGGAAGGATGACAAGCGCGAGCAAACTAGAACCCAGGATGAACCACTGTCAACCATACCGGACTTAGAGGCAGAATGGCCAAAGGAGTTATGGAATAGAATCCGAGAAGAACAATGGAAGAAAAATGGAGTATCGAAGCCTCCTTTTGAGGAAATAGACATGGCAGTCTATCAAGCCAACCCCAACCTAGAAGAAGTATACAAAGAAATATCGACTCGACAAAAATAGAGAAGAAACCCAGAGCATTTCAACATTGCCTAATTACATGGTTGAATATGAAAAGGAATCCCTGATAATACGAGCACCCACAGTACATGGAAAAGGAAAAGAAATCTCAGACAAGAGTTCACACAATCTAACAAAACTAAAGAAGACAAAAGTACAATGCAAACTGACCGTGGAAGAACTACTTCGAATTAAGCCACATTTATGGAAGCAAATAGCAAGCCAAATGGAATTAGGGCAAGAAAAGGAAGAGGAAGAAGTTAAGGGAAAAGAAAACACTTCTAAAATACAAATCCAAGTTGATAAAGTGGGAGAGTTTAGTGAAGGAGACGAAGGTAATACGTGTCTACCTGTCACTTACAATGGGTACATGACCAAGGCTATCCTGGACACGGGAGCCGGGGTAGGAATTGCCACCAAGGAGATTTGGGAGAAATGGGGAAAACCTGCCTTATGACCCATATGCATGAAACTCCAATTAGGAGACAGTCATGTGGAGAAACCCTTAGGAATATTGGAAAGAGTCAAATTGACTACCTGTGGGGTTGAATTTGAACACACATTAGCCATTTGTAAATTCGAAAAGGCTAATAATTACGAGATGATATTAGGACGACCCTTTATGAGACAAATGCGGGTAGTACAAGATTGGGGAAGAGATTCATTGTACCTACAACATCAAGGAAATACCACTAAAATAAACTTGCACACCTTTTCCTATAGAGATGTCCCTCCACTACAATGGAATCCCATACACAAGGAGGAAGATGACCTATCCATTCACAGTACCGGATCAAGTGATCAATCATGGATGCACGAGGACGCTCAGTTATGGATGTGCAAAGAAGCCAAGAAAGAGGACAGTAAAGGACAAATGTGGCCTATCGAACATCCTAACTATAGACCTGTGGAGGACCCAAGGTACATCCCTCAAATCTTTCCAGATGAGACCTTTGAACCGCATGGATGGATGGAAATCCTAGCAACCTTAGACATGTGCGTAAATGAGGAAGTCTTGACAATGAACGAGTGCATAGACGAGGAAGGCTATGATGTAAATCTTTATATGGTTGTCCTTCAAGAAGTGGAAGAAGGGGAAATCTTGGAAAAAGGGTGGAAGGAGGAATATGAGAGTATCGAAATGGAACCCGAATTTGATTCAAAAGAGAGCTATCTAGACACCATTCGAACCAAAGCGAAACAGGAACCGACAAAGATCTTAGCAATAGAAGCCGCTCCTAGAGCACAAAAACAAGAAACCGACATGAGTAAGACAGAACCGGACCCAGATCTTTCTGAAGTTCTTGAACATTTCAAAAGATATGAAGTAGAAGAGAGAAAGGTAGCCATTCAAATGCCTAAACGAGAGGCTAGAGACGGAGAAGCGTACGACAATAAAGAACAAACAAAAAAAATTATAGTAACAGTGGAAGACGGAGAAGAACGATGCACATACATAGGCAAAAATGTATCAGTAGAGGAGGAAGAGGAACTCATACAACTGATCCAAGAATATCGAGACGTGTTCGCATGGACATATAAGGATCTCAAGGGCGTGGAACCTTCGATTTGTTCTCATAGGATACCAATGATGGTAGATGCAAAACCATCAAAACAACTCCCATATACATATAACGAGGTCTACGCTGCTAAAATTAAGGAAGAAATAGACAAACTATTAGCAGCAGGATTCATATACGAGATAGAACACACCGAGTGGGTATCGCCATTAGTAGTTGTGCCTAAGAAAAATGGAAAATTGAGGGTGTGCATTAACTTGAAAAAAGTCAATGCAGCCACCATACATGATAGCTACCCATTACCCATCACGGACCATCTATTGGAAAGAGTAGCAGGAAAGGAAGTCTATAGCTTCTTAGATGGATTCTCCGGATACAACCAAGTAGCTATTGCTATTGAGGATTAACATAAGACCCACTCGCAACCGAATGGGGAGTCTATGCTTTCAAGGTGATGCCTTTTGGACTCACTAATGCACCTGCTACTTTCCAACGATTGATGTGTCATGTTTTCAAGGAATTCCTGAAAAAGAGCATGGAAGTTTATGTAGATGACCTATGTACATACTCGAATCAAAGACGAGATCATATTCCCAAGTTGAGAAAAATATTTAATAAATGCCGCCAGTATCGAGTTTGTCTAAACCCAGAAAAATGTGTCTTCATGGTGAGACAAGGAAAGATCCTAGGACACATAGTCTCCAGAAATGGAATATCCACGGATGAGGACAAGATTAAGGTCATCTTAGAGCTACCAAGACCTAAGAATGCGAAGGAAGTACAAGCATTTATGGGACATTGTGGATATTATCGTCGATTTATCCACATGTATGCCATAATCGCCAAACCCTTGTATGTCCTCTTAACTCAATTCACTTGGACTGAAGAGTGCGAGAAAGCATTCATTGAGTTAAAAAAGAGAATTAGCACAGCCCCAATTCTGAAAATGCCAAATTGGAACAAGCTTTTTCATATTCATGTTGATGCCTCGAATTATGCAATAGGATGTATCTTAGCCCAACCAGCTGATGAAGGAAAGCTAGATCATCCAATTGCCTATTGGAGTAGACAACTGAATCAAGCTGAAAAGAATTATACCACTACCGAACGAGAAGGATTAGGAATGGTCTACCCAGTGAAGAAATTTAGACACTATCTTTTAGCCAACAAATTCAAGTTCTTCATAGACCATCAGGCTTTCCTGTACTTAGTCAATAAACCTTGTAACATGGGAAGATTAGATAGTAAGATGGTTCTTACTATTAATGGAGTTTGAATTTGAAGTGGTAGTAAAAAAGGAAATACGCATGTAAGAGCAGACCACCTTTCTAGGTTAACACACGGAGAACCACCAAGCGGAGTACCCGATGATCTGCCAGACACGTATTTGTTCAATCTGGAAGTTTGTCCAAAGTGGGTAGAGAAATTAATTCCTATACTCACCCATGGCCCACAACACTCAATCAATAAGGTTAGCAAAAAGGAAATTCTCCAATCGAGAAATTTGCACATTATTGCTGGAAGCGTGTACTATAAGGAACCCAATGGAGTTTTGCTAAGATGTTTCGAGGAGGATGAACAAAAGAAGCTAATCGAACAAGCACATGTGAACAAATGGAGAACACATCAAGGGATTCATGGAACCATCCGAGAATTAAAAAAATTAGGAGTGTACTAGCCTGACATACCCAAGGATGTCCATGATTATGTAAGTAATTGTGCAGAATGCCAGGAGACAATCCAAGAGGATCATATGACCATACCTTTCTCAACCATAGCACCCAATTGGAGCAAAACATTAGTGAAATTCCTAAAGACAAGAGAACATGAGGAAGGATTTAGCTTGGCTAGAAAACGATCCCTAGAGGAGATGAGCAAAGACTATGTTCTCATAGGAAGAAACTTGTTTAGAAGAGGAAAAGACAACCAATTACGATTATGTGTTCATGAGGGAGAATATTTGCCCATATTAGAGATGGCACATGCCGGTGCAGCTGGAGGTCATTTTTCAACCGACATAACAACAAAAATGATTCTCTTCGTAGGCTTGTGGTGGCCAACTTTACATATGGACGCTGAAACATATGTGCAAAGTTGTGAAACATGCCAACGGGCTAAATACCCAATTCGGAGAGATGACATGCCATTAAGACCTATGGTGTGTGCGAGAGCATTCTCCAAATGGCGTATTGACTTCATAGGGCCCATCAACCCACCAGCCAAAGGATCACATGCTGAGTATATCATAGTAGCCACAAATTACTTGACCAAATGGGTAGAAGCAAAAGCTACGAGAAAGAACGATGCTCAAACCACTGCTAAGTTCCTTTTTGAGCATATATTCACCCGTTTCGGATTACCAATTGAGATTGTGAGTGACCGAGGAATGCATTTCCTTAAAAAAGTAATAGAATCCCTAATGAATGAATTTTTAGTGATCCACAAAAAATCAGCCCCATACCATCCCCAAGCCAATGGTCAAGCGGAAAGTTCCAACAAGGTATTATGTACAGTATTGACAAAGATTGTCAATAATGGGAGGTCTGATTGGGACAAACAATTGCATCATGCAATTTGGGCCTTCCGAGTAGCATACAAGAGTGCCATTGGAACTACCCCATTCAATTTAGTGTACGGACAGAGCCACTCTAGATGGAGACATTCTTCCTAACTACATAAGTGGATGCAGAGTTAAAAGGTTCATGGAGCCATTGAAGGATCAAATGCTAGCATGCTTAGTAGGTGCTCAAAATAGGAAGAAAGAAGAAGAACATATTAGAGAGGAGGCACGACAAGAAGCCCTAGAACGCATCAAGAAGAGGAAAGAGTGGATTAGGCAAAGAGATGAACGATATCTCCAAGGAGGGGAACCTATCCCTATGGCTAACTATCAAGTCCATACATCTGATGCAATTGGAGCTTACAAGTCACAACCTTACCTAAACCTAGGGATTGGAACGACAGAGTACAAATTGATAGATGCATTGATAGACTCAGGAGCAGGAGTTAGTTGCATACGTAATACGGTCATAAAAGACCTTCAACTGAGGATGACGCCCACAGAAGCTCAAATGGTAGGAATTGGAGGTCAAATCATAGAATGCA
The DNA here is from genome assembly GCA_020310875.1 of Ceratopteris richardii. NCBI lineage: Eukaryota > Viridiplantae > Streptophyta > Polypodiopsida > Polypodiales > Pteridaceae > Ceratopteris > Ceratopteris richardii. The sequence continues at coordinate 6,370,877 of CM035443.1, forward strand.
TGGGAACCACTAACGTATCCCTCCACCTAGGAAATTCTTCCATGGAACAACGAGTCTTAGTGTGCAGAGAGGAGGATTTAATAGAAGATTTGATCTTAGGACAGGATTGGATCATTGAGAATGAAGTGAGCATCAACCTAGCTCAAGGCTATATTTCAGCCAAAATAGGGCTCAATGAAATTTTTACTTTATTAGGAGAGAAGCCTTCACTCCAACCAACAACCATCGAGAATGCGGAAGGATGCAAAAAAGAGCTATTGGAACCTGACTACAGTCCTAAAATCTCAAAAACCAATCTAGAAGAAGCAGAAAGTGCAAACCCTAAAATGTCCAAAGAAGAGGTGACACACCTCATTCAGCTGAGGAACAGCCACACACTAAGAAAACCAACCCTCATGGAGCTTCACACCCAGCCAAAGGATCACCAATGTGGAGGACGGCATTCAGAAATTTACATCAAGGAAAGAAAAAATTCAAATGGGTATGCAAAGATTGAGCGAAGAAATTGGATAAATCATCACCAAATCATTGGGAGAATAAGACAAATAACAAGTCAACATCGCGACCATCTGACACAACACTACTCTTGCAAGTATGGATTCCTAAGTCTTTGATTGACGCTCAGAAAGCACAATAGCAAATATGGATCCCCAAGACGGTCAGGCAGGCCGCCAAGCAAGAAATAAGCAATCTGGAGGATACACTACTTGGAAACAGTGGAACGACAAAGCAAAGATAGAATCATCCTAAAAACATGAAGAGCAACAATTCTATTGCTCAGCTACCCAAAGATACAAAGGGAACACACGACGATCGATGGACCAGAGAGAAGGCAAGGGACATCATGACAACAAAATGGATTTGGAAACCCAAGCAACTACAAGGAGTGGACCATCGAGATGATAAAGATCCCAATTGCACTCATAGAATATCAAATGCACCTAAAGTATGCATGATAGGGCCACATTACAAGGCCAAGCATTCGGCACATGATGTACATGATAAAATTAGTGGTGCACATTCTCCAATTGAGATAAGATCATAGCTTCACCTTTCTTAGGAATGGACCTACTATGTACATAAATATATGCTTCGGCTACACTAATGATTGTTTTCTTTCAGGACAGAAATAAAAAGATGTGGTAAGAGATCTCACCTATAGAACCATGGGAACAGAGTGATGGAACGACAACAAATCACTGCAATGCACTACACACCTTCTATACTTTTACTTGAAGCTAATGCGCTTTTCCTTACAAGTGCAGATGGCTTCTGAAGATTCTGAAGCAACAGTACAAGAGGAAGTACTGGAATTTCCACTCCAGAGTATCACCAAGGCAAAGGGACACTGGTTCAGGGACGATCAACCGGCTGGGGAGTATCTCTTCCTGGCAACGATAAAAATCATGGATACCAATCATCAATTTCCAATCATGTCCCAAGACTTCAGAGTGTTGCATGGACTCCCGTCTACAATAGACATCATGAAGAAAGCGGGCATACATAAATATTTTGAACTGCCAATCTATAAGCCCGACTTTCAAAGATGCACACAGGTCATGAATACATTACAGCCAGCTCTACATGATCCCTTAGTGCCAGAGGCTAAAGTGATGGATAAAGTAGGCGAATGGGTCATTATTCAATTCACACATGACTTGATTAAGGAAGCTTTTGGATGGGAAAAAGATGGAACTATGATAGTGAAAGAAGAGAGTCGAGGCGCAAAAACACGAACATTCCTGGATATCAATAGAATTGACATAGAAGAGGAAGTAAGGCTTATTCACCAACACTTCTACTTCCTGAATATGCATTGATACACGGCCCCTCAAAAGATTATTGTTCAATTGCTCTCACACGCCATCAAGCAGATTGGCAATCAGATTAATCTGACTCCTTACATCCAAGAAAGGTTATTAGAGGCAAAAAAGCAATGGAATAATAAGAAGTTCCTCAATGGGAGCGTGGCTCTAACTATATTGATTTACCATGCTTTAGGCATTAGAGAGCATCTGCAAGAAATGCCATCAGCAACGGCCATGGCCAAATATGTCAAAGTCGCGACGGTACCAAGAAAGAAAAGAGCAGTCCAACTTGTTGAAGAAGCAAAAACTAGCTCTCAACCTAGAATGAGAGGCACGAAGAGACTCGGGGAAGTCAAGCAAGTAGAAGAGGAAGTTCCAACCACCAAAAGGACACACGTACTTCCTAAGACAACGATTGAAGAGCAAAGGCCAATTACAGAGGAAGACTTAAATAAGGCCCTGGAAGAAACGCACCAATACACAAAAGGGCAAGTCAATTTACCCGTGCAAGGGCATCATTATTAGCAGGCCTACCATGAGATGCAGGTGAAAAAGAAACTCACAAAAGTACACCGTTACAGAGAAATCAGGTTGGATAATTCAAGCTCATCTTCAGATATACAAGAGGAACCCGACACTTCATTATTGAATGTGGATATTCAAAGTGAATCCAAGGATGATGGATAATGGATGGAATTAAATGCAGTAAATTACAATGAAGAAGAGGACATAGAAGTGGATAACAACTCTACCCACCAAGAGCTGAACACCGAAGGCATAGTCGCCAACAAAGAAGGAACGCATGTGATTAAACTTAATGAAAGTTCCACTCTTCAGATCCGGGAGGCAACACTTCCGAGGGAAGATTCAATCAAAATACCAAAGACAGAGCCTCACGAAGCGACAGTAGAAGAAGAAGAACCCTTCACCCCAATAAGGGTCGTGGCAGATTCCTCCCCCATGGATGTCACATTTCAAGGGAGTGCCACAAAATCTATTTATTTGGAGAAAGAAGAAAACGAACCAAAAATACACCTACAAATTAGACAACCACACAACGAAACCATCCATGTGGAGCAGGGAAAAGATGTGCAAACCGGCGAAGCTCCGAGCATACCAAGGACATGGTTGAATGTCGACATCGCTCAACTCAAGCCTGTCATACAAGACATGATCAGAACCGCACTGGACACCCAACAATTAATGCTTGAGGCTGATGAAGATTATGATCAAGTGATGCAAGACAAGAATGAACTTCAACAAATTGGTAAGAATCTCTTGATTGAGTTAAAGACAGCAAAGGAACAGATCTTAAAGAAAGAAAATGAAGTTCAAGAAGTCAAAATGCAGTACAAAATTCTAGAGGTGGAGAATGCCAGATTGAAAGAACAACTTTAGGAATTCACAAAGAGATATGAAGCTAACGAGGCTGAGAAAGCACGAATGAACGCCAGGAGCAAAATACTGGAATCACAGATCAATGTATACATGGAGGAAGCAGAAAACCTAAGGAACCGAAACAAGGAGCTCATGATAGCCCTTCTCAGTGATCAGCCAATGGAAGTTCAAGAAAGACTAGAAAAAGATATCAAAGAATTGGAGGCAAAGATAGCTAAGTATGAAGATCAACTAAAGAAGGAGCAACTCACCATTGCCGAATGGGAAAAGAGGTACATGGATGACACTGCAGCTCTCAGAACTAAATGGAAAAAAGCTGAGAATCGTTATCTCCTGCAATGTAAAGAAGACACAGATCATCTTGATATAGTTGCTAAAGAACTTCTCAAACACAAGGATACTATTGCACAGACTAGGGAAGAAATAAAGCAGAAAGATGAATTGATTAAACAGCTTCAAGAGCAATTAGCGCAGCAAACAATTGAGGGGACACCAGTAGTTCCACAATCCATCGTGGCTACTGAGGAGACTGAGAACTGAGCCGACCGGAAAGGGCACTACTCGTGTCCCAACTTACTGCTGAATTTGAAGATCAAATAATACAAATCATGAAGGAAGCTAAAATAGAGAGCAAAAATTTGGACCAAGTTTTGAAGCCATTCAGTGTACCATATGGACTACTTAAAGAACAAAAACGACAATATATAAAGACGCAACAAATAAAGAACCTGACAGAAACCTCCAGTTCAACAAAGATACTTTCAATTACACTCAAGAGGAGTTCGAGAGGGCTGATCCCATCTGGAAGAGGAAGCTTTTGGAAAAGAATCCTACACTGCGGGTACAGTGGGAAGCATCACCATATGTGCTTCAGATAAACCCATCTTTTTGCCCAGTACCCCGTAGAGGCTTCTGGTCGCAATTTTGGGAAGGACAGCGCCAGGGAAGCATCAATAATCAATGGCTGAATTACCCCTTGTTACCTAGTCTGCCTCATAATTACCTACCAACAGAAGAATATATGGTAAAAACCATGGAATTTTGGATTGCCAGATATGCCACAGTCCCGGACTTAGCAGTTAAAATGACCAATAAGATATTAAGTATGCTACTTACTGTAATCAAAGTCTTCCAACACGCAAAATATACTTTTTTGAATTTCATCGGCATTACACAAGGCTCTGAAGCACTCATTTTTTATCTATCTACTATTCGGAGCCGCTTAACACTTATGGCGTATTATTCTCGACTTATGTTTTTGCCGTCAACATACATGCAGACATTTGAAGAAGCATTTTTCACCGACTTCTTCGAAATAGACTTAGAAATTTTTGTTACAATGACTTTGAACCTTAATGCACGTCTGGTGCCTTATGAGACAAGATTTTTTGCGGATCATCGACAAGCCCTAGAGGATGGAGTGAAGTCAACACAGTGGAAGGAATTTATGATATGTCACGCTAATTTGCTAAACCAACGAGAGCAAGCAGCCATACAGACCTATACACGTCGCCACAAAACGCCTGTCGGGGATGACAAAGTTCAGGAGGAGGGACGTGAGGAAGGGGAATCAAGCAAGAAAAGAAGAAGAAGAAGATCAAAGTCGAAAATAGCTCAATAAAGAATAAAGATCATAATACAAAAGAACCACCCTCTGCCCAAAGCCCCGTAGGGGCACGCATGAGGCAACAACGCGAATCATCCAGGTCCGGAGGATTGCAATTAAAGATCAATCAGAACCAGGACATTTCATCGGAAGGACGGACCAGGGCCAGGAACCATACATGAAGAAGTGCAAGACAATATTTGGCAGGTAGTAATCCTTCCACTGATGGCGTGCGTGGTCAACAAAGTAAACAGGCTCAGAACAATACAACAGGGTCAGATGTGTGCAACCAGGACAAATTAGAAGACCAAAAGCTAGAAAGAGGTGACTAAGAACAACACATTCCTAGTCACTGGTGGCATGCGTGGCAGCCCGACTGAATGCAGCAACCCAGATTTGTGATGTACGGGATATCAAGGGGAAAACAGAAGCAAAGGACTTACATCGGATAAAATAACAAATTCTCTAACAGTCCTTGTTGCCGCTTCGACCGCTGGGTGCGTGCATTCAGACCTCTTAAACAAGCTGAAGACAAGAAGTAAAGCCTGTCAAGGGACGATAGAGACAAAGAGGGGGAGAGTGTTGCAGAGTAAAGAAGCACAAGAGAAGAGCCCCAAAATTTTCAAATTAATGGGCATAATTTTTCTTCTTCGAGGTCTTAGAGAATTCCCTCAAAGCCATGTAAATGCACTAGAGGAGTCCTCTAGTTGCATAATCCCAACTTGTTGTAAAATATCCCTTGTAAATTAGTAGGAAATTCACTTTTTTGGAATAAAGTGCCAATCTCTTGTGTGAAAGGATCAAACTTAGGGCACATGTATATAAGTCGCTTTGTGACTCTTTGTAGAGACTTTTTGCCATTGTGAAGAAGGAGCGAATGAATCTCGAAATTGCTTCTTTCCTGCAGATTTCCATCTTCTCTTTGATCTTGTATGTGTGTGTAATGCTTGAAATGTGTGTGTAGGACTGTTGTCTACCCCTCCACATTGTTTTTTGAGCTACTGTAGTGTGTGTGTGAGCTTGTAGGAGTTGTGGCGTGAGTGTAGGTGCTTCCCGCCATTCACTATTTTGGTCATAACTTGAAGCAGGGTTGTCAAAATCGAGTGAAGCTACTTCCAATTGATGTGTCTCATTGAGAGCTTCGAAAGGAGTACCCTATTGACTATATTCGGAGCTTGGAGCTGAGAGAAATCCTCGATTTACTCAAAACTGTTGTAAGAGGTATCGCGACAGACACTTTCAGTCTTTTAGTGAGTTTGAGAGGTGGATTAGTCTTCTCTCATGCATATCAGCTGAACCACTTCATTTTCCATCATGTGCGCACATGTCTTCATACACTTGGTTAGGTCGTTTGATCGGAGTGACATATAAGCGTGTGTCAATTTCCCACTATACGCACTTGTGTTGCAAATGAGGTTTAGTCTCTTTGGCACAAGTCCTTGAGTCTTCTTGACTTAAGTACACAGACATCAAGGCACAAATGGCAACCCATAAGGTATAGCTATGATACTTTATTCTTTGACTAATAAAGATTATGCTTACATGATAAAAGCAGATGAAGACCCATCCACATATGATGAAGCCAAAGGAAAGGAGAATTGGGAGAAAGCTATTAAGGAAGAGTATGATGCACTCATTGAAAATGAGCCTTGGGAATTGGTACATAAACGAATTAATCAGAAGGTAATTGGATGTAAGTGGGTTTACAAAACAAAAAGATTTGCAGATGGAAGTGTTTCTAGGTACAAAGCGTGACTTGTTGTAAAAGGACATGCACAAACATATGGTGTGGACTATGATGAAACTTATAGTCCTGTTGCAAAGGTGACAACCAAAGGACTCTCATAGCTATTGCTGCTTGCAAAGGTTGGAAATTATCTCAATTAGATGTGAAGAATGCATTTTTTAATGGTTACATGGAACAACCAGATGGTTTTGAAGATCAGTTTTATCCAGATTATGTGTGTAAGCTCAAGAGAGCTTTGTATGGCTTGAAGCAGGCCCCAAGGGCATGGAATTACAGGCTTCTAAAGTTCTTGAAGGATGTTGGTTTCCAAGCATCAAAGGTAGATAGTAGCTTGCTAGTTAAAGCAAGTGAAGATGTATTTACATATGTTTGTATTTATGTTGATGACATATACAGATGACAAAGGCATTCACAAGCTTAAAAGACAAATGGAGAAAGAATTCAAAATCAATGACTTGGGAGATTTGTCATACTTCCTTGGAATGGGGATTTTATATACTCAACATGGAGTATATGTAACTCAAGAAAGGTATTTGAAGAACTCACTAATCAAATTTAAAATGGAAGATTGTAGGATAGCACCAACTCCAATGGAGGTGAATAAAAAATTGAGTAGATATGGAGGAGAAGAATTTAAAGACATGAAGCTTTATTAGATTTTGGTGGGTATCTTGATTTATGCTACATTAACAAGGCTTAACTTATCATATGTAGTAAGAAGGTTTTTATTATGGGTTTACCTCAGATACAAGGATCAAGATATATAGTGATGCCAATTGGGTAGGTAATTTTGATGATAGAAGATCCACACATGGGTATTTGTGTTATGTGGGCGATAAGTTAATTTTGTGGTGTTCTAAGAAGCAACATAAAATTGCTTTATCATCTATAGAAGCAACATACAAAGGTATGGTAGAAGCTGCAAAGGAAGTCATATGGCTAAAAACTCTTATGAAGAGTTTTGATATCATTCGGTCAAAATCAAAGTTGGAAGGTAAGCCATCTATGTCTAAAAGCATTTCATTAAACGGGTTATATTTTATGAGAACCAACTGTTTAAAGTTGCATATGTAAAAGTCACCTGTAGAAAGTGCTTGTTTCAGACACAGGTTTACTTATTGAAGTAAATCTAAAGTTTTGTAAGTTCTTTTGGAGAACTTTAACTTGGCATGGTTGTGCAAACACTAGAAGAGGGTTGTTTCAAATTTTCATAGAAAACTTTAATCATTTCATCAGTCAATGAGTGAATTCTGTGAGACAGACTTTTCACACTAAAGCTAGTTTTCATAGAGAAGCTGAGTGTTCATATTTTGGTAAAAAGATTTCAAAATTGGTGAAAATTTTGACCTATATTTGACATAGAGGTATTCTAAAATCAAGTGTAGCTTGTCTTCTGGAGATTAATCATCTCCATCAGTGGGCACTGGTCAAAGGTTCCAAAGAACACCCTTTCCTCTCTGTCTCTCTCTCTCTCTCCTGTAACACTAGCTCGCTTCAGGTTCTTTGGAGAGAGAAGTTCTCTCTGTAGCTGTCTCAGACAATAACCAATTTGAGTAACCCAAGGGTGGAGAGAGATGCCTTCGGATTCTCCTAACAATAACCCATTTGCATAGCTCGAAGGTGGAGAGAGATGCCTTCTGATTCTCTTGCACTGTTGTGTGCTCCTATATAGTATGCACGGTGCTCTCTATTGAGATAGAACTAAGAGCTGTTGGTTATGGATAGTCGTACTTATAGCTCGGTCCAATGCATGCCACTGGTGCTCTTTCTCAAACTCTCTTGCTTTCTCAGTGTGCTATTCCTGCACAGTCTCGTGAATCACCTGTTGTCTGCTACATAGTGAGCACTCACAGAGTATCTATTATGAATCTCTTCTATGTCTCCTCTCTCTCGCTTTCTCTACATCAGTGGAGATGAACATGGCGTCAGCTCTCGCTAGTTTGCACAACAAAAGCATTCAACCCAACAGATTGCCTAAATGGGGCTACACAAGGGGTTTGTGTAGGTAGAGATAGTCCTTAGAACTCCTTTCAGCTACTATAGATCCCGATAGGTCACTTCTTCTTGTTGTAGGATCTAACAGGTCATTTCCTACTACAATAGAAGCTGAGAGGTCTGAAATGTGTGCTCTTTTTATGACAAAGAATGTTTCCTCCATAAGTTTTCTATTACTTGATCTCTTTGTGTTGCAGATTGTTGAGAGAAGAAAAAACATTGGTGGCAATTATTGTGAAAGAAGGCAAAGAATCCATTGAAAATGGGCTAAAAAAATGAACAAGGCAAGTGTTCGCGATGAGGCGATGCAAGAGAATTCACAATGCATTGTGTAAAGAATGATGATCGTGATCGGATGTGCCAACAACTATGGAATCGATGTCCTTACGTCCCTAACCATGCATGGAACTTTATTGTATGGAACTATATTGTATGGTCTCCTACTGCCTCCCTATTTCTTTAGAGACCTTCTTATAACATATTTGAATCACATAGGAGTTCACCTTCTAAGTGACAACGTGGTGTAGTTTGTCAACAAGAGAGGATGTTCGCAACTCTACAATTGAGGAGGGTTGCAGCTATGGCATCCTTCACAGCAACATCACCTTACTCTTGTTGCAGCAACTACAATACTATAGAGGCTGTCCAAGACAAAAAAAATCCAAGAGTGTTTCTAAACACTTCAACTACTCGAGATCCTTCAATTACTTCACAAAATGACCATCAAAGTGTTTATAAACACTTCCAAAAAATTGATATGCATGCTATTTGCTCAACAAAGTGCCATGTTGTATGACAAGATAGTATAGAGTCTCCACACAAGAGGGGGGAAATGGGGGTAAACAGTGTACAAATTGGATTAAGAAGAGGGGTGGGAGGGTGGGCAAATGGGCAAAATGAGTCCCAAAAAATTGATGGCAAAAGGCTTCTCATAATGAGGAGAAAGCACACCACCAAAGTAAAGCACCACCACCACCAAAATCAGTGCCAAACGCACCACCAAGACCTCCACCTAGCACATTGATGCCATGTAGAGAGTACATGCATGGAAGCAAAATGAAAAGAAGAGTGTACTCACAAAACAAAGAGTGTGTGAGACTCAAAATGAGTAGACCATGAAATGGATAAATTCATGTGGATTAGAAATGAGCTTGCCAAAAGCATGGAGTAAGCTCCTCAAGCTTCTAACCAAGTACAAATGGGGGGAGAGGCCCTCCTTATATAGATTTGGGAGGGGCTTTCCAAAGTACATCTCATGTGGGATAATTCCCCTGAAAGGAGAACGAATACAACTGGTAGAAGCAAATGGCAAGGTACCCAAATACAAAGGATATAATATAGAATGTAAATATAATGGAAATGAAATGGGATTAGAGTGACTCCAAGATACAAAAGGGAGATGCACTCTCATATTCTCAACAAACACTACCTCTCAAAGTACTACATGGAACAACCACTCCAACAAGGGTCTGTTAAGGATGACAAACTCGAGAGGGGGGGAGTGTTGACACTCAAGGTCAAGCACAAGGCATGGGAGCACATCAAAGAATTGGACACACAAGAAGAGGGAGCTGCTAGGGAGCCCTAAGAAGTATATGTCAAATTTTCAAAAGAAATCCCTATAAAAACAATGATTTTAATCAATGAAATCATTGTAAATATCATTTCATATTTTTGTAACTCCATTTTATTAAAGCTGAGGATTCCTTGAGCTTGATGAGTATTCGAAGTATGTACCTACCAATTTTCATATTTTTTAGACTCCATTTCAGCCCTCAAATAAGCCGTGGAACCTAATTTTTAACTAAGCAGGGCCAATACTAGTAAAAAAACTATAAAAAGAGCTAGAGAGCTCATTTTTGAGGTAAACTAGTTGAAGAGTGAACTTATTCTTGAGCATTGTAAATTGTCTTGAGCTTGCTAAAAGAAGCTTTGATTGTTCCTATCTTTGCTAACTTACCTTGTGTGCATGTGTGTTTGCATGCATGTATGTGCTTGTCACTCACATGTGTTGACCACAATCGCTCACGATGTTCATATCTTCCTCATGTCTCCATGGATTGACAAGTAAAGAAGGTAGTGCTCATGCAAGGTAGTGCAGAAGGCACATGTTTTCTTCAACCCAGGCACTAACACACTTACCCATCATTCATTATGGGTAATAGGTACTTGGCATGAAAACTATGAAAGCCATGTTAAAAAGATATGGAGGACATCAAGGTTACAACGTCAGTAGCTATGAAGCAATTCAAAGTCAACAACTGCTCAAGAGTAACATTAACAACCTCTTCTGAGCTACTAGCAATTTTTGGAAGCTCACAAATCCACCATCATGCTAGAATCCAAGGAAGAAGTACATACAAAGGGAAAGCAAAGACTAGCAAAATGAAGAACAAGACAACCAACCCTGCTACACGTGGAGGATAGACCGCTCTTGTTGATACATGATGAACACTACCTCTCAAAGTACTACATGGAACAACCACTCCAACAAGGATCTGTCAAGGATGACAGACTCAAGAGGGGGGGAGTTTTGACACTCAAGGCCAAGCACAAGGCACGGGAGCACATCAAAGAAGTGGACAAACAAGAAGAGGGAGCGTATATGTCAAACTTTTAGGAGAAATCCCTTTAAAAATAGTGATTTTGATCACTAAAAACCATTGTAAATATCATTTCATATTTTTATAACTTATTTTATTCAAGACAAGGAGTCCTCATGCTTGAGGACTATTAGAAGTATGTACTTGCCAATATTCATAAGTTTTGACTCCATTTGAGCCCTCAAATAAGCCGTGGAACCTAATTTTGAACTGGGCCAAACACTAGGCCTGGACAAGGCCAGTACTAATCAAATAATTATAAAGAGAGCTAGAGAGCTCATTTTTTAGGTTAGCTAGTTGGTGAGTGAACTTATTCTTGAGCATGATAAAATTTCTTGAGCTTGCTAAGAGAAGCTTCCATTGTTCCTATCTTTGCTATCTTACTTATGTGCATGTATGTTTGCATGCGTGTGTGTGCTTGTCACTCACATTTGCTCACCACAATCACTCACGATCTTCATATCCTCATCACATTTCCATGGATTGAGAAGTAAAGGAGGTGGTGCTCATGCAAGGCCGTGCACAAGGCACATATTTTCTTCAAGCCATGCACTAACACACTTAACCATCAATCATTAGATGTGAAACTGGTCACTTCACCTCAAAAACTATAAATAGAGCTAGAGAGCTCATTTTTGGGTAGTTAGTTTGAGGTGTGAGACTTGTAGAAGATTTCTTGTAATTTGAATAATGCAAAGAAGAGTCTTGCCTTCCATTACCTCTTGTATTGCCTCTTATACATGTGTGTGTGTATGTGTGTGTGCACTAGTGTGCTTCTCACCATCACCTTTGCACACTTCACTTGTTCATGATCTTCATATCATCCTTACTCTTTTGTGGATTGACAATTAAGGAGGTGGAGTTCCTCGACGTGGTTCTTACCTTTGTCTAGAGAAACACCAAATTTGGCACCGTTTCTGTGGACAAGCTCAAGGATGAACCTATGATCATAAGAGTGTTAGGATGTAGGTATTGGAACGTACATAGATAGTGATTTTGTGGTAATTTGTTGTTGCTTTTGCATTGTTTTGCTTCATGTCACCTCCCCTACATCCAACATCCATATCATCACTTCCCCAACATCTTCCAAAATTTTCACTTTTTCATCATATCCACCCACTATCCCTCATTTGTGAGAGAGAGTAAGAGAGAGATAGAGAGTGAGATTTTGTGAGCTTGAGAGATTTGCTACAGGATTTGCTATCAATATTATGCATAGGAGGCTGCCATTGGTGAGTATCTGAGTTTTATTTTTCGCTTCATCATCAGGATCATCCTGCTGTGTGTGCAAACCATTCCGATAGGCCCCCTTCCTCAAAAATTTCACAACACATCTACAACAGTGTGTACAACACCCTCGCACATCCTTCAAACCATATATTGATTTGCAACATTCACTAGTTGGCACACCATCATGATAGGTTTGACCATCACTATAGGCTCATGCCATCATGATAGCGCCTCACCATGGCGATTGGCTCAAGCCATCGAGTCTTTATGAACCATTGTGATAGGCTTAGACCATCATGATCATACCACATCATTGTGGTTGGCTCATGCCATCATGACAAGACTAGCCATCATGATCATCTGACACCATTGCAATCCTTTGATGCCATCGGGATGGCTCATCTTGTCGCGATGGTGGTATGCCATCGCGATAAGACTGATCATCACGATCATCTCACACCATCACAATTCCCTAACCCCATCATGAATCTATCATACCATCACGATAGAGACTCACCATCGTGTGTTGACTAGACCATCATGACAGTCTCAAACCATCTTGCTTTGGACCATCGTGACAGTCCACCTGACTCAAAAAAATTAGGGTTTGGGATTTTGATAAATTTTTTTCCTATTTTTGAAATTATCTATTTGTTTCTAGGGCCTTTGGTGCTAACAGTCATTGTAACTTTCAATGTACAAGTGAGGAATAGTGCTGAGTAGGCGTGCCACTAGATAGAGAGTGCATTGGGACATGCCCCAGAGTAAATTCACGATAATACATTACCATACCCTCCATGATCCATTTCATTATTTGGTAATACATAGCCATAAAGTTTAGATTCAGGAGACGATAGGAATGTAAGTCAAAGAAACTCTAAAGGATTCAAGACCAAGCCTAATCGTGTAAAATTCAAAAGGGAAAAATAACATAAAATTGAGACTGCTACAACTTATCAAAGCAACAAGATTCTATCCCTAATGACCATAAGTTGGATAAGACAAAAACAAAAAAGAATTAAAATAGAACAAGTGATTAGTACATAGAGAACCATTGATACCTGTGTGTACATTGGATAACATGGGGAGACAAATTCATGAACCTTAGGTCAAGAAAGCATATAGGTAAATTTGAGCAATAGAGTGTTAGGCCATCAGAAGCTAGTGTTAATCTCACTACAAGGTCTTCGGCCCAACACTTGAGTGACTAACCCTACATGGTGACCTTAGAGACAAGTGATTAGAGATGTCATATTGCATGGAGAGACCGGTGGGTAGTTCAGGTGTAGCTTATTTAGAAACACCTAAAGGCCTCTAGAAGACTCAATTGGAGTATATACGAACCAACCAACTTGGTGATCGCATCTATGAGGATGGTCTAAGGAGGTTGGTAGTCCAACTTAAAAATTCAGATAAGCTAATTGAGACTTGAATGCCCAATGATTAAATTTGAAGTGGGTTCATACATAGATAAAGAGGGAACCATGTATGTAGTGACCAACCTACCATACACTACTCATGAGAAGATGGGTTATAACTACAAAGAGTAGTAAATTCACATTCTTCATCTTGAACAAGATTAGTAGAATTTATTTTAGGTGCAGAGGGCTCTGTAACAACCATTGAAACCTCTTTCTTCTTTGCCTCTTTTGCATCCAATTTAGGACAACTCTTTATGACCTGATCATTTGCCTTAGAGTACTTGCAAAAATATTTCTATGTTTTTGTTTTCTTTTCATCTTTGACTTCCTTATTTGATTGTGAAGCATTAATAGATTTTGCTTACTATTTTATATAGCTAAGAAATCTTGATGTGCAACATGCATAATTGACATATTCTACCTAGGCTAATCTTCGTGCAGCAAAATAGAGACTAAACCCTCACATGTTAAGAAATCTAGATTGACTTTCATCATCAACCAAAGAGTAGAAGTAAAACTTTGATACAAATCTGGAAGTTGTTAAGAATAGTTTGCACAAGTAAATATTTTAAAAAGATTAACAAATGTTTGACCAAGTGGTGATGATTGTCTGAGTAGGAAGGAGATGAAGAAGTACCTTCTTTGTTGAGATTTCATGTGGATTGTGCTCATTTCCTTTTTAGGATCCAATTCTATCAATTTCTTTTATCTCTTTTGCTTTGACTATATTATCAGAGTTGTGGATTTGATTTTTGACTCGTTTGTGCCAAAAATATGCTTATAATGATTTACAATGTGGTCACGAAATACGTGTGGTTTCTACCAGGTGAATGCTTCAACCATCTCTATGTTCGATCTTTCCAAGAATGATTTTGAAACTTCTATTGGTGAAGCCAATTTTTGGATGGGGTCTCATCATTGGGTTGGATTGTTTCTTGTTGTGATGATGAAGCTTGGGATTCTCTAGACTCCTTTGAATACTTAGAATTTGTTTGTTTTGTTATCCTCCCTAAAGTTGGCACCTTTGCTCTTGATGTCAAGCTAGGTAAAAAGATCTTTATTATAATATTTCAAGGCAAAGTTGAAGCAACTAATCATTGTGCTTACAAAATTCATAGATAATACTCAACAATGCTACTATGCCTTTGATGAATTGAGGACATTCAAAAGTTATCGTTTCCTTCTTGAAGTGCTCATAGATGTAGGGTACCATATCTATTAACTTCATGGGATTCATAGTAGCATATGATAAATGATATACAATACCTTAGGTTGGACTGGTGTATATGGTGAAATGGTTCATATTTTTTTAACAATTCAATGTGTGGTTGATCTAGTTCATCAAAAGTTACAAAATCCTTCTTCCATCCTCAATGTTTGTTGGATTTCTTGTGAGTGTTGGAAATCCTGATCTTTTTGAATCATATATGTAGTTATAAAGACTATCTTTTTCCACATGTAAAATCTATCACCATGGCTATGCTCATGAACTTATTTATTCTAATATTTTGGGAGGAGGAAATGAATTTGAAACATTTTTCTTTGCTAATATGCATGATATGCATCAATATATGATCATGAATCTTCATGTGAGTCCAAGTTGTAACTACTGAGGGTTCTTTATGCATGCTTTTGAACTTATAGGCTAAGTAAATCATCATGGTGTGATCACACATAGCGGCTGTTGGCAATACAACTAGTAGACACAAAGGTAACATGTAAAGATGGGAATGTGGTAAGTTGCAGGGGGCAGACATTTCATTTTTCAAGAAATATGCTTGATGATATTTTATTCAAAACTTCAAAATAGTGATTGTCATCAACCTTGTAACATATGTATCGTAGAACACCCAATTTTGTATTTAGCAGCTCCATTTTCTGCAAGTCGAGGAGTCCTCGAGCTTGAGGTGCCTAGGTAGAATGATCACACCGATTTTGGTTATTTTTAGAACTCATTTGGACCTCCAAATGATTCATAGGACCTAATTTTTAACCATGCAGGACACTAGGCTCTAAACTAGTCAAAGCTAGTCTAGAAACTATACAAAGAGCTAGAGAGCTCATATTTTAGGTTGGATCATGAGAGATTAGAGGTTGTTTGGAGCTTGTAAGAGTTTTCTTGAGTAATAGAGTTTATCTTCTACCTTCCATTGTCTCTTGCTTGTCTCTATCATGTGTGTGTTAGTGTATGTGTGTGCACATTTGCATGCTTCTCACCTTCACTATCATTCATCTCACTCATTCATGATCTTCATATCAACCTATCTCTTCCGCGGATTGACAATTAAGGAGGTGGAGCTTCTTGAAGTGGTGCTTATCCTTTTCTAAAACAACACCAAATTTGGTCCCGTTATCGGGGAGGAGCTTTAGGGTGAACATGTAATGGTAAGAGTATAGTGAAAATTGGTGTTGAAAGATAATTAATTTCAGTTTTGTCTTTGTTTTTGCATTGTTTTTAGTTTTTTTCACCTTCCTTAACTCCCTTTTCATCCCCACATCATCAGCACTGAAAAGGTAAGACTCTTCAGTTTCTGTCATTTCTACCGTAGGTCTCAGACCATCGTGATGGTCTGAGAACTTCGCCTTTTTGAGATTACATCATTGGCATGGTATAGAGCATACTTGCACATAGAGGAATCCACAGATGCATTTCAAAAATTTGCATTTTGGTGAAACATCATGATTGACTCATGTCATCACGACGAGGCATCACCATCATCATTGGCTCACACCATCGTGATGATCACGCCCACTCTACACCATCACGATTGGCTCATGCCATTGCGATGCCTCGAGACCATCATGTCTTTGGACCATCGTGATGACTCATTTGACCCTTGACCATCCCGATTGGCTCATGCCATCATGGCGAGATCAAATCATTATGATGGGCTCATGCCATGGTGATGCTTTGTTAGATTTAGGCCATCACATCATGTGCACTCCAGATCGTCATGATGATGCGCATATTGTTGACCATTGCGACGACATGCTTTGTGTGGACCATCAGGACTACCTCCAGACCATCGTGATTGTTTCACACCATCATGACAGGTTGAGACCATCATGATGGTTCATCACCATCGTGATCCTAACACACCATCCTGACAATTTGGTTGAAATGCAAAAAAATTATGGTTTGAATCTTTGGCAATTTTGAGGCCAATTGTGAGTGGGGCTCCTTAGCTTATGTGCGAAGATATCCTGTTTGCTTGTTTTATCCCCCAAGAGCTTGAATGTTCATAACTTCTTCATATGAAACCTATTTGTTGAGCTCTAGAGCTCGTTGATATTTAGATAGGATAAATTGAAGTTGAGCCTCCTTTGGGATTAGGAAACCAAGAGGAACCCTAGGATTTTACAAAGAGAAAAACGACCCTTAAGAGTGTATGAATCAAAGTGCCTATCCATTAAAGTTAAAGATTGGTCTAAACTTTGGATTTTTATAGGTCTATTAAGAGTCATCCAAGGGCATCCAAAGCAAGGCAAAGGGTGGAGCTAAGCAAGGCTTGGGAAGCACATCTTCTTCGGCATTAAAGCAATCAAGAGATCGGACTTCAGGCTGGAAGAACTCTCAACCCCCTTAGTCAATTGCTAGCTTAGGCTAAGTGTGAGTAGTATTCTTGATCGAAATAGGACTGCGATAGGAACAATCCAATTGCAAGAACACTAATTTCTCAAGTCCAAGTATAAGCTGAGAGATTGCGATAACAAAAACCCTAAAGGAAAGAACTCAATTTCAATAGTACAAGAATTTAAGCATATAACAAAAAGACGATTCTCTACATATACATTGAGATAAGACAAGAGTTAAAAGAAATAAAAACAAAACAAGTAACTAACAACAAAGAAGTAGTGGCAACCAGAACCTATATTGAGTGATCGAGGGAGATAAATTCATGAGCCTTGGATCATGAAAGAAAATAGGTAAGGTAGATCAATGAAGCCTTAAGTCATCAAAAGCAAGTGTGAGAACCACATCACACTCTTGGGCTCAACAACTTAATAGTTATCCATACGATTTGACCTTAGAGACAAGTGAGTCTGAAATGGCCTATAGCATGGAGAGATCGGAAGGAGGGTTAAGTGTAGATTATTTGTCAAGACCCGAAGGACCATACAAGACCCAATTAGAATATGTCTGAACCAACCACTTAGGTTCTTGCATCTATGAGGATGGTTTGAGAAGGTGGGTTGTTCAATTTCACAACCCTGACCAACCCATTAGATTGGAACATCCGATGGTTAAGTTCGAGAGAGATGCCTACTTAGACAAGGAAGGAACAACGTACATCATAACTAATCAGCCTAACCACATGAATGGTGTAGTCATTCTCGAGATGGAAGCAGGAGCCCAAGGGCAAGAACCATTAAGAGATGAACCTAGGACACCTAGAGGGAAATTGGTATTGACAAGGATGTTAAACCCAAAATGGGCTCCTCAAGAATGTGTGATGCAAATCATTCATTATATGCAAGGAAAGGTGATGATGGCATCACGATTGTGGCTATTTATGTTGATGAATTGATTGTAGGTGGTGACAATGAAGCGAGCATTAAAGTGGTAAAGCAACTCCTTATGCACGAATTTGACATGAAAGATCTCGGTGTGCTGCGTTATTTCTTGGGCATTGAGTTTATACATACAGAAATGGGTAGATGGATGTTGCAAAGGCAATATGCCTTGAGTATGATGCAAAAGTATGGTATGGCTGATTGCAAGCCAATTTCTATGCCACTAGATCAGAATTTGAATTTGGATACTACATCAAGTGAAGCATTGGAAAATGCTACTATGTACAGGAAAACTGTGGAAATTTTGATATATCTCATAATTATGAGGCCTAATTTTAGCTACACTATTGGAATTGAAAGTCAATATACGCAGGCTCCCAAGAAGCTGCATTTAGATGCTTTGAGGTGCACTCTACATTATGTGAGTGCTACTTTGGATTATGCATTGTTTTATGAAGCTGGTGTAGATTTGTAGGTTCATGGATACACCGATGCAGATTGGGCTGGTAGCATTCTAGATAGAAGATCTACTAGTGGCTTTCTATTCTTACTTGGGAGTGCACCTATTACATGGAGCAGTAAGAAGCAACCCACTTTTGATTTTTCTAGTACAAGGTTGAGTATAGAGGTGCTACAATGGCAGCATGTGAGGCATCATGGCTAGAGATGCTACTTGTAGATTTAGGTGTGGAAGTGCAAAAGCCTATCACCATCTATTGTGATAATCTTAGCAACATGCAGTTAGCACAGAATCTTGTTTTTAATGCTAGAACAAAGCAAATTGAGGTACATTATCACTTCATCAGAGAGAAGGTATTAGTAGATGATATTGATCTTGTTTATGTGAGAGCAAATGAGGAGGTTGCTAATATTTTCACTAAAGCAGTTGGAGTAGAGAAGCTGAAGAAGTTTAGAAAGATGCTCGGATTAGAGGACATGACATTGAGCTTGAGGGGGAGTGTTGAGATATGAAGCTCAACATGTGATGATCCAAGATGACACCTATCATTTTTTTCATTTCTCTGACATGTATAGTGGCCACATTGATATATGTAAGGGATACTTCATTGAGCTTCACTAGATTTATCTATCGAGAGTGATGGCACAATTTTTTTCTTGCTAGCTCACTCATTTGTGGACATTAGGATTTTCCTTATGTAGTGGCTACCAACACAAAGCAAGTATGGGTGCCAAAAGGTCAGAAAGCACCAATAGTTTCCAGAAGTATGGACTATGACGAGAAGAAGCCACATCAGAATCAGACTCTACATCCAACATTCCCTCAACCTTCTTCTCCATCAATGAGAATCCAAAAAATTTGGATTGCCAAGAAGTACCTAACAAACCGACCCAACTCCATGCAGATCTAGGTACCCCAAAGACTATCTTTTAGCTGAACACCCAAACCATGTAATACACATTCCTCCGAAATCATCCCATCCATCGACATTACCACTGCCATATTCATCCTTTGTCTTAAGTTGAAACAACATGCCCACACACCAACTCTTAGAATATGGATGCGGAAATGCATCTAAAAACCTCCACATAATCCCTTGTACAACATAACACCTCTCATGACTAACCCTTTCCTTGTAATAATTCACCCACAACTAAACCTTGTATAAATTCATCCCCACTAACCCACCATCACTTGTAATAAAATATCATCACAAGTAGTGTATGCATTATTCAAGGGTAGGTAGGATGTCTAGCGACCTATATTAACTTCTAGGAGGGCATTATATCAATCACCTCTCACACACGGCTACACGGGTTATGCATCGATTATGGAAAGGGATTGCGGTCTCACTTTATTGGGATCATAATTAATTTCCATACTAATGTGTTATCCTTTTGTAGGAGATCATCTACACACATATTCAGATAATCATGCAAACTGAAGGAACCTCCGAGGCTGGCCCCAGCATGCCAGCAGTAAATTTCGATAATTTGTTGCCTAAGCTCTACCCTGCAATGAAACCACCAAAAATCCAAGATCTTATCGGGCCAATGCCGATTGAAGATCCTCCTATTGGAAGAACCAAAAAAGCACACAATAACTCCCACTAATTCGAGGGATTAGCAGGACCTCTAACTCATACAAACTACATCTATGGTGCAATGCTATGCTTTAGTGGCGACACATGGGGAAGTTATCAATTCTTCTCGTGAGAATTTGAAGCCCTTCGAAATTCAGAGGAATTACGACCAATTTGGGGGCGAGCAAGATTTATAGAGTATTTTAGTGCTCCCCTCCCCAAACCACATTTCTATCGATGTTTTTATTTGGTGACCACCCTTGAACCCCCTATTAGGAAGGAGTTACCAGGGATGTTCATTTTTCCCTCACTATTTACCAATCCCCTTTTTAAGAAGTTATATCACTCGAACGACCTCATTAGAGCGATGTTCTTAAGTGGGCAGATATTTCTACCATTACACTAGAACTATCAAAATCACTATGTATATGTATGTAGCATTTCATTTTTCCAGCATAGGATCATTTCATGATACCACAGAAGTGCATTTGTTTCAGGCTATATGTAGCAAATACAGGGCTCCAAACTATCGATCTTGCTAACTGGATTCAGGAACAATTTTACTTAGCACAACAATGATGGCCACGAAAAAGAGTCATCCATGGCTGTTGTGCCATCACAAGAATTGATATATGTGCCTAACCTATGACATACATGTTGAGGGTGTTATGACCAGTGAAGAGCTAAAGCAGTTTAGAGGTACATCCAAGAAAGCATGTAAATCAACCAAGGAAAGGGAAAGAGAGTGCATGAGGGGCACAATCCCATGCTTACAGGTCCCTGAATCACCCTCACCCCAACCCTCCCCTCACTAGTCTCCCATAGAACCTCCAACACTTGTACCTCCTATACGTATTTGCCTATTGCATCCCATAGTAATTGAAGGCACCACCAGTGCAGTGCTCACCTTCGAAGTCACTGCCATCACCGCCATTCAAGCCGCTACCTCAGAAGTCAGAGAGATCCCTACTACCATTGGTGCAAAAGCATTTCCATTTTTGATACCTAACCTCGAGGTGGAACCTATCAATACCACATTTGATTTTGAAATGCAAGATGCATTTTCTAGCAAGTTTCAGTTCTCAAAAGCACAATTCTTCTCATAGGAATATTAATGGCCAAGTTATCCCACCTCACCCCCTAATCAGGGATGAGAACAAGTCATGTCAAGCTTATATGAGGAAGATCAGATAGTAAGTGATGACAACAGAGATACTAGCACACATGAAGAGGACACATTTGATGCTATTGTATACACACTGGCAATTTAAAAGTTGTATCGCAATATGCAAGCTATATGGGCAAGCCGATGGATCTCAAAAGAGCAAAGTAAGGAAATTCCACAACGAGAACCAGCCAGTGGAGGATTCAAAGCTTCCTTTGTAGAAGGCTTCAATGAATTGTTCAAGTCAATAGGTATAGTAGAAGCACTTCACTTTCGAAAGAGAAAACCACTACCTCATTTGACCCTCGATGCATCCATTTGTTGTCAAGTCCTAGCCAATACATCCGTGTTCCAACCGACACCCAGTTGTCATGACAACTAGAAGAAGCACAACTAGTCGTTGAGTCACCACCAATAGGAGAAACTATTGTCATCGACTCCCCTCCACAAGTCTCAACATCCACACCCACAACTACTGTAGATCTCACCTCTACACTCGCCAAAACCGGTCCTTCTTTTGTATATCCAACTTCCCAAATACACTCGAGCTCACCTCCATTAGTCCAATTCATTGCCAGTAAGATAGTTGAATCTATATTACATCTAGTGTCCCCAACTTCCATGGAGACCTTTACACCTATTACTTCCACCATAGTTTCCCCATTCCACTTAATCCTTTCCTCACCCCTTCCATTTCTTCCTTCCCCGTCCCTACACAACCTGTTTTTCCATTTTCTCAACCAATGAATTTGTCACATGTATCCCCTCCTCGTCCTAGTACATCCCCTTTTCCTTCCCCTCTACATCAATCCATCTATGAAACTCAACCTGTAATGTATTCATCCACATTTGTAAATCCTGTGTTCACACCTACTCACACACCCATAGTCACACCACTCTTCACTATTAGTTCACTAGAGGCCACTTAAAGTGATATGGATATTTCACCACCCACTGAATCACCTCTCACATCCACCACTTCACCACATAGTCTTACCACAACACATTTTTCCACAGTTTGGTGTGAAGTTTTAAACTTTAACAAAGTTAGAAGTTTTGGATTGCCTAGACCCCATCATGTAGGAAAGAGCATTCACCATCCCATCTCCATTTCTCTTTCCCCTGCATCAACCACCACACCCCCATCATCATCCACCACTACATCATTACTATTATCACGCACTGTAGATAATGCATTTCATCATATGTTCATGCATATGCATCAAGTCAAGGATGAGTTTTCCACCTTAGGATGCAACTATCAAATTTTGCAATAGACTATGATGCAACTACATGCCAAACTCAATTCATTGACCATATAGAATGCATCCCTCGATGCACGAAATTAGGAACTCCATGATGCAGATCACTCAAAGGAGATGGATTTCAAACAAAAGATGAAAGAGGCTCTTACAAAAAGAGAGGAACATCTATGAGTCTAGATTGTACAGAATGTAACACTAACACGAAACATGGAACTATTGCGAAGACACCTTACAGATGCAAAAGAAGAGAATCACCATCTACAAGAATAAAATGGTGAGAATTTTGAAGCAGCTATGGATAGACCAGATGAACCACTTAGTCTGAGCCGATTTAAAGCTATTCCATCTGAAACCATGCAACTACTCCTCAACGACCATGCGTGTTTGTTAGAAGATTACGACGTATTAAACGAGGATCATCAACGACTAAAAAGTGAGAATGCCACCTTACATCTACAAGCACCCATGAAGCAACAATGTGTTCAAGAAGTCATGCTGCCAGAGATCATGGAAGAATTAGTCACATTATGGGTGCATGTACTAGACCTACAAGCTCAAGTTGTAGCTCATTCGGAACCTCCTAGACCTGAATCCCCACCTGAGATTCCAACAGATGATGAGACCATTTCCATCCCAATGGAGGCTACATATGAAGAAGAGTACGAACCACAACCAGCTCTAGGCAGACACATCACTGATGAAGGCCAAGATACATTTGAGCTTCCCATTCCAGCATGGATGAAATCTGTAGAAGAACTCGACCAAACCCATTCAACAAGGGTAGAGGCACAACTCCAGGCATTGGCCTTAATTGAAGAACGGATCGTTCAATCACCCTAGTTCACCCAATTAGAACCACAAAGGAACATCTCAATCAATGAGATCCAATATAAACCTTACTTTCTATACATGGTTGAATATCATTTGGTGATTGAAATGGAAACTGGGAAGAA
Source organism: Ceratopteris richardii (assembly GCA_020310875.1). Lineage (NCBI taxonomy): Eukaryota > Viridiplantae > Streptophyta > Polypodiopsida > Polypodiales > Pteridaceae > Ceratopteris > Ceratopteris richardii. Next base: position 6,394,625 of record CM035443.1, read on the forward strand.
ACCCATGCATGCCACCTAGTTTGAACCCGATGACCTACCCCCGGAGGCTGTGCAAGGCAAAATCTTTCAACCCAATTGGTGCAAGGAACTTCTTCAAGAATATCCAGAGATGATGCATACTTGGACCAAGGCCCCCTACATCTAAAGTACAATCTATGACCTGGTCCAATACCACATCATTGCTCTTGGGCTGCCTTTGCCATTAAAGTTCAAAACAACAAGTAGTGCCATGATTGGTTAAATTATCCTTATTTCACACCAGCATGCAGTCCACCTATTGTGGGTTACATGATGACAACCATACGTCACTGGTTCCCTCGATTGCACTGTATGACCGCATAGCAGTGCAGATGACCATCAAAATCTTTGACATGATGCAAAAAACATTCAAAATCTTTCGTTGAGTCAAAGCACCTCATGTTAACACCCCTCGTTTCGAGCATGGCAATGGAGAACTTACCTATGATATGAGCACAATGCCATCCATTAGGGTATGTTATGCATGTCATTATCAAATTAAGTATTTGTCTGCCTATTAAAAATTGACATTTGAAGAAATGTTCACCACTAGATTCTTGGAGTATCATTGAGAGGTATTCATTAGCTACCCTACACATTTGCTCCAATTATTTGCATGCGAACAACTCATGTGCTCTACACATTACCGACTCCCACCTTCAGATGAACCTCATGCTATCAATTCGAAGAAATTAGGAGCCAATCTAGCATGAGGTATTCACATAGCGGAGCACACCCTTGCCCCGGATCTCTTGCAAACTTATATCACACAGACCCTACAACAAGGATCTATCAAGGAGGACAGATGCAAGAGAGAGGGGGTGTTGGCAATACAACCGATAGTAGCCATAGACATAGGTGCAAAGGTAACATGTATAGACCAGAATGCATTAAGTTGTGGGAGGGCAGACATTTCATTTTTCAAGATATATGCTTGATGATATTTTATTCAAAACTTCAAACTAGTGATTTTCATCACACTTGTAACATATGTACCATAGAACACCCAATTTTGTATTTAATAACTCCATTTTGTGCAAGTCGAGGAGGCCCCAAGCTTGAGGAGCCTAGGTAGAACAATCATATTGATTTTGGTTATTTTTAGACCTCATTTGGACCTGCAAATGACTCATAGGACCTAATTTTTAACTATGCTAGTCACTAGGTTCGAAACGAAGCAAAGCTAGTCTAGAAACTATAGGGCTAGAGAGCTCATTTCTTAGGTTGGATATGAGAGATTAGAGCTTGTTTTTTGAGCTCGTAAGAGTGTTCTTGAGGAATAGAGTTTACCTTCTACCTTCCATTGCCTCTAGCTTGTCTCTACCATGTGTGTGTTAGTGTATGTGTGTGTGCATTTGCATGCTTCTCACCTTCACTATCACTCATCTCACTCGTTCATGATCTTCATATCAACCTATCTCTTTTGCAGATTGACAATTAAGGAGGTGGAGTTTCTTGATGTGGTGCTTATCCTTGTCTATAACAATAGCAGCCATGATAGAGAATCTAGATGAGCTATGCCGCATTTTGTACACTATTTATTATGTCCAATAAGCCAATATGCCTAATGGGTGTTTATACTTCTCAACCATGCATAGTAGAGGAATTAAGAATTCTAGAGGTAAAATAGAATTTCCCATATAGCAAATTGAGTAGTGTTGTTCCAAGAACTATATATTATTCACTAGTTTTCTCAGTACCATAAACAAGATTTTGTTCCTAATCTCTACTTGACCATTTGTGCATCATATCATCTTCTAGCTCTCACTTCAACCCATTTGGTCAAAGAGTCTATTGCAAATATTATATATTTTGCATGTAAGTTTTTTTTTTAGGGATGCTAATAGGTCAAAAGAAATAAATTTCCCATTTAGAAAAAGCATGTCCACTCATCGTAAGTCTTAATGGCATTGGGTCCTTTCTAAGAAAATATTTTTCACTTTGGCATACATTACATTATTCCACAAAGCTACATATCCATTGGAGTGATGGCCACCACAATCTTGCAAAAAGAATTCGCTTAGTGATTCCTTTTAGAGAGAAATGCCACCCTAAGTTTGATCTCAAAAATAATTTAGTAGTAGTCAACTCAATTCTAGTCCCATGGTCCCCTAATAGAGCATTAATAGGCATATGTTAAATCATACGAAATTCCTTATGGTGGTTTCCATTTGTGAATCTAGTAGACGTGATCCCCCTATGACACGTAGATTACCATTATTTACCATTACTTGAAAGTCAAACTCCATGACTATAAGAAACCATCCAAATGATCTTCCCATACTACAAGGTTTTTTCAATAGATAGATAAGACCCTAATGATCACTAAAAATTGTAAATTTATTTGCCAAAAAAATATCTAAATTTATTTACCACATAGACCATTTCTAGGCCTTCTCATTTTTATTGTGTTACTTATCCCTACATTGTTGAGTTGTCCATTAGCATAGGCAATAGAGAAATCCAAATTTCATTGGTCAATAGGTTGAGAAAAATACAACATATGGCATAGTTAGATGCATAAATGTATATGTGGAAGTTTGTTTCAATAGCTTTTAAAATTAGTGCCATGTATAGTTGATAGTTAACCTCATCAAAAGCTTTATCACACTCTTTTTTCCATTCAAATTTAGCAATAAAATCATATATAGGGTGTTTAATCCTAGTGTACAAATGGATAATAGTATCTATAATGTCCCCTAAATCCCTAAACTATCTTGAAATTCTTCCATTAGGAACATTTACTACAGATTTTAACTTTTGTTCATCAATAGATATTGTATTTTTTGACACTTTGTGTCCTAGAATCTTTCATTGTTTGACAATGAAGACACATTTCATCCACATAGACTTTTAAGCATTTTCGTAGAAATTCTTTGAAGATGCAATGCATCAATCTATAGAAAGTCACAAGGGCATTTTTCAATCCAAATGACATGATCTAAAACTCATAAATTCCCCATTTTATAGAAAAGAAAGTCATGTGCTAGTATTTTGGTGCATTTGTGACTTGATTCTAGGCAAAGAACCATAAAAATGGCTATATTCTTATTTGGCTACTACTCTTTTTGAGATATGATCAATAATCGACAATGGATAAATATAAAAAATGGTGTTAGCATTGCGTTTCTTAATATTGATGAAAAATCTAAGATTCTAATTCTTCTTGGGAACAACAAAAATGGGGGATATCCATTCATTATGCTTGAGTTGATAGATGAAGTTAACCTCTAAGATTTTATAGATTTTCTCTTTGATTTTAGCTAAATATACATTGTTATCAATATATGGCCTTTATTTGGAGGATTTTTAACATCTCACAAGATAATAATCCTATGTGCACAAATCTATGGGTCAACACTTTTCAAATCTTTATACAATCAAGCAAAGATGTCTCTATATTGTTGAAACAATCATTTTAATTGATTTTTTTTTTTAACATTTGACATGTCACTAGCAATGTAAGTGCACTTTTCTTCACATTCTTCTATTTATGCAAATGTCTTCTTCAATTCTTGATTATCATATACTTCTCCTTTCATCATTTCTCGTTTTGATGTCTTAGTTGAAATCTTCTCACTTTTTGCTCCATACTTCTTGAAATCTTTTGACGATTAGAATTCATAAGAATTTCTATCATGTGAAGCAATATTTCCTTCTTCAATTGGATCTTCATAAGGGATAGCTATGTGTCATTGGATTTCTTATACAATAACTAGCTTCAACTTCGTCTAAGAACTAAATCTCTAAAGAAATTGTTAGCTTCATGATGATGGAATCCATGTCATGATCATCTGAATACTCTTTTACATCTATTTGATCTTCTTCTTATATCACCTTCAAAATAACTACCATGAACAACCCATGTCATATGTTTCCTCATCACAGTGTTCAATCATCATTGATTCAATAACAAGGATGTCAAGGTTTCGAAGACTTGCATCCATCCATGAGGCTCAAATTCTTCATCTAAGAGCCTATGAGGGATACAAGTTGGATCTTGAATGGATCTGTCTTGTACTATAAGATTGAAAATGTCTCTAGATTTTACTCTTTGTTCCTATTTCCTTGTCTCTCAACAAATCCACACAGTCATATCCTTTTCCATATGTGAACCAAATTCTAATGAATTATCCAAAGAGAAATCATCTACATCATGATGCACTATATTCCATTGAAGAGGAGGTATATCTCTATGTTCAAATATGTGCATAGTGATTCTAGTTGTTATTCCCATGTGTTAAAGGTATAAACCAATGTTATCTCAATTTTTCATAACCTTCATTTGATGCATCAATGTTGTACCTCGAATGATCTCGTAGTTATTGGCTTGTTTGAATTGCAAATTGCTAAAGTGTGGTAAAATTCAACTGCACATGTGATCAACTTTACTCATTCTAGCAATCTAATAGGTCAATCAATATGTATGTCTACTAGTTGCAAGTTTAGATTATTAGGGTGTAATGTAGATGCTCCTCAGTCTTCCCATTGGGATTTAGTGTTTATTGCTACTCTCTCCCTGATACTAAAAAGGATTTCATTGTGCACCCATTGAAAAAAATAGGCCAGCATGTATTGCCCTCATCACATTCACAACTTATTTTGTGCTCAAATTGTCAACACTGTTCTTTCTCTCTAGTTTTTTGTTATGAACACTATTTTGGACCATTTGTTGCCATAAAAGTGGCTTTATTCATAGAAGCTCTTTTAATGTAAGAGTGCATTTCATCTCAATTTTCATTAGTGCCTCTATATGGGGTGTGGTATGTTCACTCATGGTCAAAGGGAACCTTATTAAAATTGATTTCTTGATTATAGATTGGTTTTCATTATCTCCTATGTACTATGGTAACTGTCATAAGATCTCATCCCCAACATGAAAGTTCCTTCATGATTGTTTTTTCCATCTTCCACTTAGCTTATTTTTCTTGATTACTCCAACCATTCACTTCATAGATTTGAGCTAATATCTTCCATATCATCCACAACTTCAATTACCTTATTTCTTTTCCAAGGGTTCAACTCATCTTGAGCATTACATGTTATTTGAGTCCTTTATTCTTCCTCCAATTAGGCACTATTTTGTTTTATGCTCTTGGTCATTTTAATTCTTGATCCAACATTTTATAGTGATGGGCTTTTTTAATAAAATTCTCTAGGAATGTTGTCTAAGGAGAATAACTTCTCCCATTTTTGTTTTCTATGTTTAATGTTATGGAACTTGTGCAAGCTCCCATTGTGAGGCATGGCACATATTCACCTCTTATCATTACCTCTTCACCATTTATGTATTTTTACCAACTTGTTTAAACTCAACTGAAGATTAGGTCTTGAAGATATAGATAGTACACACAAACCCTTGAAGGATAATGTTGAAGTAAAGGTGAATACTTATTTATGGCTTGGATAAAAGCCGAAATTCGCTTGAAGAGCTACAATATAGAAAAAGGCTCCACCTTATACATATGGAGTGCCATGGAGCACCAAAAGTCTCCAAAGGTAATGGAAGGACAAAGGACAAGAAGTAGAAGGTCATGGGGTGAGAGAATATGCACGGGTAGATGAAGAAACACAAGATATGATGCAAGTTTATCTATATTTAGAAACCTTTTGGATGTGAATTCTCTATGGAGATGATAAGCAAATGGTGTAGAGGCATATGACGGTCATTATCCCACCATAGCATATCATAATTTCCTTGAAGAGTGTGCCACAAGGCACATAAGTATTCCACCTGCATACCTTTCTGTACATAGGCACCTTGTTTAGGTCATCTCTTTCTGTGTAGATATCCATTTAATGCATATTATATCTTATGTAAAATTGTATTGCTTGTACTTGATTTTGTTGAAATATCTCTACTATATTCTTGTGCAATAGATACGAAGAGCAATTCTTCTCAACCTCTATTTTCTACTAAACCTAAGTTGATAGATAGTCTCTCTTTAGGAAATTGGTTGCCTAATCAGTGAACTCAAAATGGAGTGATCTATAACTTATAGAAAGTTGGTGGTATCTATGTGGCATCATGGACAAAATTGCAAAGTCATTGGATATGTGCCTTGTGATAGAAGTAGGTTTTAGTAAGTAGGGTTTGACATGATAATTTCTAGAAGAGGATCCATAACTTCCATTGCCCATGTTGGAGTGAAATTCTCCACATTTGGTATCAAAGCATTGGTCTTGAAAAGCTTGGTTGCATAAAGAAGATAACTTGAAGAAGACACAGAGAAAGCAAAGGAAATCTTGGAGCTATGAGCCTATGATTGTACATGGAGTGTGCAACACTCATGATCCTTGTAAAGCTATGGAGGTGAAGCTTTTGTATGTAAGACAATTTTGTTGCTTTATGTTATTTGAAGTCATATTCAAGCAATGAATATTGGATGTGCAACTACATGTAGTTGTATATGAACATTGTTTGCATGATTTAAATATTGCATTCATTTGAATGAAGTGCAAGTTTCTATTATGTACATGGCTGAATATTGAAGTTTATATGTAAGTTTGAGAATAGCATTATATGATTCTTACTTGATGCAAGAAATGTATACAATGTAGGTGCTTATGTATGCATGCTTAGGAAGTTTATGCTCAAGATAAATTAAAATTTTGGAAATCCATGCTTAGGATAAATATAGTTGAATTAAGAATTGATGATCGATGTTTAACATGCAAAGATGTATGCACATGTGGTCAAGGAGAATATATACACATGTTTCATGATGTGTGGATGAGTAGTAGGCTATTTTGTATAGCATAAATATTTTTAGGTTTATGTGGCCATATGAATTGGCATAAAGAAAGCTGAATATATGCTTGAATGATTGCTAATTTGTATACATGCTTATGTGGAATTGTTAGCATGCTATTGAAGCATTAAAGGTTGCTCATATTCAACCATAGATGGTTTGGATGCAACAAACATTGACAAAAAGGAAGGATGCTATGTATTAAATTTGTGGATGTATCTTGTTATGGATAAAAGTCATAAAGGTAAATTTGAGAAAGAGACTTAAGTATGATCATGTTTTGATAAATAAAATATTTTCATTCTTGAGTTGAGATGAAAAAAATGAACTCAATGCTCCTTTCTGAAGAGACCAAAGCAAGGTGGGTGTTGATATATTTTGGTAGTGATGTGTGCGAATGTTGGAAATTTAGTAGGCCCATAAATAATACCACAGGTCCATAGTTCCATAGGTATAGGATCTACAACACAGATTTCAACAATCTTCCAATATTGACAAAACATGAACATACCACACTTAATCATACAAATGATGAGACAAAGATAGAGAAAGATTAGACAACATGTGTAAAGTGTTACGTAAGCCACTACTTACTCACACTATCATATATACAAATGTCAATTTAGAATGTGGGAGCAAAACTCTTAACCACTCTATGTGAACAAAAATAGATGGATGAGTGAATGTACAAAAATTACAAGAATATTCAGATGTAGGGACAAAAATCTGAATATGTATGAGATGTGTGACCTCTGATAGGTTGTAGAAGAGTGTATATGAGGGACAAAAAGAGGAAAGATCAGTTGGAAACTGATAATCAGCAAACCCAAATCTGATTTTAGGCTATGGAATACCCTAAATCAGATGTGTGTGTGAAAGATCACATACTTACAGAATTAGCATAGAATGTTAATATGTTGCTACCAGAAATCCTCATACTTATATGAACGCACCTTCTCTAACATCTTATCCGAATGCATGTAGCATGCACGTACTGATTCTCCTTTAGATATGCCGAATAGGAATCTTCCTGATATGGATGCCACAAAATCCAAGTAGTACCTCTGTGCATAAAGAGAATATGTACCTGAACCCTTAACATAAGATGCAAATCTTATGTTAACCTCCATCCAATGTCTTTGAAGTACACCGAAATCTTCATGTAGAAGACAATCTTCAAATACATTATGTAGATGGTTGATCCACACCACCAAGCTGCTGATGGGCAAGTCCTCTCCATAAGCAAAAGTGTGAGCACACTCTTCTCCAGGAAGAATTCCATAGCTACTCCTCAACATGCTCCTAGATTGCACCATGGATGCCCCATGTGTGCTAGAGCACCACCTCTAATGAGGGACCAAAACTGGCGTTGCCAATTGGTGTGTGATAGACAAAGTAGAGCCCTCCATCAAATAAAGCTATATCCAAAAACACTCCATAAAATAAAGCACAATCGAAACACTTCTAATAAAGCAAAAACTTCTTACGAATGCCACGTTCAGCGATAAACGCATGTGATCATCGATTGCTAAAAATAATTTGCTCTAAAAATCTTCACGCGTCGTTGCTGCTATCCACCGGATTCAAACCTGGGTTGTTTTGATGGGAGGCAAATGTGTTATCCAAGGCGCCCACGCCTTTTTGCTGTAGGGGACTTATTAATGAAATCTCCATATCCTGTAATAGCTTGAGGAATATGGACCATTTGACCATGGGACATTGAGACATTGTTTTCCAACAATCCCCCCTTCAATGTCACAATGGTACAAAATAAAGTGGATATGTAACTTCATTCATCAACAAACTGATATAAACTTCAAACTTGTACTCTCGAATCGACCTTTAATCCTTTTCTTCAAAAGTCTTCTTCAAAATTGAATTTGACTTTCTTCAAATCTCAAAAAACTTAATTTATTGAATATGAACCATAATACCTGAGAAAATATGCAAACTAGATATCCAATAGTGTATATATCAAGCGATCACTGCTTGACAACAAATGTAGCATGTACTGACTCTGAACCTGCCATCTCTTCTCTTCTCAAACATGTAAGCATACACTAGGATCCACATATTTGCATTTACCTTACAAAATGTTTCTCAATGTACTTTTGTTGTGTCATGTAGATACACTAAACAAAATCAGGAACTGAATCCTGGGACTTGTGACTGACAACTCACAACTTAGTGTATTATGAACACTAACTGGTTCATCTCTGACTATACTCAACTCAACTCAACTCATGAGTCTCAAAATTTCATATCTATGATGTCATCTTGTCTTCATCCTCTTTCATACCTGTTTCCTTCCTTCAGAATCTGGTATAAACATAAATGTGCGCACCTCTAAAACATACCTCTCTGAAATATCAAATTTCTCTTCAATAGAATTCTTGAACTTTCTCCTGAATAGGAACACCTAATAGGAACTTTCTCGAGACGTTCTCCTTCTTCCTTCTTCTTTCAAAGCTGGAACATAAAGAAAAACTGACAAAGGAAATATAGAAATATCTGATATAGGAATACCTGTAGGTATGACTTTGCATTCTTTCACATATGGCTGAAAATAAGTCTTCATGTTTCATCACCCCCTAGATGATTTAACACTAGTATCCAGAATTCTTCAAGTATGTTAGACTTTATGAATCTGGAATGTCTTCCTTCTTTCAATAAATCTGATCTTCAATGATCAATACCTATATCTGAAACAAAATTTCTGCACCCTTTTCATAAGCACTGCAGTTTCCAATAGCTTTCACTATCATTCCTCAACTTCCCATAATCTAGAATAAAGTTAGCTGATCCAATAAAACCTTTGCTAAAAGCACTTTAGGATTCATAATCTTCTGCAACATAACAAGTATCTTCTTTCTCTGCAACAAAAATTTGATAGAATCTGAATCTTCGACTTACTTCTTCCAATGTTAAGAACTTTACAAACAAAGGATAGACATCTGGATAATAAATACTCAAGATCATACAAGATCTTTCTAGATATATCAAGACCTCTCCAACAAAATACTTGTGTAGAATCTGCTCTCATCAAACCTTCATGACTGAATGTTTGATTTGTTATCTGAATGTCTCTAAGTTTCCATGCTTCTCACATAAAGCTGTAAAATGTTTCTTTAACCAAATCCTTCCCAAGAATCTACAACTCCTACTTGAAACATAAGTGGACAAAATCTCACCTTGAGAACTCCAAAAGTTGCAAGTTGATACTTCATCTTTTCATATTCTACCCGGGTGAAATGTGATAGTATCTACTTGACTTTGTTTGGCTAACTCCACTTCTCAATCAAGTGATAGGATCTAATGGAACACCTTTTTGAATACAAGCATGTATCCAAAAAACAAGACAAACATAGAAAGTAGATTCTCCACCTGACTAGTACATCAAAAATCTGAATTTTTCTTGAATTTTTTGAAAATACGAAAATTTCTATTTTTCTTGAATTCTTTGAATATACTGAATATTCTGAATATGAGCTAACGTTTCCAAACTAAAAACCTCACTTCAAGTCTTCATCATCTGCTACAAATACTCTTTTACCTCAAGTGTTAGGTAAAGAAGAAAAATACTTCTTTGCAACTTGTCATATACCAAGTAGCTTTGTATTGATACTCGAAGAATTCTTTGAGGGAACATATCAGCTGCCTGCTCAAAATCTTCAACTAAAACATAAATCATACACATATGAGTCAAAACATATATCTGCTGCTTTTCTTTCTCTCAATGTAATTCTTTGTCAAAACCTACTAAAACATGACCAAGTGTAATGCAAAACAAGAAACTACTTCTTCTTTAGACTATCTTCTTCACACAAGATGTTCTCGTAGACTTGTCTTTGGATGTAGAGGATAAAAGTAGGAAAAGTATATGGAAAATATAAGAGAGAAAAGGAAGTCTTACTTTCCCTTTGGAATTGTTGGACCTTCCTCTTCTTCATCTTTTTTCCACCTGATGATGTCAACATCTTCAAACTTCTCTTCCATCCTTTTGTTCTCTTCATCTTGAAGTAGCAACCACTCTTAACTTCTTCAAATGATTTTTCCTCTTCCTCTAATGCTAAGATTAAGAGACAAAACGAACATGGTATACAAATGGAAGTGAATATAGAATCATGTTTTACCATCTCCTCATATCTCTGAATCAAAACTCTGCTTCAAATGTGACTGATATGACTGAATTCACCAACCTTTTGGCTAAATGCTGAATTACCTTTCTAGTGTACCTAGATCAAATTTTATACCTAGATATCCAACCAAATTACAACACAAGGTTGGCTGAAAACAAAACTCATCTCATTTCCAAATTTGTCTTCTCAGATGAGCTTTCTTGCCATGAAAAAGATTTATCAAAACTCATCTAATCTCCTTGTTCTTGACAGTTTTGATGTAGCTAATGCTTTTACTTTCAAAGAATGAAAATGTATGAAAGCACTTCTTCAATCCTTCAAATCTCTTCATAACTGCTCTTCTAAGATATGACCTGCAAATGATAATCTGATAGTAGAAACTAATATCTATGATTTGATGTTGATCGGGTTCCTTCACCTTCTCCAAACCATTGTTTTTCCTTGAATTTGAAGTAGCCTTCTCTTCATCAAGTATTGGTCTTCAAACAATAGTTCTATAAAGTATTTTCATACTCTTCCAAAAGTATTCAGCTACTACTAGATCATCAACTTCATACTCCACACTGATGAATAAACATGTGACTGAATTGTCTAATTCTCAAATCTCTACTCATCTAGATTATGTGTGTCAAATGTCAAATGTTAGAAGGTGCTCTTAAATCATATGTTGTAAACCTAGAAGTCTAGGAACCTAGGAATCTGAGAGCCTGGATGCTCTGATACCAAATGTTAGAAATTTAGTAGGCCCATAACTAATACCATAGGTCCATAGTTCCATAGGTCCAAGATCTACAACACAGATTTCATCAATCTTTCAATATTGACAAAACATGAACATACCACACTTAATCATACAAATGATGAGACAAAGATAGAGAAAGATTAGAAAACATGTGTAAAGTGTTACGTAAGCCACTGCTTACTCACACTATCATATATACAAATGTCAATTTAGAATGTGGGAGCAAAACTCTCAACCACTCTATGTGAACAGAAATAGATGAGTGAATGTACAAAAATTACAAGAATATTCACATGTAGGGACAAAAATCTGAATATGTATGAGATGTGTGACCTGATAGGTTGTAGAAGAGTGTATATGAGTGACAGAAAGAGGAAAGATTAGTTGGAAACTGATAATCAACAAACCCTAATCTGATTTTAGGCTATGGAATACCCTAAATCAGATGTGTGTGTGAAAGATCACAGACTTATAGAATTAGCATAGAATGTTAATATGTTCCTGTCAGAAATGCTCATACTCATATGAACACACCTTCTCTAACACCTTATCGGAATGCATGTAGCATGCACGTACTGATTCTCCTTTAGATATGCCAAATAGGACTCCTCCTGATATGGATGCCACTGCCTCCATAAACTCCAAGTAGTACACATGTGCATAAAGAGAATATGTACCTGAACCCTTAACATAAGATGCAAATCTTATATTAACTTCCATCCAATGTCTTTGAAGTACACCGAAATCTTCATGTAGAAGAAAATCTTCAAATACATTATGTAGATGGCTGATCCACACCACCAAGCTGCTGATGGGAAAGTCCTCTCCATAAGCAAGAGTGTGAGCACACTCTTCTCCAAGAAGAACTCTATAGATGCTCCTCAACATGCTCCTAGAGTGCACCATGGCTGCCCCATGTGTGCTAGAGGACTACCTCTAATGAGGGACCAAAAGCTGGTGTTGCCAATTGGTGTGTGATAGACAAAGTGTCCCCAAAGTACTTCTTATATAGTAGAGCCCTCCATCAAATAAAGCTATATGCAAAAGCACTCCATAAAATAAAGCACAAGAGAAACACTTCTAATAAAGCAAAAACGTCTTACAAATGCCACGTTCAGTGACAAACGTACGTGATCGTCGATTGCTAAAAATAGTTTGCTCTAAAAATCTTCGCACGCTGTTGCTACTGTCCATGGGATTCGAACCCAAAGTGTTTTGATGGGAGGTGAATGTGTTATCCAAGCCGCCCACACCTTTTTGCTGTAGAGGACTTATTAATGAAATCTCCATATCCTATAATAGCTTGAGCAATATGGACCATTTGACCATGGGACATTGAGACATTGTTTTCCAACAATGAACACACTTAGGACTGTTGGGCACCTTTTTCCCTCTCAGTAGGAGGTTTTTTTCACCTAGCTTATGTATGCCTATAACCCTAGAAGGTTATTCATTCTTGTATATTCACTTGGTAATTCATTCAATGTTGTGTTGTGCTCAAAGCTTCTTCTTCTTACCTTTGTTTTTTGCATGCTTCCACAAACCTCAAACTCCAATAATTGGTATCAGAACAAGTTGCCACTTCATCTAGGGTGTTATCAACACCCCTTTGGTCACAATCTTAGAATCACATGAAAATTACTGAGCATACTCAGGGTGATTAGGAGTTCAAAGTAGCTTCGCTGTGTGGCATCAAAATTTTGATCTCTACTCGTTTCGGCCTGTGAACATACTATCACAATGCCTGTGTTGGAAATTTTTTCCTATTGTGCCAAACATATATACAAGTTTTGGTTCACTAGTACAAGCACTTGGAAGTCTTCTATGGGTTTAGGAAAGCTCAATAGGGTGTTTCTGTTCAACTTTTCAAGATACAATCATTTTTTGCATCAAGGTATTTGGTCAATGGCAATGGCTGAAAGCAATGATGAATTGAAATATTTTTCTATCAAATGTGCCATTTGTTGGAGATAGACGTCTGCGGAAGCACGCGAACAGCACAAGGAAGAAGAAGAAGCTTGGAGCACAAACACACAATACTGAATGTATTACTAGAGAATGTACAAAGATAAGTAGCCCATTAGGGCAATAGGCGTATATACAAGCCGAGGGAAAAAATCCTCTTAAAGAGGGAAAAAAGTGCCCTGACAGTCCTAGTGTGTTCACACACATCACTACCTAAATATATCAACAAATACCCCCTGGGAGTGATGCGGTGAACAAGGAGCTGGCACTCATGTATAAGGAAGTGCCAAGCTATGTGGAAATCACTCCACAAAAGGAAGTAAGCCCAAAGCTTTGCGGAAAGCTTCAAACTTCTCCCTAGGCAGAGCCTTCGTTAAAAGGTCTGCAATGTTCTCCTGCGTGGGCACATATGCCAAGCTGATCTCCCCAGCAGAGAACCTCTCCCTGAGATAGTGATAATGCACCTTAATGTGCTTAGTGCGAGCATGGAACACAGGGTTCCTCGCAACTGCCAATGCACTCTGTCTGTTAGTGAAGATGGTGGTGGCAGAAGACTGGCCAACACCCAAATCAGCCATAAGGCGTCTAAGCCACACACACTCAACAGTCGCTATGAAAGCTGCCCTATACTCAGCCTCACAACTGGAAGTGGCCACAGTAGGTTGCTTCTTGCTCAACCAAGATATACATGAGCTACCAAGCATGAAGCAAAAACCACTGGTGGACACACGAGTGTCATAGCAACCAGCCCAATCTGAGTCAGAAAAAGCATGCAAATCTGGCGGTAGTGATCCCCCCTTGGGATAAATCAACCCAAGTAGCCGAGTACCACTCAAGTAGCGAAAGATGCGCTTAACTGCCTTCCAATGCATGACTCCTGGGCAATGCATACACCTGCTCATCTGTGAGACAGCAAACTGAATATCTGGCCGAGTAATGCATAAGCAAATCAAGCATCCAACAGCCTGCTGATAGAGAACAGCATCAAATGCATCTCCAGCATCATGAAGACTCAATCGTAAACCTGTCTCCATAGGAGTGGCAATAGGTTTACAGTCTTCAAGGCCAAAACGCTGCAATAATGTGTCAATATATTTCGTTTGACACAAAGCCATTCCACCATCAAATTGCATAAACTGAATGCCCAAATAGTGATGCAAATGCCCCAAATCAGACATCTCAAAGTGAGCAGCATGTCATCAACATAGACAACAATGATCAGAAGCACATCATTAGCATCTAACATATAAGGTGCTTTTAGTTGGACTGTTCACAAAACCATGTGCAACCAGATAGGCATGTATCTTCTCATACCAAGCACGTGGTGCTTGCTTTAAACCATATAATTCCTTCTTTAACCTGCACACCTAGTTTTCATGCCCTTTCTGCACAAAGCCACGGGGCTGAAAAACATACACTTCTTCATGCAAGTCACCATTCAGAAATGCTGTTTTAATGTCCAACTGATGTACATTCCAACCATGATGGGCTGCAAGTGCACAAATGCTCCGAACACTAGTCATACGGCATGTAGGTGCAAAGGTCTCATCAAAATCAATGCCTCTTTCCTGCGCATAACCCTTTGCAACAAGCCTAGCCTTATACCTGTCAACTGTACCATCAGGTTTACGCTTCAGCTTGTATACCCACTTAGTGCCAATGGCCTTCTTGCCAGGAGGCAAGTCACATAAAGACCATGTACCATTCTTCATTATAGCATCATATTCAGATTGCATGGCAGCCATCCAATTTTCTGAATTCTGTGCTTCATCAAAAGAAACAGGCTCATTCTCATCACAGAGACTAGTCGCAGCCATAGCATAGCAATCTGATGCAAAGGAGGCACTATGAGAGCCTGGACGAGTACGATATGACAAAGGTGCATCTAATTTGCTATCACGCAAAGTTTGCACCAGCCATTTTGGCATAGTTTTTGCCTGCTCAATATTAGCTCTCTCATCAACAAGGGCATCATGTAAATCTGCATAAAAAATAGAATGATCTACATCATCATATGAAACCTACAAAGGCTGAGAAGTTGCCTCATTAGGACCAGCACTAGACTCTCCACCTGTAAAAAGAGGCATCAACATATCATACATGTCTTTGGAGCTAACATATGTTTCTTTAGTATATGAAAGCAATGGCTGAATAGCATCTTCCACAAAGACAACATCACGGCTAACGAGAATGCGTTTAGTCTGTGGATGATACAGACAATAGCCTTTACTTTCAGAACTGTACCCAACAAAAATACATTTTACTGCCTTATCATCCAATTTTCTGCGATGTTGTTCAGGCACTAATGCATATGTCAAACAACCAAAAACACGCAGATGAGAAACAGATGGCTTGCGGTCATGACAAGCCTCATATGGAGTGATAGACTGCAGCGCTTTAGTGGGACACCTGTTCAGTACATATGCTGCACACATGACAACCTCAAGCCAGAAACTATGTGGTAAAGCCTGACTCTTGACCATGCACCTCGCCATCTCCATGAGTGATCTGTTCTTTCGTTCAGCAACTCCATTTTGTTGAGGTGTATACGACACTGTACACTGGTGTTTTATCCCACGTTCAGCCAGAAATGCATTAAAATCAGAAGACATATATTCCCCCCCTCGATCAGAATGGAGGGTGCCCATGTTACATGCTGACAGATTTTCAGCCAAAACCAAAAACTGTTTAAAGCACATGAACACTTCGGACTTTGCTTTGAGAGGATATACCCATGCATGCCTGGAAAAATCATCAATGAAAGTCACGAAGTAAAGGTAATTCCCAAAAGAGGGTGTCTGCATAGGACCACATACATCACTATGTACAAGCTGCAATTTTTGCGTAGCCCGAACTGAACCATCTTTTGGAAAGGAGGAACGCTGCGTTTTGCCCAAAATACAGCCTTCACATACATGTTTTCCAGGTGCCTCAAGCTTGGGCAAAGAAGACACCATATCAAATTTCTGCAGGCGTAGCAAACTAGCAAAATTTAGATGACCAAAGCGTGCATGCCAAAGCTTTGCATCTGACATAGCTTGAGAATCATGAAATGCACATGCCGAATCATTCACAGATCTTTCATAGTCTATGAGCTTATACAACCCACGACATAAAGTGCCAGAAGCAATAATCACATCGCCATTTGATAGATCATGAACTGTACACCTGCCATCAACGAATTTCACAACCAAGCCAATCTTGGCTAATGCAGAAACTGATAATAGATTCTTCTTGATCCCTGGCACAAATAAGGCATCTGACAAGGTGAAAGAACTACCATCAGCAGTAGTCAGAATGATCTTACCAACTCCCATAACAGGATAAGAGGAGTTGGTGCATGTGATAGTATTCCCTGTAGAGGCAGGCTCGAGTGAAGAGAAGAAACTGCGCTGCGAGGTAATATGTTTGGTCGCCCCACTGTCAAAGTACCAAACATCTGAGTCCACTCCAGACATGCACTGCTCATGGGAAGATGGGTCAAAACTGCAAACAGTAGTAAATGCCCATTCTTCTTCCTGCACAAGATTAGTAGACTCTGTTTTTGGTGTAGAGGCTTCTGCAACAACCATTCCAGCCTCCTTTTTCTTTGCCTCTTTTGCAGCCAGTTTTGGACAGTTCTTTATGATATGATCATTCCCTTTACAGTACTTGCAAAACAATTTTTGCTTTTCTGATTTCTTCTCATCTTTATCCTGATTCTTCGAATGTGCAGCATTTGCAGATTTCTGCTTACTAGTAGAAGAGCTCCATTTTCCTTTTCCCTTCTGACTAGCCAGGAAAGCTTGATCTGCAACACGCATAATGGACCTGTTCTGCCTGGACTGATCTTCCTGCAACAGAACAGAGAATAACTCCTCAAATGATAAGGCGTTCGGATTGCCTTTCATCATCAACCGAAGAGTAGAAGCAAAACTCTGATATGAATCAGGAAGACCATTCAGAACGGTTTGCACAAGTGAGCTATTTGGTATAACCTCATCAGCAGAAATCAACTATTCCTTCAAATCTTTGATCTTTGTTAGGAAACTGTCCATAGAATCACCTTCATTCATATGCTCACTCTCCAACTGTTTTCAGAGGTAAGCAACACGAGCCTCATTCCTAGCTTGGTACAATGTGGTAAGTGTATCCCAAGCATCCCTAGCTATTCTGCAAGAGCAAATATGAGGAATAATGGCACGTTTGACAGACAAAGCTATCAATGCATGTGCCTGGGCATCTCTGCCATCCCAACGAATTTGCTCTGTAGTAGGTGCAACAGAAACAACAGCACGAACAGGAATTTGTGGAATATCATCTTCGACACCATCTTCATCAGCTCCAACACCTGTATTTGCAGTACCTGTCGTTGTAGGTGTAACAAGACGTCTTTCAACACCCTGCATAATGTTCCACAATCCTTTTGCAACTAAAACATGTCGCATCATATAAGCCCATAATGGGTAGTTGGTACCATCCAACTTATCCTCAATAGCCAACATACGGAATACATCAGTGCTTTCAGCCATGGCCGGTGACTAAAATACCTTGATGCAGAAAACTGACTGTATCTCAAAACGTTGAACAGAACTGCCTAGACGAGTTCTGCTAGACCTGTAGTAGACTTCGAGACGCTTAAACTGGCGAATAGAAACTGGTATATACCTTTGGCACAAAAAGATGAAATAGCCTGCACGAGCGCTGCGATAGTGCGTTCGGAGGCCAAAACGAGCTCAGATCGCGATTCTGAGACTGCAAACGGAGGAGTGTTGACGGCACCCTAGATGAAGCGACGACCTGCTCTGATACCAATTGTTGGAGATAGACGTCTGCGGAAGCACGCGAACAACACAAGGAAGAAGAAGAAGCTTGGAGCACAAACACACAATATTGAATGTATTACTAGAGAATGTACAAAGATAAGTAGCCCATTAGGGCAATAGGCGTATATACAAGCCGGGGGAAGAAAACCTCCTAAAGAGGGAAAAAAGTGCCCCGACGGTCCTAGTATGTTCCCACACATCACTACCTAAATATATCAACACCATTATCCCTCACATTTGCTCCTAGAAAATAGTAGAGGATACATGGGATAAACTTACCACTTTATATCCATATGATCTCTTTATATCTTTAAAGAGATCATATGGATAGTTTTTTTTACAAAGATCAAAGATTTGAAGGAGTAGTTGATTTTTGGTGATGTAGTCTTTCCACATAGTGTAGACTCTTCTTAATGCTCTTCGAGGTTCATATCAAAGTTTTGCTTTCACTCTTCGATTGATGATGAAAGGCGATCTTATTGAAACATGTCCATTATGCATGTTGCAGATCAAGCTTTCCTAGCTAGTCAAAAGGGTAAAGGTAAATGGAGCTCATATACGAGTAAGTAGAAATCTGCTAATGTTGCATAGTTGAAGAAGGAAGACAAAGAAAATAAGAAAATATAAAAGCAAAAATAGTTTGCAAGTACTGTGAGGGAAATGACTATGTCATAAAGATTTGTCCAAAACTAGCTACAAAAGAAGCAAAGAAGAAAGATGCTAGAATGGTTGTTGCAAAGGCCTCTACCCTAAAAGTGATTCTGCTAATCTTGTTCAGGATGAAGAATGGCATTTACTACTATATGCAGCTGTGACCCATCTTCTCATGAGTAGTGTATGTCTATAGTAGACTTAGATGTTTGGTACTTTGATAGTGAGGAATCCAAAAATATTACCTCGTAGTGAAATTTATTCAGTTCAATTAAGCTTGCTTCTATAAGAAATGCTATCATATGTTCTCATAGCTCTTGTTATCTTGTAATGGGAGTTGATAGGATCATTTTCACTAATATTGATGGTAGTTCTTTCACATTTTCATATGATTTCTATTTACTAGGGATCAAGAAAAATATGTTGTTATTTTTGGCATTAGCCAAGAATGGCTTGGTTGTCAAATTCCTTGACAGAAGATGTACAATTCATGATCTTTCAAATGGTGATGTTATTATTGCGTCTGACATTTTATGCCATGGGCTGTATAAGCTCATAGATTATGTAAAATTTGTAAATGATTTAGCATGTGTAGTTCAAGATTATCTACTAATCTTGTTAAGAATGAAGAATTTTCTTTTACTACTATATGCAACTATGACCCATCTTCTCATGAGCACTATACGTACTTAACACGTGTCCAACCAAGGCACTACAATCTATCACTCCATATGAGGCTTGGCATGGTCGCAAGCCCTCCATTGCTCATATGTATGTCTTTGGTTGTCTAACATGTGCATTAGTGCCTAAATAGCAATGCAGGAAAGCAGATGATAAAGTAGTGAAATGTTTTTTTTTGGTACAATTTTGAAAGCATAGGCCATCGTGTGTATCATCCCATAGACTTAACACATTTCGGTTCGTTGTGATTTTGTTTCTGTGGAAGATGCAAATCAACCATTACTTTCATGTACTAAGGAGACATCAGTTAGCTCCTTGTCTCACCATGGAAACACATTTCTTCAAGTTATATTGCCTACATTTGTCGAATATTTTCCTAAATTGAGGTATGTGGGCAATGCGTTGACAAGAGTATGTACATAAATCATCTACATAGACTTCCATACTTTTTTTTAGGAATTCTTTGAGCACATGACACATTAGTCTTTGAACATTGATGGGGCATTAGTTAAACCAAATGGCATAAACCTAAATGTCTATACTCCCTATTCTATAGAAAAAGGGGTCTTATGTTGGTCTTTAGTAGCAATCGCTACTAAATTATAACATTAAAACCCATCAAGGAAGTTGTAGACTTCCTTGCCTGCTACCCTTTCTAAAAGATCATCTGTGATGGGTAATGGATAGATATCTTGAATGGTGAAAGCATTAAATTTTTGAGGTTAATAAAAACCCTAAGCTTTCCATTTTTTTTTGATACAACCACCAAAGGAGAAACCTGTTTGCTCTCGTATGTGAATCCAATTGCCAACAATTTATCTATTTCTTCTTTAATTCTGGCAAAGTATACATCATTGTGAGTGTAAGGTCTTTGCTTGGATGGTTTTGTGTCAAGAGTCATGGGAATTCTATGAGCACATATTGAGGGATCTACACCTTTTAGTTCTTTCTAGCTCCAAGCAAACATGTTTCTATATTCTTGAATTAGTGTTATGAGTTCTTGTTCCTCCTATATGGATACATCCTTGCCTATGTAAGTGCATCTCTCTTCCTCTCCCTCTAGGGTTACAATTACTTTCTTGGTGTGTTCCTTATTATCATATGCTATTCCATCTTGTGCATCTCTCTTAGGCATTTGAATAGCTATTTTTATTTCTTCAACTTCATATCTCTTAAAACGTTCTGGCACTTCAAAATGTTCATTTTGTAAGTTTTCATCCTCCATTTCATTGGTCTCATTTCTTAGGTTTCCTGTTAACTCGTGTTGACTAGCAGAGTTAAAATGCTCAATTGTTAAACGTCTGGTTCTAACTATCAGAATGGCGTTTAACCAGTCTTAGTGGGTTCTTGGGAGTGGTAGGGGTCTGTTAGACACAGGCCCTGTACTTAGTTCCCAAATCTTAGCCACGTCAGAAACAGGTGATGTCACATCTTAGCTCAATTGCTCAGGTACCGCACACCCTCGGGTATTCTACTGTTACACACTACCTCGTGGTACTACTCAGAACAATAGAATACTTCAGCTTTACCGAATATAGGTATATACTCCTAATCCACAGTATGGCGACAATCCTAACACGAATTAATCTCAATATACTATATCGTTGCACAGATTTATTCACCAAATTTCACACATGACTACTAGACACATTACTAGCAATTCCAGGCCTATAGCCTTTCACCAAGTATTCTGAACTGGACACTGAACAATGTGAACGAACAAATCACATCAGTAGCAAGAACGCACCACAAGGCGAATCAGTTGCTTCGATCGTATACAGTAACAACACAAGACAGTCATACAGATGAATCACCAATTTAACATGACTAAGAACATGCCCATCAAACGCGGATGGATACAAAATGCAAGATCCTACTCAGATATTGGACACAAAATAACTACTCAGATAACTACTCAAATACGGGAGAACAACAGTAACACAGTAATAACTACTCAGATATCAAAAGAACAACAACACAGTGAAATCGAACACACCCAGACAAACAGTCTGGTGATTTTGAAAATCGCGCTCGCGCTCTCCTCGCGTATCTTTTCATTGCTTTAAATAGAAATTTTACAAATGAAGCGTAACCGCTTTTCGCGCGTGTGATTACACGTTTTCGTTTTACATTTGCCAATCCGGCGGCCAACTAACACTGGCACGCACGGTGGACTTCGAACCCGCATGTCAAAACTTTACTGTTCGGCTACTATGCCTTCTAAATACATATTGCGGGCTAGTCTAAAAGTTCAGGTAATTTTCTTTTTGAGTGTTTCTAACATCTGTACTAAAATCGATGGCTCTACTAACTGTGCATCTGTCCTAACGGCGCTTAAGGCGATCGCTTCGGTAAGAAAAAATTTGGCCTGCGTTTGCAAAAAGGCCTCCTACAAATAAAATTCATTTGATAGGGCTGCATCCCTTGAAATCTTCATTTCGCCCAATTGTTTCTGCATGTCAATTACTCTTTCTTTCTGATTGATCAGTTGATTATCTATCCTTTCGATCTGTTGGTTCTGGAACTCTATTGTTTTGTAGTAAGCATCTCGTTCTCTGCGAGCATTTGCTAAGTCCTTCTGATATTTGGTTTCCCTGTTCAATTGGTGTTTAAGTATATTATTGACTTCGTCTAAAGATTCTTTTATTCTATGTAATTGTTCTTCTGCTTGCTTAGCTTCTCTCTGCTGCTCTTGGTTCTTCTGTACTGCTTCTTGCAGCTGGACTCTTGTTTCTTGTAGTAGATTTCCAAGTGCAATTCTGGCATCTTCCTTATCTTGCATATCTAACTTCAATTGCCTGATTTCGTCCTGTGCTTCGTTTAATAATTGGTCCTTTGCAGCGAGCTGTTCCAGTGCTGTCTCTCTTTGTTTGACGAGTGTTTGCTGTTCTGCCAGTTGAGCTTGGAGCTAGAGAATCTGTGCCTGGAGCTGGTGGTTTTCGGCCTTGACTGCGTCAACTTCCTCCTGTGATGGTGTAATATCCGCTTCCAGGACATCCACCTTATGTTGTAATTCGTTGCGAATATTGTCCGTGACTTCTCTTATCTGGACTGGTAATTGCTGGGAGAGGTCAATGAGCAGTTGCCCCATTGAAGCAAGCTCAGAGAAGGCTGGAATTGAGGGGAGTAGAAGAGGGGGTCGAGGTTGTGAAGAGGATGTGGTGTGGAGTTGTTGGGAGGTCGGTGGAGAGTAATTGGGTGATGAGGCGGAAGAGGCTATGGTCTCGACGGGTGCGATGGGTGGGATCGGAAGGATTGGGTTTAGTGGAGGTTCCGGTGGTGGAGTGGGAGTGGTAGAGAGAGTTTCGATTACCTTATTTTGTTGTGTTTTAGTGTTGTCGGCTGCAGATTCCACTGCCTTAAGCAGCCTTTCGAAAGCTTCTTGTTCGTCGACTTGTTGTTCCGGTTCGGTTTGTTGCTGAGAAACTTCTTCGGTAGAAATGGGTTCTGTTTTCATCTATTTCTCCTATTCCTGTTGCTCAGATGAAGAAGACTGCGCCGCTGAATCATGTTGTATGGATGTGGCAGTGTCGTGGAAGGTGTCCTCTTCTTGCTTCTCGTCTTCTTCATTTTCTTTATCTTTTCCGGCTGAGCCTTGTGCCTCACTTTTGGATGAGCTGATCCTTATTCTTTTTCTGCGGAATAGTTGGTTGATTTCTTCTTCATCTTCATCATCGTCTTCGAGAGGTTGTACTGATTCTTCATGTCTTAGGATAGGTCCTCGGGGTAGTGGTTGTGCGGCAAGGATGGCCGGAAAGAGAAATGATAGAATATGCGGCAATCTGGACCTTGGGGTGGCTCCCTTATTCACCTGTTTGATTATAGCTACACATTCTTTGTGGATACGTTGGAAGAAATATGTAGCAAAGTTTACTGGTTCTCTGGAAGCTAAATCTATGGCTGAGTAGAATGGGCGTGAGATGCCGTAAGTTTGCTTTTGTAAATTCAGGAGTGCTACTAGGAACTGCAGGGCTGATCTTTCTAGTTCTGGTCGGCATAAAATTGCCTACTCGTTTGATGAAAACCTAGGGAATAATTTTATCATGGTTGAAATGGGAAGGTTCGGGCCATTTTGTCGGCCTTGCGCAGGGAGTCGAAACGACTCAGCGAATGACTGAAGGGTTATTATGGTCGTGTTGGGCAAGGAAGTGATTGGCCATCTCAGCTCTGTAGCAGGTGTGTTAGTGATGGCGGAGATGATGTTGGTGAAGATTGGGTGGGACTCCGCTGAATGCCAGGGCAGTTCAGCGAAGTTTGCCAACCCACGTACGTGCAGGTACTCTCCTACCTTGGTAGGGAGTCCGTCACAGAAAGCAGCATAGTTCGCTAATGCTTCCATGGCGCGCACGAAGACAGAGCCCAGAACACAGATACACAGAACACAGAAAAACACAAAGCACAATCACAAAAACACAATAGCGTTTTTTTGGCGAACTGGAGAAGGTTATGTAGTGGTGCTTTAGCAGAGAGTAATCAAAAGTAGTAATAATAACGCGGCAGGGGGAGTGATAATTCTTAACTTCGTAATGCAACAATGAAGAGCTCGAAAGGGCAGGGCGGCTTTATTCATAAATATTGTTTAAAACGCGGATACTTACAGTACTTGTAAATTTAAAAAGAAAAGAAAGGTAAAGAAAAGAAAAGTAAAACCTAAAAATGCGGTCCATCGCCAAATGTTTTAGTGCGGGCTAGAAGTGTGTTGATACGGTTGCAGCTTCAAACCGTTGATTACTTTTGGAAGTGGCTTTCCCGTCAACGTAGTCAACCGAAAAGTTGCTGGACCAATTTCTTCTGAAATCCTGTAAGGGCCGAACCAACGTAATTTGAATTTTCTTGCAGACCTATTCGACTTTGCATTATAAAAAAGGACAAGCTATCCCACCAAAAAAACTAGAGTTTTCAAGAGTCGATCATGCATACGAGTCTGTCTTAACTGTATTTCTTGCATAGTTAAAAAACTCCGCCATCTTTGTTCGTCCAATTTCCTGAGTGAATCCAACCGAAACGACAGTGAGTCTTCCGGTAGCAGTTTCTCAGTGATGGCTACCCGTAAACTTGGTATAACTATTTCCATAGGTGCGATTGCTTCTATACCATAAGCTAATTTGAAAGGGGTTAAGCCTGTTGCAGCCTTGTATGTGGTACGGTATGCCCATAACACTGTAGGTAACATTTGATCCCATCTTTTCGGTGTTTCCATGATCAATTTCCGAAGCATATTCAGAAGAGATTTGTTTGTACTTTCGGCCAGTCCATTTGCACGAGGGTAATATGGTGAACTAAATTTATGGGTGATCTGGAACGACTGTGTCAGTGCTTTAATCAAGTTGTTCATAAAATGGGTGCCTTGGTCTGAAACAATTTCCAGTGGTAAACCAAATCGTGGAAAGACATCAGTTAGCAGACATTTTGCTACCGCAACTGCTGTAGCAGACCGTAAAGCCCAGGCTTCTGCCCATCTGGTTGCATAATCTGTACAAGTCAGTATGTAACGGTTGTTACTGAAGACTGCTGGAGGTGTAATTGGACCGATAAAATCAAGACCCCACTTCTGAAATGGTTCAAGTGGCATAACTGGTTGCAGGGGAAAGAGATGACGTTGCAGCGGTTGTCCAGATCTTTGACAATTATCACAGTGTTTGACAAATTGTGACACATCTCTGTACATAGTTGGCCACCAGAGACCACTCTGTAGAATTTTCCGGTGTGTTAAGTCTGCTACAAAAGGGCCACCGGAAGGAATCGAATGAGCCAAAGTAATAACTGAGTTAACTTCATGCGGTGGAATACATCGAAGTAAGATTCCAGTATGATCCACATAGTATAATTCTCCAGCAATTAACCAAAATCGGCGGCTGAAAACTGCAATTTTCCTGCGTACTGCCGTAGAAGTCTTAGATGGAAGGCAGCCATCAGTGAGAAAGGTCAGGATCTGATCATAATACGTAGATGGTATAGGTGGGTCTGTAATTTCATCATTCGTTGGTTCAGAGCTATAAATCGCTGGAGTCGTGTCATCTATACCTACCGGAGCTTCACCGGAATCTAAGCGAGATAAGAAATCTGCTAAGGCATGTGAACGGCCTGGCCGATGAATGACTTCATAGTCAAATTCCTGTAAAAGTAGAACCCATCGTGCTAATCGTCCACCTAGATGTTGTTGCCGAACTAGATAGACAAGTGCAGCATGATCTACATGAAATGTGAATTTATGGCCCAGTAAGTAATGTCTGGATTTTTTGACAGAATATACTAGCCCTAAACATTCTCTTTCTGTTACAGAGTAGTTCTTTTCAGTAGGTGCAAGTCTCCTGCTAGCAAAATAAACAGGTCGGAACCACTTATCTGTTTGTTGCATCAGAATACTGCCAATGGCAATATCTGAAGCGTCGACGAAAACATGAAATGGGTTATCCCAGTCCGGAGGTTGTAAGATTGGGACCTGGGTCAATAAACACTTTAGTCCATCAAATGCGGTCTGACACTCTTGAGTCCACTCAAACTATCGAGGGGTTTTGGTGATCAACTTGTTCAGTGGTATTGCCAAATGAGCAAGCCACCGTAAGTGTCGTCCATGCCATCTTACTTGGCCCATGAAGCGCATAACTTCCTTCGGTGTAGTGGGCACCGGAGCTTCTAATACTGCTGAAATTTTATCTGGATCCACCTGTATAGCTTGTGCAGATACAATGTGACCAAGTAGCTTGCCACATGAAACCGCAAACACGGATTTGTTTGGGTTTAAGCAGAGTCTGTATTCTCTGCATTTCTGGAAGCAGCACCGTAAATGGAACAGGTGTGCTATCATCTTAGCGAAAATTGAAAAATCATCAAGGTAAACTTGCATAAAAGAGGTGAGATAAGGATAAAATATTTCCTGCATACATCTTTAAAATGTACTTGGGGCATTTCTTAATCCAAACCACATTACCGTACAAGCAAATACACCCCAGTTGGTAATGAATGCAGTTTTCGGTATATCTTCTTCAGCCATTCTAACTTGATTATACCCACTGTACCCATCTAAAAATGAATACATTTCATGTCCTGCTACTCTATCAAGCATTGTATCAAGAAAAGGAATCGGAAAAGGATCAGGCACTGTAGCTGCGTTCAGTTTCCGGTAATCTACACATATTCGTAATTGCTTGTTTTTTTTCGGTACAATAACAATCGGAGAGATCCATTCAGCATGCTCTACTGGCACAATGAATCCAACTTTCAATAACCTATCAAGTTTTGCCTTTACCTGCGATGCATAGTTGGGATTCATCCGGTAGCTGGGTTGCTTTATCGGTCTTGATTCTGGCTTCAGCACGACCTTGTGCTGGTAAATGCGGGGGTCCAACCCTTTCATATCCTTGTAATCCCATGCGAATACATCAGAAAATTCGCGAAGTAGTTGGATTAGATTTGCTTTGAATACTTCCGGTAAGTTTTGCTTTATCTTTACAGGACGCGGATGATCTTCATCCCCTAAATTATAAGTGATCAGCTGATCTTCTGGAACATACAATTGTTGGGGTTTCTCCGTATCGTTCGTTGGCTTGAAGAGTTGTTGCAGTTTGTCGTCATGTATAGCAACAGTGTCTTCTTTCTTATCTTCTTCTATTATAGGCATCACTGTACAGACTGAAGCATTCCAATTATCTACAATAGATTGTAGATCAACAGTTCCTAATGGGATTAAGTCAACATTACTTTTCAGAAACTCTTCTTCTTCATCATCTGATAATCCATCTAGCATATGGACTGGTTCAGCGAAATACGGTCTAGCGTGTAACTCGCAAGGTTGTATAGCATCTAGTTTTACCACATATTTACGATTTGCATCCTTAAAAGTGAGCTCTTGTGCAGACCAGTCCTGTATTACCTTCGCATGCTTCAGCCAAGGTCGGCCGAAAAGAAGGTTGTAATCAAGAGTGGATTCCGGTAAATCTAATATGACAAAGGTCATCTTGAACGTCGTACCTTGTAAAGTGATTGGTACATTTCGTACGAGTCCGATGGGATGGACTCTTGATTGATCGGCCATTCTCACAAAAAACTGAACTGGTTCGATTTCGGTCCACCCTAACCTTTTACATAGTGCAGCAGTAGCAATGTTGACTCCAAATCCTCCATCAATTAATACCTGTGTGATTTTATGATTCTTATACCATACCGTAATTAAAGGAACTGAATGATCGACCGTAGATTCGGGTTCCGGTTGTATTGTTGCTGTCGCTGGAATACAAGAAGGCACTGGGCTGAACTGCTGTTGGAATTGTTGTCGAATTCCGGGTACTAATGCGAGTAGTTGGCCCAGAGGCAGGGTGATAGATGCCTTTGATAAAACTTCCCAGGCCTGTTGAGATTGGTTGTCATGCTCCACCGGTGTTGAAGTTGATGCTTCTCTTGATGATAAAGCGTCTATTGTGGTAATATGCCTACTGCTGATGATGTGCCTACAGCTGCTGATGTGCCTGCTGCTGAATTGGAATCCTGTTGTTGTGCTCTTTCTTTGGTTAACGGAGTCTGAGTTACCGGAATAGGATCTGGGAAGACTGGTGGTTTTGCTGTGGTCCATTGACTAGCCTTGTTGTACATTCTTTGTTGTTCGCGTATTCCTGGTTCAAATATTTCTGCTGCTGGCTGCAGCTTTTTGCCGGAACGGTTCTGAACTGCAGCGGCTTGTGTTTCCACAGGTGTGATTTGTACCATGTTAGCCATTGGATTCTGACGTTCCTTCTTTCTCTGATCATGCTCAGCTGCATCCTTACAAAATCTCCTAATATGACCAAATTCACCACAAAAATGACAGCGCGGTGGTGGTAGATTGGGATTTTCCGGTGGTGGTCCGGTCTGCCAGCGGTTTACATTATAGTTGTTATTCCTCTGTCCTCTGTAATTTCGATACCCTTGTTGCTGGTTGTTTCTCATTTGCGGAGGCACATAGTGATTGGCTGGCTGCCCTGGTTCCTGTATAATTGCGTTGACAGTCGTTGTTCCCTGTACTTTAGCATTGTATGCGCAGTTTTTGGTGGTGTGTCTGGCAGTGTTGCAGATAGCACAGAATATCTGATTAAGTGCACAAGTGGCACTAGTATGGCTTGAATTCTTGCATGTGATGCAGTATACTTGTCTGGTCATATCTTTGGCTACATTTCTGTTTGTTTTTAATCACTCCAGATCTTCTGTAAATCCTCCAACC
Organism: Ceratopteris richardii; assembly: GCA_020310875.1. Taxonomy (NCBI): domain Eukaryota; kingdom Viridiplantae; phylum Streptophyta; class Polypodiopsida; order Polypodiales; family Pteridaceae; genus Ceratopteris; species Ceratopteris richardii. Next base: position 6,423,571 of record CM035443.1, read on the forward strand.
TTGTTTTCCAGCTGCAGAGCCATTGCGATTACGGCATCTAGTGTCATTGCTCCTACACAGCGTATGATCATAATCTGTTTAAGTTGTGGAGTCAAGCCATTGATGAACCACTGAGTGATAACGTCATCCGGTAGATTGGCATGTGCTGGTGGTAACTGCCTTAGATGCGTCTTGAATAGGGTAGCGTACTCCTGTACAGTTTGATTTACCTTCTGTCTGTTGTTTTGCAGATAATCAAAGATTTCAGCTGGATTCTTCTTTAGCCTGAATCGCTGCAAAAAGGCATCTCGTACCGCTTCATAGGTGCCGAAGTGATTAATATCATATTCTGTAAGCCATCTGGCTGCTTCATTGACCAATGTAGATTGAAAGACAATAGCTTTATACGCTGGATCCGGGGGATGGTTGAGAACTGCGTAACTTATCTCGAATGTGCGTACATGAGCATCCGGATCATCTCCTAGGAATCCGCCAAATTTAGTGTACGTCACTCCTGTCGGAGGAAGCCTAGGTGGACATAACTGTTGTTGTTGCTGCCCGTTCATGGTGAGTGTGTTGTGACTATCTTCTGTATCTCGAGGCTGAATTTCTGAACTATCAGAATCTGTATCGTCGGACTCTGCACTTTCCGGTGCGGTGATCTTGTTTAGTATGCTTCGAATCTCAGTTTCGAACAATTTTCCTTCCTTCTTGATGTCAAGTGAAGGGCGGCTTACTCTAAATAGTGGGGACTGGGCTGAAGATTCACTCAGAAATGGTAACTCGTTATCGGAGAACCGTAAATTCTCAGTGACTTGTACCGAAATGTCACCGGAGGATATCGACTGTTCACCAAAGCACAGTACTCCGTCGTCTTACTGCTGTCTTTGACTAAGGCGTTCCTATTCATCAACAAATTTGAATCTTTACTCAATGTTGTCAAATTAACTTCGGGTTGCGTTCTAGTGGATTCTGGAGTTACTACGTTTTCGACAGATTGTGCCGAAATAGTACCGGAATCTGCCAGAAAAGCAGTAGGTTCTACCGGAATTTGACCGGAATTACTAAAAACGTTCCTTGCTATCTTCTCTTCTGGTTTGGTACTTCCCGCGCTTCTGCCTCCTGGAGGCGTCCTTAGCAGGTTAGATACCCACGTTTGTCTATTCTTAGGATACGTTTCGCCGGATCGAGTAACCGGCATATACTGCGCGTATTATTTTCTACGATCGTTCGAAAAATTCTGGGATCTTTACTTACTAGTAATCAACGATCATTTTCGATGCAACTTTTCTATAGGTAATCGACAATCTTAAGGCCACTTTCCCACAGATAGTACTTTCGTCAGGTAACTGGCAATCTTGATGCCACCTTCCCACAGACGGCACCAGTGTTAACTCGTGTTGACTAGCAGAGTTAAAATGCTCAATTGTTAAACGTCTCGTTCTAACTATCAGAATGGCGTTTAACCAGTCTTAGTGGGTTCTTGGGAGTGGTAGGGGTCTGTTAGACACAGGCCCTGTACTTAGTTCCCAAATCTTAGCCACGTCAGAAACAGGTGATGTCACGTCTTAGCTCAATTGCTCAGGTACCGCACACCCTCGGGTATTCTACTGTTACACACTACCTCGTGGTACTACTCAGAACAATAGAATACTTCAGCTTTACCAAATATAGGTATATACTCCTAATCCACAGTATGGCGACAATCCTAACACGAATTAATCTCAATATACTATATCGTTGCACAGATTTATTCACCAAATTTCACACATGACTACTAGACACATTACTAGCAATTCCAGGCCTATAGCCTTTCACCAAGTATTCTGAACTGGACACTGAACAGTGTGAACGAACAAATCACATCAGTAGCAAGAACGCACCACAAGGCGAATCAGTTGCTTTGATCGTATACAGTAACAACACAAGACAGTCATACAGATGAATCACCAATTTAACATGACTAAGAACACGCCCATTAAACGCGGATGGATACAGAACGCAAGATCCTACTCAGATATTGGACACAAAATAACTACTCAAATAACTACTCAAATACGGGAGAACAACAGTAACATAGTAATAACTACTCAGATATCAAAAGAACAACAACACAGTGAAATCGAACACACCCAGACAAACAGTCTGGTGATTTTGAAAATTGCACTCGCGCTCTCCTCGCGTATCTTTTCATTGCTTTAAATAGAAATTTTACAAATGAAGCGTAACCGCTTTTCGCGCGTGTGATTACACGTTTTCGTTTTACATTAGCCAATCCGGCGGCCAACTAACATTCCCTAATATTCTTCTTTGGAGAATAGTTTTTTATTTTTCTTGGCATCTTCCCATTCTACTTCTTTTAGGTATTGTTGTTTTAAGTCAAAGTTATGTTGCATTTCAATTCTTTTGTATTCTTCTTTCCATTCCTTTTCATTTATTTTGCCTTCTTTAGCCTCTTGAAGTACAACCATGTACAAGCTTAAGTCATATCCTTCTTCATCCACACACTCATTCATGGTCAATACTTCTTCATTTACACACACATCCAGTGTCGCTAGGATTTCCATCCATCCGTGTGGTTTGAATGCTTCATCAAGAAGTATTTGTGGCATATAGGTTGGTTCTTCTATAGGTCTATGTCGCTCGTGTCTTTTTGGCCAATATTGTAGTCTTTCCTCTTTTCCTTTAGCTACCTTGCAAACCCATAGTTGAGTGTCTTCATTCATCCAAGCTTGGTCACTAGATCTTGAACTATGGATTGAAACATCCTCCTTCTTATGTAGGGGGTTCCATTGAAGGGGTGGAAGGTCTCTATATGCAAAATTTTGGAGATTTATTTTATTCATTGTGCCTTGGTGTTAGAGATACAAAGCATCTCATCCCCAGTCTCGAAGTACCTTTAGTTGTCACGTCAATGGTCTACCTAGGATCATCTCGTAATTGCTCACCTTGCCAAATTGGCATATAACTAAAATGTGTTCAAATTCTACTCCAAAAGTCATCAAAATTATATTTTCAAAGAGTCCTATAGCTCATTCTACATGACCATCTGCTAGTTGTAGCTTCATTCTAGTTGGTCGTAGAGTTGGTTTTCCCCATTTCTCCCAAATTTCCTTGGTTGCTATCCCCTCTCCAACTCTTGTATCTAGAATGGCTTTGGTCATATATCCTCAAAATGTAATAGGAAGGCACGTATTTCCGTGATCTCCCTCACTAAAGTCTCTAACTTTATCTACTGATATCTTGACAATTGTTGCTTTCTCTAGCTTTTCTTCCTTGATAGATATGTTTTGTTCATCCAGATTTAGATGATTAGCTGGTCTCTTCCATAGGTGCGGCTTGACTTGCAGAAGTTCTTCTAGGGTTATTGAGCATTGAACTTTAGCTCATTTAAACTCTTGCAACATGGTTCATGTTTCCTCTGAGAATTTCATTTCCTCACCTCTTATTGTTTGGGCGTGACAAAATTTGGATTTTTTTTCATATTCACCTGTACAATTAGGAAGTGTAGTTAGACTAATTGCTTCCTCCCTATCCTGATATGGACTAGATAATTCTTCACAGTCTTCTTCCTGCTCCATCCTACGCAAGTTCCTAGAATTATCTAGTTCTTCAAAGGGAGGGACTTCCTCCTCAGTTTTCTTCCATCTCTCTTCTTGCACTTTGGCCCACAAATCATGTGGCCAATTTGCTTCAACTTCAAGGATTATTGATTCTCTTTCTGTGGTCTCAAAACCTAATTCTTCTTCAATTTCCTTAGTTTGTTCTAGTTGCTCTTATTGTGAATTATGATTTTCTAAGCATCCCTAGAATGTTTCTTCAGGAATTCTTTCCAGGGAGGCTTGGTATTGCTTGTTCTAGCATGGTTTGAGCAATTTCAATTAATTTCATACATATTTCCAATCTTTCCTTCTCAAGGTCTCCTCTTGGGTAACTTTTATCACATTGCTCTGGCCCAGTTCATGTCCTGATTCTAGATTGATAGATTTTAACCACACTTTTAAGTCTTCATGCATAGGATCAGCTAGAATCGATCCTTCTTGCTCCGTTTGGTTTTCCTTCACCACATTTGTGTTTTGATTGCCTGGAAAATTTGGCTTAGGTTCGGTGTCTTTTTACTGTGTTTTCCTTTTCTTGAACCAATTGTTTTGAATATTTTGTCTTCTTGATTTCCATATTTGATTTTTTTTTTCCTTTTTGAGGTGCATGATGATTTTTTTGAATCCTTGGGGTGAAGATTCTATATTGTTTTTCTTTTTTGGGTTATCACGTCTTTAATTTCCATGGATTCTTTTGCCTTGGCTCTGGTGATGGCTTTTAATGGCACGATGTATTCCTTTTCACTCCCTGAGGACTCTATTACCTCAATTACATTAACCTAAGATGTGAGTGATGCTTTCAATGGATTATTGCAGCACTCTTTGAACAAGTGTTCTTTCCTAGAGTCACTACAATACCCTTCCTAGACTCTAGGGGGTGGTGCATGGTAACCCATCATACATTCCCTACTAAAATGGTCTCCTCCACATCTATAACATGGTCTTCTAGGGGCAAGTTGTCTTGTTGTAAGAAGTTCTTTTTTTCAAAAAGGACTAGAGTATTTAGGACATATTGTTTCTAGTCAAGGTGTTCATGTAGATCCAAAGAAAATTAAAGTAATTGAAGAATGGATTGTACCTCAATCTCTGAATGATATACATCTTTTCTAAGGTTAGCCAGTTTTTATAGAAGGTTTTTAAAAGGTTTTTCTTTTTTAGCACTTCCAATCACATTATTATTGAAGAAAAAGTTAAAATTTGCATAAGGATTAGCAGAATAACAATTTTTTGAGAAAATCAAACATGGACTTTCTCATGCACCTATTTTGAAATTAACAGATTTTGCACAACCTCTTCATGTAGTTACACATGCTAGTGGTTTAGGTATAGGTGCTATATTAATGCAAAATGATCATCCCATTGCATTTGAAAGTAGGAAACTTAAACCTTCTGAAAAGAATTATAGTACATATGATCAGGAACTCTTAGCTGTTGTGCATGGTTTAAAAAATTGGAAACATTACCTTATGGGTTTTGAAGTTCTAATCAAAATAGAAAAATAGGATATTAAGAATTTATTAAATCAACCATTGATTTTTGAAAGACACATTAAATGGGCTTCATTCGTACAAAATTTTCAGCCTATAATTCAAAATCAACATAGCAAAGCTAATGTTGTAGCTCATGCACTTAGTCGCTTCCCATACCCACAAACAAATATTATTTTAATCAATAATATTTCTGCTATTCATATTCATTCATTTCATGACATGATTCTTACTTATGCATCTAATTTGTATTTTTCACAAGCATGGACTCCTTTCAATAATTCTACACCATCTAATGAGGAACACTACACTTTTCGTAATGGATTCTTGTATTTCCAACACAAGTTATGCATCACACAAGTTTTTAAAGAATTTGTTATGAAAAAGATGCATGAACCACCGTATATGGGTCATAGGGGCAAACAAAGTACTATTCCTATGTGTAAATGTTGAAGCTCAAGATCAAGGACAAAGCATAGGAGCACATCAAAGAGGTAGACACACAAGAAGATGGAGCATATAGGGAGCTCCAAGAAGCACATGTCAAATTTTCAGAAGAAATCCCTTTAAAAATAGTGATTTTCATCACTAAAAACCATTGTAAATAGCATTTTCCATTCTTGCAACTCCATTTTGTGCAAGTCGAGGAGTCCTCAAGCTTGAGGAGTATTAGAAGCATCATCCTACCAATTTTCATAATTTTTAGACTCCGTTTGAACCCCCATATAAGCCCTAGAATCTACTTTTTAACTAGGCCGGACACTACGTCTGGACAGGGCCAAAACCACTCAAAAAACTATACAAAGGGCTGGAGAGATCATTTCTGAGGTTAGCTTGTTGTAGATTTGAGCTTTGTAAGAGATTTCTTTTGTAATCGAAGCTTTCCATTGTTCCACTCTTTGCTCTTACCTTGTGCACGTGTGTGTGTATGTGTGTGCATGTTTGTGTGCTTTCACTCACGCACTTGTGCACTTCCCTTGCTCTTGGTTTTCATACCGGTCCTCACGTCTCCGCGGATTGACATTTATGAGGTGAAGCTCCTCACGTTGGTACTTGCCATTGTGCTAGAGTGACACCAAATTTGGCGCCGTTGCCGGGGAGAGAGCTTGGAGGATGAGTGTGTGATGGTAAGATGTAGAGTAGCGACGTTGGAAGGTAAAAAAAATCACCATTTTCAGTTCAATTTCTGAGTTTTTCTTCTCCTTCATCTTCATCATCATCACCATCTTCTCCCACCTTCATCTTCTCTAATTTTTTCAGTTTTCGCCCATACATTCACGTGGTTTTCACTTGTGGTTGTGAGAAAGAACCTTAGAGAGGGTGCAAAACTGAAATGCTGAAGAAATACACCTCAATATACCCAAAAATTGAGTGAACTATCTCGGACATTACAAGACCTACGCCAAGTGTCGTGAGTGTGATATCACGGGTTTGAAGAGAGATTTTGCATCTACAAACACATAGGAGTGACAAGGAGGACACAAGGTACTCATATTTGCAAAAATTTTTGAATTTGGACTCCAAAAAATCCAAGTGTCGCGATATTTGTGACCTCCAAGTGTCGTGATATTTGTGATATTCAAGTGTCGCGATATCTGCAATATTCAAGTGTCACAATATTTGCGATATCCAAGTGTCGCGATATCCCTCAGGTGTCGTGTGTCGTGACCCCCCAAGTATGGTGTGTCGTTTCCATCAGGTTTCGCGACATCCAGGTATCGTGTGGTCAAGTGTCGTGATACCCAGCAAGTATTGAGTGTCGTCTGAAGCAAGTGTCGCGATATCTGAAGCTGATCAAGTGTCACGATATCTGTGATCTTCAAGTGTCACGACATCTGCTAAGTGTCAAGTGTCATGGACATCAAGTATCGCGACATCTGCTAAGTGTCGAGTGTCTCGACATAGTGTCTCGACATCTGTCGAGTGTCGTGTGTCATGACCGTCAGGTGTCAAGTGTCGTGGACATCAAGTGTCACGACATCTCAGCAAGAATTGTGTGTCGTGGAATTCCAAGTATCATGTATCGTCTGCTTCCAAGTATTGCCGATACTTATTTGGGTTTGATTTTTTTATCTACAGTTTTGTACTTTGTTTCAACTAAGGCATCATGTGTTTGGTTAAATTTTGAGCACTTGTCAACATTGAGAGCATATTGTTGGATAAGAGCATACTCATCAAGGGAAGAAAGAAGAATAATATGCGAATTAGAATTTCGTTGAAGACATAACTCTAACTCCTCAAGAGTAGAGAAACAATGAGATGTTTCAATCACATGCTCAATGTTCTCATCATGTTCCATGATTTTGTTGTTTTTATAATTTTTTTGGGTTTTTTGGATAAAAGACTTGGACAATTGACTCTTATGAAGAAAATCTAATCTAGAATGCAGAAAACAAAGTGACAAACTATTGTACATGTTGGTTGGATGCGAGATGTCAAACCAATATCCAGTGTTGTCCCGCTCAACAATGGATTCTATCCAAAATTTTGATCATATGTAGCTCCAAACATGAATCGAGGTGCACAATCACTACAAGCATGCTCATGACCCTGAGTAACAATAGGTTTCTTTCTAATTGACAATCGATTCCTAGGATGATTCACTCCTACCGTCATGACTTGAAGTGATTGCATTCCATCCTTAGACTTAAATCTAGCATAGGTAGACCCATCATCCATGGCTTTAGTTTCCATACGATTCTCACAAATAAAGGGTTGACCTAAGAGAACTTCATAGGAGCAATTATCTTGAATAAAAAAGTGAAACTCTTCTGTGATTCCTCCTATGGATATGGGCACACTAGCACAAGCTCCATACAGGGTACCTACACCATTATCTGCAATTCTCATACGCCATCCACAATCTTTATCTATGGGCCATCGAAACTTATCATAGAGTTCTCTTGAAATCACATTGATTTCGAGGCCGGAATCTACTAATGCATTTACAGTGATAGTGTTCTTATCATTTCCTATTTTAACATGCATCTCTGATGTACCTCTAGACCAAAATTTTCTTTTAAAGTGACTTTCAGGATTGTTTTCATGATTTTCATGGTCAAGTTTAAGAAATTTTTATTAACATTTACTTCATCATCATCAAAGCCCTCTTCATCAGATTCATCAAAGTTTAAGGCTTCATTCATAGCTTGATCTTGATCTAGAGAATCCTGCACCTCAGTATCTAGATTAAGCGAAAACCTCTTCCTTTTAATTAGGCCGATAAAGTTATCTTTAAAAATAGGCTTTGCAATAGAGAAAACTTGTTGTAAAGACATAGTCACTTGACTCTTAAGCAAAATGTCATCTAAAATCTCCATAGGATCTATTTTTCTCTCAATTTCTAAAATCAAGATGGCTTTAGGTTTTTTCTTTGGTTTCTTTTGTTTTCGCTCAAGAACTTGTTTTTGTTCATGTTCTCGTGTTTGGTCTTCAGTTTGTTTTGATTGTTCTTGTTTATCTAAAGGCTTTGGTTTTCTTTGCTTTGTCTTCTTCCCCTTTTGTTTCTCCTCTTGTTTTTGTTCATTGGGTTGTGATTCTTGTTTTTTATCTTTGGATTGTGATGTTTCTCCTTGCTCTATGATTGTTTCTATTCCCTCTGAGGTTTGTTTTCGAGTCACTCTTCTTTCACTAGGCTCAACTTCATCTCTTTTTCGTTTTTCTTCTACATTGGATATGTGAGAAATAAGAGATTGGTCTTCTATCGGTGACTCCCAAGCCGTTATTCTCCTAATCTCATCTCGTGCTCTTACTAAAGCCTCTATGGAAAAGTCACCTTCCTTTGTGGGTTTACTTGATTCTACTTGTTTTTCATCAAGAGCTTCTAGTTTCACTCTTCTAGTTCCTACGTCCGTTATGGTTATATTTTCATAGTGTTTTTTCATTCCTCCCTTACCATAATTTCCTTGCAAAGGTAGCCTAGATCGATAGTCACATATTTTCTTGTCTATGTCTATTACTACTCGTTGCTCCTTAGCAGCCTTCAATAGTTCACAATCTCTCAAAGAGTGCTCTAAAGAATCACACCAAGGACACCTACGAGGGCCACAGACAAAACCATTTTGATTTTGAGGATTTTGATTAACTTGTGGTGGGAAATTTTGAAATTGAGGATTTTGTTGATAAGCTATTGCTTGAATAGGATAATTAGGATTTTGATAAGGCAATTGATGTATTTGAGGAGCTTGGGGAGCAGCATGTGGTGCTTGAGGTGCAAGAGGAGCTTCCATAGTATATGGTTGATGATTTTGAAAATTTTGATTTTGAGGATTTTGAAAAGTTGTTTGAGAAACTTGAGGATATATGTTTTGATACATTTGAGGATTTTGCACATGAGGATGAGGATTTTGCATTGAAGGATTATGCATCGGAGGAACTTGATATGCTTGAGTAGGAGCTACTTGTGGATTTTGATTGGTAGCTATAACATGTTGATTAGGCTCTTGAAAAGACATTGGGTGATGGAGAGTGTTAATCTCCAAAAGAACAAGCTACTCTTGAATTTAGAACACCTCTATATCAAGAGTAACTCAAAACCTTTCCCAATTTGGAGGATTAATGATCAATTATAAAGATTTTGGATAAACTGTGAAGAAGATGATTCTACAGAAAGTCTGCTGCACATATCTCTCTCATTGACTTTTCAAATATGTACGTTTTTTATAAAAATTTGCACAAGGTGTAGCCTATAGTTTGTGCACCTCCTCCAAGTTAAATCATTCCAAAAGACTCAGTAGATCTTGAGAAATGGACTTAACAAGTCACCTATATCTAAAACTGTTCTTCTGAGAAGTCGATTCAGACACCTGTAACTTCTAACACTTGGTTCTCTTAATCTAGAACTCGTTTATGAAAATGCTTTTAGCCACAGATAGCTTACCTTCCAACTTAAAGATTGAGTGCTTTCTTACTAAAAAATTTACACTGTGGAAGGAGAACTGACCAAAACATTAACATCAAATTTTGTGCCTGTTTCAGGAACCAGTGAACACTTCTTCACATATGAATGTTCCTACTCATAATTCTCACAGCCTGTTTACAATTAGGCTCTCAAACTTTAACCATAGACTCATTAACTATGGACTTAGACATCTACAAAAGGATTCTTGAAATAATCAAGCACAGAAGGAGAATACACAGAAAGATCGGGCGTAACATTTTTCATTTCTGAGAAATTCTTACATCTGAGTAATGAGAGAGATTCTACTCACTTCTAAATTCTACTCACATAATCTCTCTACTTTGCCCCGACATTTTCTTTGTATATATAGGCAAATTTTTACAAGCTCATGACCATACAAAAGTATATGATGAACTCACTCTAAAATAATGTACATATGTATACACATCTTTATCTCCTGGATATGCATTTCCTTCATGCTTCATGACTTGGTCTTTTCTTCAGTCCTTGACTTGAAGTTGTCACTCAAAACTTCAATTGTTGATTGCCCTACACCAATAGCTCCCCCTCAATCATCAATTGAGGTTTTATCTATCTTCTTTATGCCTGCCATGTCTTTGAATCTCTATAGCTTTGGTCCATCCAAGCTTTTGGTTAGCATATCAGCTATCTGATCTTTTGTTGAAGTATGTATGACTTCAGTCTCTTTATCCATCACTTTCTCTCTTAGAAAGTGGTACTGAATTTCAATATGTTTGGTCCTGGCATGAAAAACAAGATTAGCAGCTAGATACAATGAGCTCATGTTATCTCCATGAATAGTAGGTGTACTCTGAATGATATCAAAACTCTTCATCAGAGTCTTAAGCCATATCACTTCCTTTGCAGCTTCCACCATACCTTTATACTCTGCTTCTGTAGATGACAAAGCAACTGTGTGTTGCTTCTTTGAACACCATGAAATTAACTTATCTCCCACATAACACAAGTATCCATAAGTTGATCTCCTATCATCAGGATTACCTGCCCAATCTGCATCACTATATATATTGATGTTTGTATCTGATGTAAAACCATAATACAAACCCTCTTTGAGTGTACCCTTAATGTACCTCAACACTCTTTGTCCTGCAATCCAATGTTCTTTCCTAGGACAATGCATGAATTGAGATAATACTCCCACTGCATATGACAAATCAGGTCTAGTTAAAGTAGCATAAATCAGACTACCAACCAAACTTTGATATAGCTTCATATCTTTGAACTCTTCTCCGCCATATCTGCTCAATTTGTGATTCACCTCCATTGGAGTAGGTGCTACCTTGCAATCATTCATTTTAAACTTGATCAACAAGTTCTTCAAATACCTTTCTTGAGTTATATACACTCCATGTTGAGTGTATGAGATCTCCATGCCCAAGAAATATGACAAGTCTCCCAAGTCACTAATCTTGAACTCTTTCTCCATTTGCTTCTTTAAGCTTTGAATGCCTTTCTCATCTGTACCTGTAAGAATTATATCATCAACATATATGCACATGTAAATGAACCCATTATCACTTGCTTTAACAAGCAAGCTACTATCTGCCTTTGATACTTGGAATCCTAGTTCTTTCAAGAACTTCACAAGTCTATAATTCCATGCCCTTGGGGCCTGCTTCAAACCATACAAAGCTTTCTTGAGATTACATACATACTCTGGATACTTTTCATCTCTGAATCCTTGTGGTTGCTCCATGAAAAAATCATATGAAATATAACCATTTAAAAAAGCATTCTTCACATCTAATTGACATAATTTCCAACCTTTACATGCAGCAATAGCTATGAGTGTCCTGATGGTTGCCATCTTTGCCACAGGACTATAGGACTCATCATAGTCTACACGATATTTCTGAGCAAAACGTTTCACAACAAGTCTCGCTTTATACCTAGACACACTTCCATCTGCATACCTCTTTGTCTTGTAGACCCATTTGCACCCAATGATCTTCTGACTATTTGGTTTAGGAAACAAATCCCAAGTCTCATTCTCCATCAATGCATCATACTCTTCGTGCATAGCTTTCTCCCAATTTTCCTTACCTTTTGCCTCTTCATATGTAGAAGGATCTTCATCTACCTTTACCATATAAGCATAATCTTTGGTAGCCAAAAAAGAAGTGGCATAGCTATACCTTGTAGGTTGCCATTTGTGTCTTGATGACCTTCTGAGTTCTCCACTCCTTGAGGTTTCTGGTTCATCACACTCTGGATCAAACCTTGGAACTTCTTCAACTTCAACCTGCACTTCATTGTTCTCCTCTTCATATCTGAACCTTTGATTTACCTTTCTTTTGATTCATAATTTCTTCATCTTTTGCATAAATATTGATTTTACCTGCATACCAAGTACCTTGCTCATCAAATGTAACATCCTTAGACACAAGGAATTGTTTTGTGGATGGACTCCACAACCTATATCCCATCTGTTTATCATCATAACCAATGAATACATACTTCTCAGCTTTAGGTTCCAATTTATGCCTCAATTGTGATGGCACATATGCATATGCCAAACATCCAAATACTTTGCAATGATCTAGAGTAGGTCTCTTACCCCACCATGCCGCATATGGTGTCATACCCTTCAAAGCTTTACATGGTAATCTATTGACCAAATAAGTAGCTGTATTTACAGCCTCAACCCACAAGTAATTTGGGCAATTTTTTTCCTTCATCATGGATCTTGCAAACTCAACAAGAGTTCTATTCCTTCTTTCTGCTACACCATTTTGTTGAGGAGAGTACCTGCAAGTAATTTCCCTTTTTATACCTGCATTCCACAAGTAATCACTGAACTCATTAGAGAAATACTCTCCCCCTCCATCTGACCTTAGTCTCTTCAACTTATGACTTGTAATTCTTTCTGCATACACATGATAATGTTTGAATGTATTGAATACCTCTGATTTATCTTTGATCACATAAATAGTGATCCATCTGGGAGCATCATCAACATAAATCACATAGTACCTTGAACCATTGATACTGAAATCCTTTGATGGTCCCCACACATCTGTGTGTACCAACTCAAGCTTCTCAAAATACATAAAACCATGCTTGGAATAAGATTGCTTATGAGCCTTACCTAATTGACATACTTCACATCTGTATGTCATATGTTGACCTGCAACATTAGGCAACCCAAGCACTGAACCATTGTTAACCATATCTTTGATACCTCTTTCATTAAAATGTCCAAGCCTCTTGTACCAAAGATCTAACTCAGAGATCTTATGTCCTCCATAAGTGAACAAGGCATGACCAACATTGCCTTGGATCTTCAATGTGAACAATCTTCCTTCTTTCTTCCTTGAAACAATTTGTTTATACCCATTGCTAGGGTCTTCCACAAACACTCCTTCATTAGTGATCCTAACTTCATAACCTTTTTCAACAATTTGTCCTACACTTATCAGATTCTTAGGAATTGTAGGAACATACAAAACCTTAATCAAGAGAGTACTACCATCCTTGGCCTTCACTGATCCAATTGACTTCAGATTATGCTTTGTATTGTCACCTGTTTGAACTACATGATTAGTTACCTTATTCTCCAAATCAGTCATCAAAGCTATGTTGCCACTCAGGTGATTGCTACACTCTGAATCAAGGTAGAAGACTCTTTGATCTTCACTTTGCCTTTCACAAGTTGCATTCATTATCAATGTTGAATCCTCCTTCTGATCTGAAGCATAATTGTAATAGGTATTGTTGTATTGTTGACTTTGGAATCCTCTACCTACATTTCTTCCAAAGTAGCCTCTACTACCTCTACCTCTGAAATTACCGCTTTGATTCTTGCCATCTCTTCCTCTTGAATTAAAATTCTAATTATATCCACCATTATTCTGAGTATTATGCCAACAATCCTTAGCCAAGTGATTTGTCTTACCACAAATCCAGCAAGCTTTGACTCCATCTTTATTACTCTTGCCTCTTCCTCTACCTTTGCCACCTCCTCTTCCTCTTAGGAAGTTAGCTTGGCTAGTTGTACCTTCATCTTCATTTGCTTGTTGCTTCCCTTTGATATTCTTCTTCTTATCCTTTGAATACATTGCTTGACCTGCACTCTTATCACTTTCACCTTTGACATCCTGCTCAAAGGTTAGCATATGTCCTAGCATCTGATTTAGATCAGGAGTGAAATGATCAAGTGATAATTCAGTAGACAAAATGAATGGCTTCCATTTGTCATCACCTCTCAAACCTGTAAGTATTTGCCTTACCAATTTATCCTCCTCAATGTCTTCGTCAACTGCTCCTAATGCATCTGCAATGTCCTTCATCCTTGTTACATAATCTAAGATGGATTGAGAGGCCTTCTTCTTGAATCTGGTAAATTTTGCCCACAAGGATGCCTTCCTTGACTTTGTGGTGTTTTGGAAATGCTCCTCCAAAGAATTCCATATATCACTTGCACTTTCAAGGCCTCTAATGTGAGATAGCAAGTAATCATTAACTGCCATGTAAATAATGCTCCTGACTTGAGCATCTTTCTTCATCCAAGTCTTCAAATCTGATAATTCCTCCCTAGTTGGAACACTCAGATCTCTGAACTGAGGCTTTTCTTCTTCACCTGTGATGTATCCTATCAAATCTTTGCTCATAAGGTGAGCTTCCATCCTCATTGACAATGCTGGATAGTTCTCTCTATCCAATTTCTCTATCTGAAAAGAATCTCCCATCCTTTCTTCACCTGTATATTGAATTCTTCAAACTTTATGAGTAATAGATGTACCTTTACTTCAAATGATACTCCTTTTGTATTCCTTGATGTCATATGGCCTCCTTCGCAAGCTTTGCTCTCAAGATTTCTCCTTCTGAATCTTTAATTGTTGAGTTCTTTATGTCTACAACAGTTGGGGTCCTCCTTTCTTCAATTTTAATGTTTCCTGCTCTAATACCACTGATGGAGAGTGTTAATCTCCAAAAGAACAAGCTACTCTTGAATTTAGAACAACTCTATATCAAGAGTAACTCAAAACCTTTCCCAATTTGGAGGATTAATGATCAATTATAAAGATTTTGGATAAACTGTGAAGAAGATGATTCTACAGAAAGTCTACTGCACATATCTCTCTCATTGACTTATCAAATATGTAAAGTTTTTTATAAAACTTTGCACAACGTGTCTTCTATAGTTTGTGCACCTCCTCCAAGTTAAACCATTCCAAAAGACTTGGTAGATCTTGAGAAATGGACTTAACAAGTCACCTATATCTAAAACCGTTCTTCTGAGAAGTCGATTCAAACACCTGTAACTTCTAACACTTGGTTCTCTTAATCTAGAACCCATTTATGAAAATTCTTTTAGGCACAGGTAGCTTACCTTCCAACTTAAAGATTGAGTGCTTTCTTGCTCAAAACTTTACACTGTGGAAGGATAACTAACCAAAACATTAACATCAAAGTTTGTGCATGTTTCAAAAACCAGTGAACACTTCTTCACATATGAATGTTCCTACTCATAATTCTCACAGCCTGTTGACAATTAGGCTCTCAAACTTTAACCATAGACTCATAACTATGGCCTTAGACATCTACAAAAGGATTCTTGAAATAATCAAGCACAGAAGGAGAATACACAGAAAGATCGGGTGCAACATTTTTCATTTCTGAGAAATTCTTACATCTGAGTAATGAGAGAGATTCTACTCACTTCTAAAAGTCTAGTGACATCTAATTCTTCTCAATTCTTGTTCTCACATAGTCTCTCTACTTTGCCCCGACATTTTCTTTGTATATATAGGCAAATTTTTACAGCTCATGACCATACAAAAGTATATGATGAACTCACTCTAAAATAATGTACATATGTATACACATCTTTATCTCCTGGATATGCATTTCCTTCATGCTTCATGACTTGGTCTTTTCTTCAGTCTTTGACTTCAAGTTTTCACTCAAAACTTCAATTGTTGATTGCCTTGCACCAACATTGGGTTCATTTGATTTTGGAAATTTTTGGTGTAATTAGATTGTAAAGCATCTATAGTCTTGGCCAAATTGGATTGTGTAGCAATAAGACTTTCCATTTGCTTAGTGAGAATTTCCACTTGAGATTGTTCAACTACACTTTTATTTGGCTCTACTTTAAAACCTTGAGTAGGCTCCATCATTTGAGGAATAGGAGTAGAGCCAAAAAACATAGCATGGGATTGTTCTCTAACTTGCTCCTTAGTTTGTGGAAGGCTAGCTTGAGGAAGACTACTTTGCTCATACAGCATGGATTGTCTTTGATGTCTATGGGCTACAGCCTCTACTACTTTACCCACTTTTTGCCGATTGTCAGTAAGACCATAGCGTTTATCCGTTTCTAATCGTCGTTCAACTTCCCTACGAGTTTTAGGATGAAGAAGCTTAAGAAAATTGATCACAAGATCAGGTTCCAAAGTTATCTTATCCTCATCAGGAAGTTGTTCATAGCGTCTAATATACTCATTTTGTAAGTGAGTAATAGAGCTATTAGGCTTTGGGGAACTGACCCATCGTAAGGATCCATCCCCATTATGTTGGCTATAATCTTCAAGAAAGAATTCTTTGAGGATCTCCTTTCTAAAATCACTCCAAGGAAGACTATCATATTGAGTGACATGGTTTATGATAGAGCTATCAACAGTTCGTTCAAAGAATGATATCACAAGATCTTCGAGAAGACCAAAAATCATAGCTTGCTCTTCAAACAAATCTAAGTAGCTTGTAATGTTGATGCCATTGAATTTTCCCTTCTCTCTCAACATAGAAGAGACTATTCTTTGGCCTTGTTCCTCAACAATAAGGGATTTGAATCCTTCCTCCATCTTATGTGAATAAGATAGAGTGATGCACGATGTTCTGGATCTCTCACAGATGCATTTACTTCATGACGAAGATGTGCACGATATTGTGAGAAATCCAATGCAACAATCACGAATGATGATGATGTTGTGATGAGGATGAAAATATGAAAAAAAAATATGGATCACAACCTCCCAACAAGATCAGAAGCAAATGCCACGAAGCGTTTCACGTCGGGTTCAAATGTGGAGATGATCGCAATCCGGGTGGATCGGGTCCGGTCGTGGCACACATAGAGTGTATGAAGCTAGTGAGTGTTGGAAGGTTTATGTAATAAAAAATGTGAAGGTGAAGATGAAGTTGGGTATGGGGGGAAGAGATGTCATGATTTGATTAGAGAGAGGGGAACATATGAACACAAGATAATCGCTTGAACATGAATGATGAGGACAAAAGAAACCATTCACATGAATCAATTTGAAAAGGAAGAATGGTCCAAAAATATGGAGCTTCTTAAACACTTTCCAAATTTAATTCACATTCATAGGTTCTTTTGAATGGAATGAATGCATGATGAGAAAAAAACTAAAACCACACACATGAATCAGTCTCGAAAGGAAGAATGGTCCAAGAATGGAGCTTCTTATACACTTTCGAAACTAAAACATATGCATGGATGTTTGTGGGTGGTATGAATGCACGTGGGTCATGATTTATGAATGAAAAGAAAATTATTCTCTCAACCTTAATGGATCATCCTCATTAGTTCAACGCAATACTGCGGAGCCTTCTCACACATAGAAAGAGATAGAAGGTGACATGTAAAAATATAGAAGAGACAAAGAGATAAGAGACATGAGACATGAATTAGAAGATCTTGTTATGATAGACATATACATGAATGTTGTGAAACGTCAAACTAAGCATTCTACTGGTCAAAGGTGGTCCTCACAATCCTCTCACCATGATAGTTTAACCGAATGTCACATGTAAGAGGATAAGTTCCACTTCATTGACCTTATGTCTTTCTAGGATCGTAATTTGTTTCTAAAGAAGTCTAAGATACATAAAACCAGCTCTAACTCACTCACATGCTCCACTGAGGGTGATCAAAGAAAGAGTTGCTAGGTTTATGAGGCTATCCTAGAGAGGAAGTCTAAAAATTGAATCTAGGAACTATGCTCTTACTAGCCCACCTTGGATCCTCACACGCTCAACTAAGGGTGATCATCTCAAGGAAACCATGTGCTAGCAAGGGCCCTATGGATGCCTAAAAATGATCCTCTAGGAGTTTGGAGGGGGGTTTATATAGTTTTTTGAATGAATTTGGGCCCTTGGATCTAGAGAAATCAACTCTCAACCCTAAGATCAGCTTCTTTTCATTACAACCATTGGATTTATGAAATGGATGGTTAGGATTGGTTCTTTATATGATATCTAGGGCAAAGGGGAGGAAAATAGGTGCCTTCATTCTCCACCATTGGATTTGAGGTTGATATGGACCGTCGGATCACTACTGACATCAATTTGGATAAGATAAGCCGCTATTTTTGGAGAAACTTTGCATTATTGATTTTTGATCATCAAAAAAGTCTTATCCGGTGAAAAAACTCGTGGATCCTCCTTGCTTTATGATTTATTGCATCTCCACCCTTGAATATGAGCTCATCTTGATCGTACAACATGGTTCAATCATTGTTTGCCATGTGGCAGCCCTTCAAGCCTTCAATTTTCTTATTCTAGGAAACTGTGATGACCTTCAAAACTGGATTTTGTGCTCTTTGACCCTTTAAATATCCTTTGATGAAGATAAAAATTTGTAGGGCTATGTTTTGAAAGGCCTCCTTTAGGAATATGCAAAAAAAACGCCCATTTGAATCTCCCTTGTACAAGTTTGACTACATTTGGAAGCTTGCAAGGTGGCATTAAGGTGTCTAGGAAGCTCTGATAGCCTTGAAACTTTGTACAAATATGTAGGCTCATATGATCTTTATACATGCCAAACCATATGGCTAACAAAAATTCCTATACAAGATTTTGTAGGGTCTAAGTGGAAAAATTATATTTTTTTAAAAATGCACATGGCATATCAATGTGCTAGAAAATCCATTTTCATGTGAAATTCGGGCTATACACTGCCTTTGGTAGCTTTACAAGTATATGAATTTTCATGTGATTTGGAGACATTGAAATTTTTGCCCTAATTTCCAAAATTTGACCAGCTTTGATTGCTACCTTGGATTTGCTTGATTTCTTCCAAAGTTTGCATGTGAACTCCCTTTGACATCCTTGATGCATCTTGGACTTCTCAGGGAATTCTGGCTACCTTCATCGAATGTGTTTCCTGTAGGCCTTCATAAGTGAGAGAGGAGAGAAAACCTTGACAACACCGTTTGTTGTGATTTTGGGTTTGTTGAAAAGCTCGTGGGATATAGTATTAGATATAATATTTTGAAGTTGACCCTCAGGTGGACTAGGAAACTAAGGAGTTCCAAAGCATTTTGAGCAATACAAGGGGAAATTTTGGACTTTTAGACAAAGCTTATGAACCTGAGATCTGGTAGACACTTAGGCAAGGATAGGCAAAGCATTAGATCATCTGAGGCTACTGTCAACCATACAACTAAGTCTTGGGCACAACAACTAAGTGGTTATCCCTTTATGCTAAGTTCCGACACAAGTGACTCAGAAATGTCCTTCAACATGGAAAGACCCACATGTAGCTCAGGTACTTCCTATTTACAGACACGAGAAGGTCCCTATAAGACACAATTGGAATATATCAGGACCAACCAATTAGGTTCTCGCATCTATGAGGATGGCCTGAGGCGATCAGTGGTCCAACTCAAAAATCCAGATCATCCCTTTGGACTGGAACACCCAGTGGTCAAGTTCAAACAGGGTTCATACATTGATAAGGAAGGAACCATGCATGTGGTAACCAACCTCCCAGGTTGGACAGATGAGCTTGGAAATATCATTCTTGAGAATGAGATAGGAGACCTAGAGCAAGGGGACCTAGGTGGAGAACCCAAGACTCCTAGAGGTAAGTCATTCTTGACTAGAGTAATCACTCCAGATTGGATCCCTCAAGATAATAAAAGCATAGAACTATTCTTGAATAGAGAAACAGAGGAAGCCTTTTGGAGATTGAGGCTAGATCGACCCAGCCCAGTAGTCACCATCTATGAATTCAAGGATCCAGTATGAAGTTGAAGACCGAAAAATTTTGGTACGAATGCCTAAGAGAGAGGCCACCATAGGAGAAGCATATGATAACAAAGAAAAGACCAAAAAAAATGTAGTAACCATTGAAGGAAATGAAGAGAGATGTATTTATATTAGAGATGACCTAAGTGCAAAAGAAGAAGTAGAGCTTGTAGCTCTATTAAGGGAATATAGGGATGTGTTTGCATGGCACTATAGAGATTTGAAGGGAGTAGATCCAAAAATTTGCTCTCATACGATCCCCATCACCGCCGATGCCAAACCCACCAAACAGAGGCCCTACACATATAATGACACTTATGTAGCTAAAATAAAAGAACAAATTGATAGAATCATTGAAGCTGGATTCATCTATGAGATTGAGCATACTGAATGGGTGTCCACCATTGTAGTGGTGCCCAAGAAGAATGGAAAATTGCAAGCGTGTATTAACCTTAAAAAAGTTAATGCTGTTATGATCAAAGATAGTTATCCGCTTCCAATCACTGAACATTTATTGGAGCGTGTTGCAGGCAAGGAAGTTTATAGCTTCCTTGATGGATTTTCAGGTTACAACCAAGTAGCCATTGCCCCTGAAGATCAACACAAAACAGCTTTTGCCACAGAGTGGGGAATCTTTGCATTTCGTGTGATGCCATTTGGGCTCACCAATGCACCTCCAACATTCCAAAGGCTCATGTGTCATGTCTTCAAGGAGTTCTTGTGAAAGATCTTAGAAGTATATGTGGATGATTTATGTTTTCATTCCCAAGAAAGAAGATACCACATCCCCGAGCTCAGACAAATCTTCAACAAGTGTAGAGAATATCGAGTGTGTGTGAACCCTGAGAAGTGTGTGTTCATGGTATCACAAGGTAAAATCTTAGGTCACATTGTTTCTAAAAATGGAATATCAAAAGATGAGGACAAGGTAAGAGCCATAGCAGAGTTTCCAAGGCCAACGAATGTTAAAGAGGTACAAGCCTTTATGAGCCATTGTGGATATCACCGTAGGTTTATCCACATGTATGCCATCATAGCTAAACCTCTTTATGGGTTGTTGACAAATTTTGAGTGGAACAATGAATGCGAGAATTCCTTCAGTGAGCTGAAGAGGTGTTTGTGCTCAACACCAATACTGACCACTCCTGATTGGAATAAACCATTCCATGTCCATGTGGATGCATCCAATCATGCTATAGGATGTGTGCTAGCACAACCCACAGGTGAAGGAAACCTAGATTTGCCAATAGCATATGCTAGTAGGCAATTAAATGCGGCTGAACCAAACTATATGACAATCGAGAGAGAAGGCTTAGGCATGGTATATGCTGTGAAAAATTTTAGACACTACTTATTGGCCAACAAGTTCAAGTTTTTTACTGATCATCAAGCCTTATTATATTTGGTCAATAAACCTTGCAATACAGGACACTTAGTAAAGTGGTTCCTCTTACTAATGGAATATGACTTTGAAGTTGTTGTAAGGAAAGGTAGGACCCACCTTAGGGCAGATCACCTTTCTCGCATAACTTCAGGAGAGTCACCACAAGGAGTGTTTGACGAACTTGACGCTTATCTATTCAATTTAGAAGTTGTACCTAAATGGGCAAATAAGCTAGTACCTGTCCTAACCTTTGGACCTACAAATAAGAACATAAAAACAAAGGTTGTGGTGGACGGCTGATATGGAAGTATATTTAGACATTAAGATTTGATGGAGGTGATGAACACATATCAAATGAAATTCGTAGTTTTCTAAAAATTCATGGAATTCAAAGGTAGTTTTCATGCATGTATACACCACAATAAAATGGCATTGTTGAATAGAAAAATAGACATATTGCATAAATAGAAAGAGCCTTGATGGCTTCAACAAATATGCTTCATTGTTATTGGGAAGAAGTTGTGCACACTACTGTATATATCATGAATAGAATTCTAACTATTGTTGTACATCGAATTACACCTGAAGAGAAGTTCACAAGTAAAAAGCCAAACTTATCACATATGAAAGTATTTGGTTGTATTGCATATGTACATGTTCTAGATGATTTGAGGATGAAACTTGATCCAAATGCAAAAATTTATCTTCATTGGGTACTCCCTTGAGCAAAAAGGATATAAATGCAACAACCCAATCACATGTCAGCGGAAGGTAAGCAATGCTAGTGCAAAAGGACTTAATGTTGCCTCAAATGACAAAGGAAATGTTGAGAAGTAAGTGTAGAATCTCAAGTTCTAAGTGAATCAGATGTGTCACCTAGCAATAGTTCAAACTCAAACCCATGGAGTGGAAGATTACGTGGAAATTTCAGTCCATTAATTTCATTGACTAAATTCAAGAAAGTTAAAGAAAAGATTTATGTTGATAATAAAACATATATAGGTTTTGAAGACATTGATGAAGAATCAAGCGGTTTAGAGAAGAGCCTTGATCAAGAACTTGGATTTCCCTTTGTGAAGACTCTAAGAGTAAGAAAGGCATATGTAGATGATACAAAAAGAAGAAGTTACTTAGGACCAAGAAAATCTAGAAGGATGTAGGATTCAGTGCCATGATTAACATATTATAGCTACATGCCTTGTCATTGTGCATATATGATCAAGGCAATACAAGATGTTGAGCCTGTTTGCTTTGAAGATGCAACTGGAAATGCATAATGGGAGAAAGCTATGTATGAGGAGATGGCTACCATTTATGGAGATGAAGCATGGAATCTAGTTTTGTTGTTGCAAGGAAGAAAACCCATGGGTACAAGTGGAAATGTAGATTGGGAGGAAGCTAGGTATGAGGATATGGCTGAACTTTAAGGAAATGAAACATGAAAGTTAGTTCCATTGTTGCGAGGAAAAAAAACATAGGTTGCAAGTGTGTTTACAAAGTAAAGCACGATGTTGATGGTAGCATAAGCAAGTATAAAACATGATTAGTAGCAAAAGGATATGCATAGACATATGGCCTCGATAGTGAGGAAACTTTCACCCCTCTAGCCAAAGTAGATACTACTAGAGGATTTTGCATCAGATGGATGTGACAAATGCTTTCTTACATGGTGAGTTTCACTAAGAAGTATACATGGACCTGCCACAATGACATGAGGACTCAAAGCATCCAAAATATTTTTGTTGGCTGAAAAAGTCTTTGTATGGGCTTAAACAAACCCCTCATGCTTGCTGTAGGATTGCATATTATTTAATATCCATTGGATTTTCATGTGTGATGTAGATCACTCATTATATGCAAGGAAGGGTGATGATGGCATCACAATTGTGGCTATTTATATTGATGACTTGATTGTAGTTGGTGATAATGAAGGAAGCATTAAAGAGGTAAAACAACTACTTATGCAAGAATTTGATATGAAAGATGTTATTGTGTTGCAATTCTTTTTGGGCATTGAGTTTATACATACACAAATAGGTTTATGGCTTTCCCAAAGGCAATATGTATTATCTTGGAAAAGTATGATATGATTGACTATAAGCCAATTTCTATGCATTTAGATCAGCATTCAAAGTTGGAGATTTAATTATGGAAGTGCAGAAGCCTATCATCATTTATTGTGATAACCTTAGTAGCATAAAATTATCACAAAATCTTTCTTTTCATGCTAGAAAAAAGTATATCCAAGTACATTATCACTTCATTAAGGAAACATGTATTAGTAGGTGATATTGATCTTGTTTATGTGAGGATTAGATGAGAAGGGTGCTCATATTTTCACCAAAGCACGAGAGAGAGAGAGAGAGAAGATGTTGAGCCCATAAAAGTCATATTGGTCAGATTCAACTACAGTCAAAGTCAAAAGGTCAAAGTCAAACCAATCAAAGTCAACATGTTCAAGGTCAAAGTCAACATGGGCAAAGTTAAAGCATTCAAAGTTTGGGTGTCAAGGTGCACAGGTAGTGCACAAGTAATTGTTCACAAAGGCTATATGTTGCAGAAAGTTGGTTGGAGGTTGCAGAGTGTCTTTTTGCAATTGCTCTAAGGTTCAAAGTGTTTTTAAAGTGTTTGGAAGGTTCAAGTGAACCCTCTCTTAGGTGCACATTTGAAGAATTAAAAGGAAAAATGTGAAGGTATGTAAAGCGACAGCGCACACAAAAGTGAAAGTATGGCCTCCCAATTAAAATTTTTGTTTTAGTCTAAAGTCACTACAGGACAAAACAGGGACTCGTTGGCTACCCACTTTTGGAGACAATCTTGGGACATCAAAGTGAGCACCAAGATACTTGAGCAGTTAGGAGTGTACGTGAACCAACACTCAAATCAAGGCAAGCTGAGTATAGTCTACACTAAGGGAGGAGTAAGAGACATACAGGAGTGTGCGACGCAGAGAAGTGAAGTGCAAGGTGTGCAAGAAGAGTGACTTAGAAGTGTGAAGAGAAGTGCTAAGCCATGCAACCAAAGGTCACAAGGTTCCATTGAAGCTGTGCACGCATCAACAGAAGGTGTCCATCCCTCCCCCTATTGGAAGCTTGAGTGCAAGGCGTGCACAAGTGCAAGCTTGGAGAAGGTGGAGGTCTGGTGCAGAGAAGGTCAACGGCAGCAAGAACCTTGGGTATGTTGTAACTTTGTTGATTGTGCATACTTTAGGATTTTGCAAAGAGAGCATTTGGATTGTATTGTATATCACCATTGTACTTTTCTCCTTATTATCAATCTACAGAAGCTTCCACTATCTTTATCTTTCTTCTTATCTTTCCCCCTTCTCCTACAAACACTCAAATCCCTTTCTGCACAAGAATCTCCCAACAGTTATGCATTAAAGAATGCTAAAGGTAAAGGAGAGAATGTTAATGGGCATGTTAAATAATTACCTGCACCATCTACTTCGACTATGAAGATCGAAGAAGTTAATGCTATTTCTGATGATGCTAATGTGTTGACACTTGATAGCACTATGCCAATTGAGGCACTTATGGCAGATTCTCTTTCCCACACGTGGCTGCTAGATTTTGGTGCTTCTTTCCATGTGACACCACACAGAGAATGGTTCTCTAATTATGCAGCAAAGTCTCTTGATACCGTGAGACTTGGTGACTCTTACCAGTGTGATGTTGTGGGGATTGGAGATGTGATCGTGCAATTCATTGATGGTTCAAAATTTAGTATGCATAATGTATGCCATGTACCTCAGTTATCATGTAGTTTGATGTCAGTTGATCAACTTGATGACCTTGCTTACAAGGTGGTTTTCTATGCTCAGTCCTTTCGTATATCAAAGGGCAATATGATTATTGCAAAAGGATGCAAAGTTGGCTCACTTAATCCTTTATTTGTATCACAAAAAGAATACTTGTTAGCTATTATTGAATAGCCTATGGCTTGTATTTGGCATGGTCGTTTGTGCCATATATCTTGTAGTGGAATGGAAAATATTTCTCGTTTTGGCCACTTACCTGTGTTATCTTTCTGTAATTTTTCATTTTGTGAGCATTGCCAATATGGAAATCAAACAAAAAATGTGCATAGCATGCACATTGATGCTTCAATTCAGCCTTTAGATCTCGTTCATACAGATGTGTGTGGTCCTATGCCCACTAGGTCCTTAGGTGGTTCTCTTTACTTTGTCACTTTCATAGATGATGCTACTAGGAAATTGTGGGTATATCCTATCAAATCGAAGGATGAGGTAGTCGCTACTTTCAGAAAATGGCTTGCTTTAGTTGAGACTAAAAAAGGAACTAAGCTTAAGGCTTTACATTCAGATCATGGGGGTGAGTATACCTCACATGAATTCAGCCTTTTTTGTCAGTTTAGAGGGATTCATAGAGAGTTTACAGCTCCTTATACCCCATTGCAAAATGATGTGGCTGAGAGGATGAATAGAACTATTCAAGATAGAGTAGTCTCTATGTTGCATCATGCAAACCTCTGACAAGGTTTTTAGGCAGAAGCAGTATTGACTGCAGTTCATGTGATTAACCTTTCACCTAGTACTACCAAAGGTCTAAAAGTGGCACAAGAGTTATGGGCTGGGAAGCCACCATATTATGATCATCTTCGAGTTTTTGGGTGTGAACCATATGTTCATATACCCAAGAATCTTAGACAAAAGTTGGACCATAAGTCAAAGAAATGCATTTTGCTTGGATATGATCGAGAAGGACAATTTGGATATCGCTTATGGGATTCTGAAACACGGTCAATGATTAGAAGTAGTGATGTCATTTTCAATGAGTCTAAGATGCATAAACAACCCATTAAGGAGTTTGAAGTAAGAAGAGTGGTGTTTGAGGATACTAGTCCTTTGGTAAGCATGCATATAAATGTTGCACATAGGGATGTCCAAGAAAATGTCCAGTCACATCAGCCTGCACATGTTCATGTTCAGCAACCATTGAGACGTTCTGCACGTGTCTCACATCCACCTGATAGATATGTTCCAGGTTTAGATTTTGTTATGCTAACAAATGCCAGTGAGCCTTCTTGCTACAAAGAGACTATGCAGACAGAGGATCATGTCAAGTGGGAGTGTGCCATGAAGAGTGAGTTGGATTCTATTCACAAGAATTGTACTTGGGATTTAGTATCTTTGCCAAAGGACATGAAAGCTTTACCATGTAAATGGGTATATAAGCTGAAATTCACATTAGATAGTGCTTCTTCAAAGTTTAAAGCATGACTTGTTGTAAAAGCCCCTCTTACCTACGAAGAAACTAGACATGGTTAGAAATGAGGGTTGCTAGATGAAGAACAATCTAGAATAGGACTTAAGCTCCACATTTGTGAGAAGAGGATTGTTGAACAGCTCTATAAGACCCTTTTAGACGTGCATGCCCACCATAAAATTTTCTCTTTTCGCTTTGGACTCTTAGAATTTAGAAGTGTGTGCCAACCATGCCATCATGTCTCTTTCAAGTGGCATATAAAACTCTTCGAGGCTCAGTGGTAGCAAAGTTTAGGTTTCCAAATGGCAACATCATATTAATTATAAAAAAAAAGCAAAACTTCTAGGTCTACCATTGGATGAGATGGGATTCCCCTTTCAAACAAACTTGTAATGCTTGGCAAGAGATCCTTTTTTTTTAAGAGGCAGTTCGGCCAAAGCTTACTCTCTTGGGCTTGAATCTATTGAAGAATAGTTCTATAAATGAAAGGCATTGTACCCATCAGAATCCTCATATTCCATGAAGCAGACATTAGACTATCGAAGTATCTAAAAAAGAAGGCTACCCAAAGGCATCTAATTTCAACAACTCAAAGACATTACAAAGATAGACTCGCCATTACAAGGATAGAATCGTCACATTGACCCAAGCATGTCCAACAACGAGGATGAAATTCAAAGGATAAAAATGCACCATTCAATCTGAACTCTTTTTTGTTTTTTAATGGAGGTTCGTCCGAGGCCTACTCCTCCAGAATTGCAATTGTACAAGGAAGGGCATAGTACCCATGGGACCCCCCTTATCCCACAAGAACAAGGGTTCACATACCTGGGTTGAACTGTGGTCACAACTACCGCGGAGTAGGACAACCGGTGGCAGATCAGCCACAAGATACAACTTTCCATGTTAAGCATGTCCCTTACATGATGCCGGTGGGGGTTGAACCCTCGCCCCCACCTCAAGAGGCAAGAGGCCCAACCACCTGGACAAGCAGTTTGGGACATTCAATGTGAACTTACCCTTGGAAGTGCATCCGACCTCTTATGAATGAACGCATACGATTGCCCATTTCTCGTTTGGCTATTTCAGTGCACTTTTCGCATGATAGGCCAGGACATCATAAGTCCATGAGCGCACTAAATGATTGTGAGCAAAGAATTATTGTTTTTCTTTTTCGTCCCGTGTAAGCCGCCCCCAACCTTGGTCGCGAGTTGCGACTTGCCCACATGGCCACCCGGACATTGCTCCAATTTGTAAGCTGATGCGCTATCTGATAATCTTTGTCTGCCGATCCAAATGGGAGCCACGATCTTGTTTGTGCTGCCAGCTTACTTCCAAATTTGGGACCACGGACGCAAAAAGCAGACACAAATAAAAAAACAGAACAAAAGCAGCAGGATGGGGCTGGCGGCGGCCTTTGGGTAAGCTGGACCGGCAGCTATGTTGTATGTAAGTTGATGGGACGAAAATGATGTGCCATGCACGTCCTTCCGTCACCCCAGGGTTGCCGTTGTTTCATCTCTGCACTCTGTGGCTATCTCCGTCCCTCCGTCATCTGGTCATCGCCCTTCTTTGTTTTTCGTAAGTTGACAATGAAGCCTGTGCGCGTCTACAAATTACAAAAATAAAGGGAAACTTGGGTGACATGCACGACTACTCGCTCGCTAGTATCTACGTCGCCTTCTCAGATCTGATGCTTGGAAGTTGGAATGGAACTCTGATGTTAAGCTCTTTGAAAGTTACGCTCTTGGGAATAAACATGTCGGTCGCCTTCTAGGCTCTCTCTCTACTCTCTCTCTCTCTGGATTTCAAATGCAATGTATATTCCTCGTACTTCAATACATTCGTAGATCTGATACTTGGAAGTTGGAATAACACTCGGATGTTAAGTTCTTTGAATAATAACAGGCGCCCCCCTCTCTCTCTCTCTCTCTCTGTCTCTCTCTCTCTCGGGTTTTTCAAATGCAATGTATATTCCTCCTACTTGACAAGTTGATAACATTCACAGCATCTCTCTCTTCCTCTTCAATGTTGTGATGTTCATTCTCTCTCTCTTGCCTCTTTCTGTGCAAGTGAAGTTAATCTGGCCCCTCTGCGCAACGCGCATACGCGCAAAATAACGCATTAAGGCACATACCCATGCTGCCTATCACGTTAGCCCATGGGCCAGACGCCGAACGGATGACCCGCTTTGTATAGAGGCCAACTTGAAAGTGTTCAAGCCGCGGTCCTGCTTCTCCAGGTGCAAACGCCAAATGGATAGAAGTCGCGTGAAGGACTTTACGGTGGGCTCAAACGAAGTTCAATGACAGGAGGAAGAAGAGAGAACGCGTCTACATATTATCACTACAAGAGATGCATTTTTTAAAACTTCCTCGGTCCACAAACTTTTGGTGGCCCTCACAAAAAGAACAACAACAGCACAACATGTTCAAGAAAGAACAATGTCTTCGGTTCATATTTGGTTTAAACAAATTTTTAACATACATCATATGCCATCTTATGCAACATCACATGGTATGGTGTCTATTTGAATGAACGAACGAAGCACAAGTTGTTTTTTTTTGTGCCATCCTCTTGCAAGTCCAATCTAAACGTTAATGGATAACCTAATTTGCTCCCAAGAGTTTGCTTTTGACTCATAAAGAAGTTGATGAAATGTGTCATTGCAAGTCCAAACCTAGATATTGTTGGATTTTGGGGAGTAGGAACACACAAAAACAACATGAAGAAGAAGAAGAATGTTCGGAGTATAATACACGATGTATTGCTAAATGTGGAATGTACAAAGATAAATAGCCTTGTCAATATGAATATTTCTTGCTCATGGAACATCTTGGTTATCATGCATGACCCTTCTCCTCAAACGCTTAGAGTCTTGTATGCAAAGTTTCCGTTTCCATTATTCCATTCTCCATTGATAAATTGGATATGAACTTAACTTGTTTGCATTATTAGGGAAAGAAATAGATGGAACTATCCCATCTCTTACAACAGAGTCATCATTAATGGTTGTAAGAACCTATAAAAGATGTGAATCTTCGACCTATGCTTCCTTTACTTCTTAAAGAAACGATCTTTCTAAGATTGTAAAGATCATTTGATACATATATGAGACAGTGCATCAGCTACTATGTTCTCTTTACCTCTCCTATAGGATTTCCATATGAAACTCCTGTATAAGCTCAAACGGTATGTCTGCCTCAAAGGTCTAGTTGACTATGCAAGTACTTGTGTGTATGGTGATCTATGTACCTTAGAAGCCTACACTTTATAAATAGTACCTCCAAACTTCAAGATCATGCACAGTTTCATAAAATTCATCTTCATGTTATCCAGTTGCACTTTGATATGGTTAACTTGTTACTTTCAAAAGGTATAGGCCTACCATCTTGGCTAATTACAACCCTTATGGCTATGTCATTAACATTTGTCTTCAACTCAAATGGTTTCTTTGATCCACCAATTTGATGTGCTTGATAGTCAATGCACATCCTATAAGACCCATGTCTCTTGTTTATTAGGAGAACTATTGATACAAAGGATGAATATTTGTGTCTAATTAGCCCTTTCTCCAAGTACTCATCCATGATATTGCAAAAATCTTTCTCCTCTTGGAGGCTCATGCAAAATGTTGGCAGAGTGATTGGATTTGCTCACGGCACCAACTGGATCCTATGTTCAATATTCTTGCAAGGAGATAAACATATGCATGATGAATACACAAAATACAAAAAAAAAAACAATATACTTACAATCAATTCTGAGCAGATTGGTTGTAGTCCATAAATCATGTCCCTTAGAGATATTCCTCTCCATGGATCATTAGTTGCCTCCCATTGTGCTCAAATCAATACACATGATAAGAAAGATCTATGAATTTTCGTTTCCTAGCATGCCAATAGTTGTGAAATCTCAAACTCAAATCCGTTCTCATAGCATTGAATCTAAATAAGTAGAACAACCACTTGTCGTTCCATGTCTCAGTGCCATTCTTGTTTGCTAACTCCATTGTGTAGGCATACTTTGATTGCACATTGTCTAGATGTAAGCATCTAATGAGAGATAACCGATGAAATTATGTGTGGATTCTATATCAAAGAGGACCTTGATAGGTTGTCCTTCCATGAATCCTCTCATAATAGTGAGATCCCTATGTAGAAACTAATAACCCATTTGTGCGACTAGCAACAGCTCAACATCTGGAATAGAGTGTACCTTATAAATGACCACCGTGGCCATTATGGGAGATGATATCTGAGATGGGGAGAGTCCAAAATCCTCATTAGGATCACTCCCTACCTGTGTAGGGTTTATAACTATGGCAACTCCTATATTTCCTTTTTAGGGTATTCTTTACATTGATGCTTCTCTAAGCATCCATAGCATTATAAATAGAGTGTACCTTATAAATGACCACCGTGGCCATTATGGGAGATGATATCTGAGATGGGGAGAGTCCAAAATCCTCATTAGGATCACTCCCTACCTGTGTAGGGTTTATAACTATGGCAACTCCTATATTTCCTTTTTAGGGTATTCTTTCATTGCCCTCTCTTTCTAGTGAGGGTTGATACTTTTTTAGCCCTAGAAATTGCTTTGATCATGTGCACCTACTTAGCCTCTTTATGAGCTAGGGCAGAGACTTTTTTTAAGCCCTAGAGAGTGCTTTGATCATGTGCACCTACTTAGCCTCTTTCTGAGATTATGCACTAGTTAAAATAGAAGAAATCGAGGAGAAAGGTCGACTTGTCTTAGTCCATGTAGACCTCTGGCCCTAGGATCCTATTGTTATTATTAGTGTGCATGTGAAAGGCCGAATGGCTGTTAGACAATTCTTTAATATGTTCTATAATAAAACATATAATGGCCTAGTTAGCCATAGACTCAAGGCCGACTGTATTTGTAAAAGCTAGGAAATCTGTGTTCATTCTCTCTATGTATTGTGTTGTTGTGTATTCGGAAGGTCTTGTGTGGAGTACTATGTTTGACATTTTAAGCTTGGTTTTCTATTGTGAGGGAATTGTTGCATAGCTCTTACAAAGGAGAATCCATTGTGATGCACCACCATTGCACCACTTCATTGGTGTTAGAGAAGCTCGAAGAAAAATGTTTTGTTGTAGTGTGAGCAAAGTGAGCACCCACCCACCCACCCGAGGCTTTCTCCAAGGCTTCTAACTAAGGTGGTGACCAAACCATAGACATTGGCATACCTTGTCATCCAAGTCACAAAAATCAAAGCTGGTTGTGCACGAGGGAGGACCTCAATGGGCAAGAAACATGGAGGTTCTCAGTATTTCTAAGAGGTCACCAATCATAGTATCATTCTCCCTGAAGCTCGCTTAACTAGAAATCTCTTGCCACTAAGCTACACTCTTGTTGTGTTTGACGAGGGGGAAATAATAAGGTTCACATTACCATGAACATGTTTTGGGCCCTCAAAGCTTCATTCTTTTGTATATCCATGTGGTCATTGCTATTCATTAATCCATTTTTCTCGAGAGACTCTATCAAAATTTTCCTAGAATTTGACACTTAGTCATTCTTTTTTTAGACCTAGTGGTGTTTTGGACTATTCTAGCTCCATTATCATTCAAGTCAGTTCTCTATAATCATGGCATCAAAAATCTTAGGCACATCTAGTGGATCTCGGTCTAATGCTAGTGTTCCCAGGAGGAGCTATAACTTGTAGGGCAAAGGCCATTTTGAGATCCAAAAATTTGATGGCATAAACTTTTCTCTATGAAAGAATTAGATTAAAGATGTGTTGATTCAGAGGGGATAGTGGAAGCCAGTAAATGGAATCTCAAAGAAATGTGTTGATATGGATGATGATGATGATGATGATTGGGATGAGTTGGATGAAATGGCTAGGTCTACCATTTGATTGCACTTGGTAGATAATGTTCACTTTACAATATTAAACTATGAAAGTGCAGAGGGCCTCTGGAAGAAGTTATGAAATAGAAATGACTTCAAATATCTGATGATATCATTTGCATGAAGTACACAGATAGTTGCAACTCATCTAAATATTTCGATGCTATGTTCTCTCAATTACATGCCCAGAAAATGGAGATGGATAATGAAATGAAAGCAATCTTTTTGCTATGCACCTTGCCATCATCATGGGATATATTTTGCATAGTTATTAACAATAGTGAACCTACTGGTAAATTGGTCTATGATGACATATCTAGAGCACTGTTGATTGAGGAGATTCTTAGAGTTGCCACTTAGATTGGAGATGCATATAATGTTCATGATTCTTACCAAGGAAAGAATTAGCAACGTGATCATAGCAAGAACAAGGAAAAGAATGTTCGTCAAAATAAGAGTATACATAAATCAAGGAAGATGGATATAGAATGGCATTATTTTCATAAGAAAGGACACATGAGGGAAGACTGCTATGCGTTAAATAATGCTAAAGGTAAAGGACAAATGTTGATGGGCATGGATGTGTTAACACTTGGTAGTACTATGCCCACTGAGGCTCTTATGGCAGATTCTCTTTCCCACACATGGTTGCTAGATTTTGGTGCTTCTTTCCATGTGAGAACACATAGAGAATGGTTTTGTACTCATGCATCAAAGTCTCTTGGTACCATGAGACCTGGTGACTCTTACCAGTGTGATGCTATCAAGATTGGAGATGTGGTTGTGTGGTTCATTGATAGTTCAAAATTTATTATAAATAATCTATGCCATGTACCTCATTTATAAAAAAATTTGATGTGAGCTATTTAACTTAATGATCTTGGTTACAACATAGTTTTCTATGCTTAGTCCTTTTGCATATCAAAGGGCAATATGGTTATTGCAAAAGGATGCAAAGTTGGTTCACTTTACCCTTTATTTGTATCAGAAGAAAACACTTGTGCTCTACACATAGGGATGTTCAAGAGAATGTCCAATCAAACCAGTCTACAAATTATGTTCCTATTAGCAACCATTGAGATGTTCTACATGTGTCTCACATCCACCTAAACGATATGTTCCATGCTTGGATTTTGTCATGTTAATAGATGTTGATGAGCCTTCTTGCTACAAAAGGCTATGCAAATAGAGGATCATGTCAAGTGGGAGCATGCCATGAAGAGTGAAACTTATTCTTTCCACAAGAATGGTACTTGGGACATAGTACCCTTGCCAAAGAGTAGGAAAGCTTTAGCATATGGGTATACAAGAGAATGATAAAAATCCTTGTTGTCTTCGATGAAGCCCTCTTTTGGGCCTATCATCAAGCTCACACGGTGATGAAGAAAATACCGCTGGCTAACTTATTGAAATTTGCACACACAGAGCTTCTCTATGATGCTTCTCCCACCAATCATGTACAAAATCCATAATTATTCTCTCTAGCTTAACTTACAAGGATCCCCGCAAGGTGGAGTCACACACGGATGCCACATGGCACTCATGTGTGAGCCTGTCTAATAAACTTAGGAGATAGTTCACAGTGAACTCCTTCAAGGTGACTCCCTTGTAACATTTCCTTCCCCTAAATTCCATTTTTGTCCTTAAAAATGGTATTTAAAGGTCCTTAAGTAAGAGAGAATAAATGTATTAATACTCCTACTAGAACCCCATGTATTTGAGGTACATAGTCATATCTCCATGTTGTTTCCTTGTGTCCTTCCCATTAAGAAGACTCTTGGGAAGGTAATCTAAAATTGGGAAACCGTCTTTGAGGGGTGTTAGCCCACTCCCATGTAGGACTATCTTCTAAACTATATGCCCACTTTAATAAGCACTCTTTACATAAGAGACTCCTCATCTATTTCTCTTGAGTGAGTAGTATGATCTCAAGCACATGTGGAACAGATTGAATAGGAATAGGATCTACTACGTCACTATTTGGAATGAGGTTGTCAGATTCACCCAGCCTTTTCTTAAGTCGGCTAACATGAAATATTGGATGGATATGACTGTTCTCTAGAAGTTGGAGCTTGTAAGCCATCTTTCCTATTCTCTTAAGTACTAGGAATGGTCCACAATACCTAAGAGATAGTTTTGGACAAGGTCCCATCTTCAAGGTTTCAGACCTAGATGGAAGTCTAAGGTACACTTACTCTCCCACCTCAAAGTTGATATCTCTCCTTTGAGGGTTAGCACAGGCTCCTAATGTTGTCCTTGGCAAGCCTAAGACATATGTCTCTTCCAAAAATTCCTTGGTAGCTTGGACTTTCTCATTCTTCAGTCCTACTGCATAAGGAGCTCTTGGCTGAAATCTATGCATAAGCATAAATGGACTATGTGAAGTGGAACAGTGCTTGGCACTATTATGCAAACTCTACTATAGGTAAGTAGTCTTCCCCATTAGTTTGCATTTCATTCAATATGCTCAAAGCTTATGCTCTAGCATTTGGATAACCCTCTCTGTTTTCCCATTGGACTATGGATGCTCAGCCATACTCATGCTACGTTTTGTATCCAACCTTTTGAAGAATGCTCTCCAAAAGTGGTTAGTAAACTTCCTATCCCGATCAAAAACTATCTCTAAACGAAGACCATATAATTGGTATAGGTTCTTTACAAATAATCTAGCCAACGTAGGTGTCTTCCCTATAATTCATGTCGAAATAAACCTAGCCATTTCAGTTAACCTATCCATAACTACCCGGACAGAGTTGTGCCCTCTCTGTATTTTAGGTAATCCATCTATGACATCCACGGAAATACTCTCCCACTTCCCATTGGGAATATCCAATGGTTGGAGTAGTCCAATTCAATTGCACTTAAGTACATACTCTAGGATGTCCTTATGAAATCCAACTAGTAAAACTGCATGTTAACAATATCATAAGTCTTTTTAACTCCTAGGGTCTCTAGGGTCTCTAGGGGCACACACCTTACCCTTATATAACATATGTCCATCATGGATGTGATAATTCTTCCACTTAAATCCTTCTTGAGTACCCTTCTATGCTGCATCCTCATTGGGAACATGTATATCATGATCCCCTTTCTCTATGGCTTCCCAACCTCCTAGAATATGCGAAAATCAAGCTTACATTTCCCTTTAATGGACTCAAGTAGCTCACTAGTGATACTTACTACATTGATCATAGGTATGCAGCTAAGCAAATTAGCCACTACATTAAACTTCCTATACCTAAGCTCATAATTAAACTCCTGAAGGGTCTCTCCCCTATGGGCATTATGAACTTTAAGGTATGTTTGATTAGAGATCCTTTTAATGCTCTCTTGGTCAAACACTATCGTGAGTTTGACACCATATAAATAATGGTACCATTTCTTAAAAGCATGGATAATTACATAAAACTCCTTAACATATATGGAGTATTTCTTTTGAGGAGGTTCTACTTTCTTACTCTAAAAAGCTAATGGTCAACCATCCTAAACTAAAAACTGTAATAAAGTGATAGGAGAGAGATGAGTGAACCACAATATTGAAAGATAGGAGATGATTGAACTACCCCCTAAGAGGGAGGATTAGGAAGTAATCCTCAACCATGGCTTTTGGGGCAAGTGGTTAGCCCATCACATTCCGAACCAAGAGGTTGTGAGTTCAATTCCTTACAAAACCACTCCTATAGCAAAATCACTCTCGTTAGTCTCAACCACAAAGGATTCATTGGGATCTGCTATGTGCAAAAGTGGAGGTCTAGCAATTGCTATTTTCGATTTCTCCATACTTTTCTTCTATCTGTCTCCATAATGAAAGGCTTTTCCTTTCCCTTTAAGTTGATCCATCATGGAGGCAAAAATTTTGGTATAATTCGTAATGAATCTTTGATAGAATCCTGATAAACCTAGGAAGATTTGTAGCTCTTCCATGTTCCTAGGATGTGACCATTCCATAATAGCCTTACTTTTCAAGATCCATCTATGCCCAATGTATCTAGCCTTTGTTTTGAAAAATTCACACTTTGAATCGTTGGCAAAGAGTGGGTTTTCCCTCAACACTTCGAATACTTTTCTCAAGTGTTCCAAGTGTTCCTGTTCTGAGCCACTATAGATGAGAATTATCATCCAGAAAATCTATACAACTTGCCCTAGATAAGGCCATAATACATTTTCTATGAGCTTCATGAAAGCGACAGGAGCATTGGTCAAACCAAAAGGCATCACCAAGAACTCATACTACCCATATCTAGTCTTGAAGGCAGTTAGGGGACATCTTCTACCCTAATTCTTATCTAATGATATCTTGATCTAAGTTCAAGCTTGGTAAGATACCTAGCTTGATGTAGCTGATCAAATTGTCTTCCAACCTAGGCCTTGGAATCCTATTTTTGATAGTTACCTTGTTTAGTGCTCTATAATCTATGGAGAATCCCATAGAGTCATCCTTCTTTTTAACGAGGAGCATTGGCGATGCCCAACGTGAGTTACTAGGTCTAATGAAGCCTTTATCTAAATAATCCTATAATTGCCTCTCTACCTCTTCATGCTGAGAAACACTAAGCCATATCCTCTTCTCTTCCCCTTGCATCATAGATACTATGTATTTATGTGCACTGGACTACGGGGGAATCTTTAGCTTTTTAACTAGAGCATAGTTTATGAAGTTATGAGTGTCAAATTCATCTATCATGACTTGCACCTTGGTCCCGTATACACTACCATGACATTTAACTAGGTCATAAGGTCCAAACTAAGGTGATCACAATGACTGTGTCAGACAACATGTGTGCAATTTTAGCTATATGAGCCTCGACCATCCTAAGTTGGTTGTGTCCACTCTAACCATCTAAAACTGAATACATTTCTTTGCCCGCTACATCATCCAACTAAGAATGGTAGTGGAAATGGACCAGCAATAATGGCTACATTTAATTTTCTTTAATCTATGCATATGTGAAATTGCTTTTTTTTTGGGTACGATCACAATAGGGGAGATCCATTCTGCACGTTCAATAGGGACAATAAGTCGGAGACATAGTAATTTATCTATTTCCTCCTTAATCTGTTCAGCATAGTTAGGATTCATTCGGTAACTTTGTTGCTTGACTGGTTAAGCATCTAGTTTCAATACAACCGAGTGCTAGTAAATGTGGGGATCTAGGCCTTTCATGTCTCCATAGCCCCAAGCAAAGAAATTTGTGAAATTGTTTAATAGAGCTAACATATCCTCCTGAAAGGTCAAAGTCAAGCGAGCTTTGATTTTGATTAGACATGGATTAGTGTCATCACCCAGATGGAAGGTCATTAACTGGTCTTCCAGCACATATAATTTTTGTGTTGTTGAAGGGTCACTCTCAGTTTGAAAGGTATTCTGAAAATCCAGAATGTCCACTAATTCTTGGGCTTTATCGCTAGAGTCATCTGCAAAAGATTGCACCATATAGGTTGCCTGCGATCACTAGTCCAACACTTGCTGCAAGTCTACCATCCCAAGGGAAAGTAAATCCTTATTGGCTATCAAAAAGGCCTCTTCTTCATCATCTGATAGTCCATCAAACATATGGAGAGGTTCAACTATGTACAGTTGTGCATGGATTTCACATGGTTTCATATCACCTAATGGGACCACATATTTACAGTGGTTACTCTTAAAAACAAGCTCATGTGAGGACCATGTAGCACTTTGGCTTGCTTTAGCCAAGGTCACTTGTTGTATAATTCATGGGTTCACAAGGTTAAACATATGGATTCTAAAGGTTAGAATATGATGTATGTTTGCTTTGGTCTAGCCCTTGAATTACCCTTGGAACATGCCTTGAAGCTTTGGGTGAAACCCTTGGTTTTAACCCTTGAGGTATTTATTCATATGAGCTCCCAATTGAATGGTTAGAACCTTAGGCTTGATTTATCCTAAGGTGTGGGAACCTTAGTCTTGGGAGAAGCTTCTCTACGAGCCACCTTGTGTGTACGTGAGAGAAGAATCCTCATTTGATTTAGAAGGCATGTGTTAGACCTTGAGAAATTAGAAGGCATGTGATCACACCATTTTTACCCTTTTAAGCATTCATTTCTTCCCCGATAAGCTTCTTCCTTCATTGATAAGATGTAGGATCCATTTCGAACCTTGAGAAAATTGCTTCAAGAGTGAAGAATTGTAACTCATTAAGCATATCTAGAGAAGAGGAAGATTAAAGGGTTGAAAGAAACCCTTAAGAACTCTACTCCAAAATGTGCTCTATAAGTAAGAAATAATTTATTAAGATGGTTAACAAGGTAACCATCTAGCAAAGCTTATGATTGACTATATCCTTTGATACAGATGCCTACTTATGTCAATAGATGATATCTAGTATGAGAATACTAGCTCTATTATCAAATAACATAAACAAAGATAACTTTGATTGCATTTAATCAAGGAAATAGTTCAATGAAAGCTCAAAGTCTTTTCAAAGAACAAATCAAGACTCTATAAGAATGTAACCTACAAAGATTTTGATTATATTTGATAAGACTAAAACGAATGGAGTTTAATCCTTGAGTAAGAGCTAAAGTTGTCTACACTAAGGTGGGATTGTAAATCGGATGGTATGGGAAATCTAGGTTTACAATGTCACTTAAGTGGGTTCAGTGATATGGGACACTGAACTTAAGTATAATGGAAGCCTAAACTCAAGGATATTGGAGAGCTTTTTGAGTGAAGACTTTAGTATAAATGAACCTCCAATTTGGATAGGAAATTAAAAGAACATCAATTTCCTACAGTTTTCGAGGACGAAAACTCCATAAAGGGGGGAAGAAATTTATCATCAATATGATACTTCTAAGCAAAAGATATTCCTTAACTCTTTCATGAAAGTTAAGGAGTACATTGGATGTCCAAATATCAAAGTGTGTTTGAGCGAAATCTCAAACACAGTAAGAACCATATATGTAAGAAGGGAATTCATTAAAGAATTCCATTTTGGCAAGTGAACTAAGGTAAGCTAGCCAAAGACTTGAAGCATAATTAGAGCAGGGTATTTGAGAATGGATAATGATGGATCCAAAGTTGGATCACTAAGCATGCCAACTTGCTTAAGTCAAAAGGGTGACATATAATTGTTGATCCCTAAAAGGAGAATAGTAAATGGTTTGAAGAACATCAACATGATGTTGAAGACTTAAGCAAAAAATATCAACTCGTAAAGGTATGAGTTGAAGATCCGAAGAAAACCCCATGGGTAAATATCATTGAAAAAGGGATCTAAAGGAGAAAAGACTTGATCTTATCTCATGTTAAGTTAGCTAGAGGAATTTTGAGAAAGCCAAGTGAACTAACTTGGTCAAATATATTCAACTCTTTATGGTTGGATAATCCAAAAGGCATACATTGGTCAAAAAGATCAAACCCTTTTATAGTTCGATACCAAGTAAAGTTCAAAGGTCAACCTAAATAGACCTTTGAATTAATTGACATTAGAAACCTTAGTCTTTGCTCTCATGAAAATGATGCCAAGGAGTTCCAAGATGGAATTCATGATCATGGTAAAGATAAGGGCAAAGAATGTGGAAAGGTTAGGGATGTCATTCTACGGATTGGACAAAGAACTCACTGGTATGGGACAGTGAGAACTAACTCCCATTGAGATTTTTCTCTGATGGCCAGAGAGAAAATAGGCTCAAGATCCGAGAGGAAACATCACGATAAGCCTTAAAGATAAGACCATTTAGATTAAGGTCTTAGGTTCATTATGAGGTGTAGAAATGTACCTCCTTGAACCAATTTAATACACCTAGTTGTATGAACAAAAGGGTAAATAGAATGAACAGAGAAGGGAAAAACAAAAGACTAAAGTGGGAGAAGAAACTGGAAGAAGTTGAAAAGGGAATACATAATGGAGTGGGTGATACATCACAAAACCAAGACTTAGAACAATCTTTAGAGAGGAAAATATGTAAGGATACCTGAATTGGAAAAGGAAAGGATGCAACTTTGCAAGGAAGTAATTGAAAAGAAGCAACAAGAACTAGAAAAAGGAAGCTATGAATTCATGAATAAACAAAGAGGTGAGGTACAAGAGAAAGTATGGGAGGAAATATTAAGAGAAAAAATGAATGAGAGTTACAAAATATCTTTGGAACAAGAAGACAAGGGAATGAAAAAACATCTAAACAGGAAGGATCTATTGTTGAAAATGCAAGTTAATTTAATAGATCATTCTAGTTTACAATGTCATTGGACATTAGAAGAATTGATTAAAGAAAATCCTAACTTGCAAAACTTCATCTCAAGAAAAAAAAATTTAGATGATCAACTACAAAATGAATCAATTGTACAAGTTCCAATAGATAAAATTGGAGGATATTATGAAGGAGAAGAAGGAAATACTATACTCTCAGTTCATTTTGGTAATAAACATACCAAAGCTATTTTGGATAGTGGAGCAGGTGTAGCCATAATGACTAGAAGAACTTGGGAGAAATGGGGAGCTAAAACAATTCACTCTATCAAAATGAGACTCCAATTGGCAGATGGGCATATTGAAACACCAACAAGATTATGGGAAAAAGTGATAATAGAGATTTGTGGAATTGAGTTAGAACACACCTTTGCAATAGTTGAATTTTCACAACTCACTTCATATGAAATAATACTGGGAAGTCCTTTTATGAGACATATGCAGGTGGTTCAAGATTGGGGAAGAGACTGTTTGTATTTACAAAACAAGGAAATGTTACCAAAGTTAATCTCAAGAATGGAAGTTATCATAATATACCTTCACAAGAGTGGTATAAAATACATCACGAACAAGATAATATGATTGAGTCTGAGGATAGTGGAAACAATGAAGCACCACTCTAGTCTTATATTTCCATAAAAAGAAAACCACCAAGAAGATTTTTATTAAGGAAGGAAGATTGCATAAATGAAAGAACCATGGAAGATAATAGGTCCATTCCTCAAAAGTCCAATGATGAAGAATTTGAACCATATGGATGGAGTCAGATTCTTTCAACATTAGATGTGGAAAACGATGAACATGAGGGAATAAAGTTCCAAAATGAAAAAGGTTATGATATTTTCTATGTGGGACAGGATGATAAGAACTACAGAGGAAGAAGAAGCAACTCAAGAGAAGGTGAGTACCCAAGAAATCCTCAATAAAAAGACATATTTGGAGGAAGTATAGGCTTCAAATGCAATTAAGGATGAGATCTCAGTAAACTATAACAATTATATACACAAAGAAGATTGGAAACAATAGAAATTAAGAAAACAAAAATCTTTAGAGAAAACACAGGAAATTTTTGATGTTCCAGCCAATTTTGAAAAATATGAAGTTGAAGATAGATTGTTGTTAAAAATAAAACCTAAAATAGAAAAGAAAAAAGGGCAATCATATGATAATGAAGAAGATTGTAATATCTAGAGAAGAGGGAGATGATAGACACATAACAATAGCAGATGACATGGAAAAAAATGAAGAAGAAAATCTTATAAAGTTAGTCAGAGAATTCAAGGATGTCTTTTCTTATAATTATAATGATTTGAAAGGAATAGATCCCAATATCTGTGTGCATAAAATACCTATTGCACCAAATGCCAAATAAAGTAAGCAAAGACATTATAATTATAATAATAAGTACTCTACAAAGATCAAAGGAGAAATACATAAGTTATTAGCAACCAATTTCATTTGTGAAATTGAATATATAGAATGGACATCTCCAATAGTTGTAGTTCCTAAAAAGAATGGTAAACTGAGAGTTTGCATCAATCTCAAGAGAGTTAATGTTGCAACTATAAGGGATAGATATCCACTACCAATAACAGATCATCTATTAGAAAGGGTAGCTGGAAAAGAAGTTTATAGTTTTTTGGATGGATTCTCAGGATACAATAAAGTACCAATTGCATTAGAGGATCAAAATAAGACTACTTTTGCTACTGAATGGGGCATATTTATGCATTTAGAGTTATGCCCTTTGGTCTAATAGATGCACCAACCACTTTTCGAAGGCTGATGTGTCATGTGTTTAAAGATTTTCTTAGAAGTATAATGGAAATCTATGTGGATGATTTATGCACTTTTTGAAATCAAAAGAAGGATCACTTGCATGATCTTGAGAATGTTTTCAAGAAATGTAGAACTTAGAGGGTGTGTCTTAATCGGAAAAATGTATCTTTTTGGTGAGACAAGGAAGAATCTTAGGACACATAATCTCTAAAAATGGAATATCAACTGATGAAGATAAGATAAAAGCTATAGAGAATATGAAAAGACTCACAATTGTAAAAGAATTACAAACCTTCATGGGTCACTGTGGATACTATAGGAAATTTGTGTCTAAATTTGGCAAAATTGCCAAATGCCTCTGTGCATTAATTACCAAATTTGAATGGACCAAAGAATGTGAGGAAGCCCTTGAGAAATTGAAGACTTGTTTAATCAGTGCACCAATTCTAAAGACACCACAATGGGATGTAATATTTCATGTACATGTTGATGCTTCCAACTTTGCTCTAGGATGTGTATTAGCAAAACCTATTGAAGGAAGCAAGATGGATTTCCCTATTGCTTATGCAAGCAGACAATTGAATCAATCTGAGAAAAATTACACATCAATAGAGAGACAAGGTTTAGGCATGGTCTTTGTAGTAAAAAAAAATATAGACACTATTTGTTGGCTAACAAGTTTAAGTTTTTTGTAGATCATCAGGCACTACTCTATTTGATAAATAAACCTAACCATACAGGAAGAGTAGTAAGATGGTTTTTATTACTCATGGAATTCGAGTTTGAGGTGGTAGTAAGGTAAGGAAAAACCCATCTTAGGGCAGATCATTTATCAAGGATCTTAACAAAAGATACGACATAGCCTATTGATGATGAATTGCCTAGTACATATCTTTTCAACATAGAAAATGTTCATAATAGGGCAAAGAGATTGCTTCCATCTTTGACTATTGGACCAAACAAAGTAAATGACAATCAAACACATAGTATTTTTCAAAGTAAAAACTTTTTTTTACTTGCTAGACATTTATATCATATGAGTCAAATTGGAATACTAGAATATTGTGCTCCTGAGGAGGAATATGCAAATTATTTAGAAAAGGCACATTTATGGAGTCCTTGTTATCATTCTTCTAAGATT
This sequence comes from Ceratopteris richardii, assembly GCA_020310875.1. NCBI lineage: Eukaryota > Viridiplantae > Streptophyta > Polypodiopsida > Polypodiales > Pteridaceae > Ceratopteris > Ceratopteris richardii. The sequence continues at coordinate 6,467,193 of CM035443.1, forward strand.
TTCACTTTATATAATTTAGGGAGAATGGGAGTGTATTGGCCAACACAAGAAGAGGATGTAGAAGGGTACACAACTCAATGTCAAAAATGCTATTCTCAAAACCAAAGTGACATAAGTATCTTATTTTCGTTCCAAGGAAATCCTTTGTGGAGTACACATAGTTGAAAAATTAAAACAAGGAAATGGCAAGGAAGCAAGTTTGAGGAATTCAGAATCAACAAACATACAAGAATTAAGTAAAGATTTTGTGTTAATAAAGGATCAATTATATAAAACGGGTGCCCATGCTGGAATAGCAAGAGGATACTTTTCAGGAGAAAGAACAACTAAATTGATTTTATATTTAGGATTCTGGTGGCCAACTCTATTCCTAGATCAAAGTTGTGATGTTTGTCAAAGAACGAGACAAGTGGATAGAAAAGATGAAATGCCCTTGAAACCTTTAATATCTGTTAGAGTTTTTAGTAAATGGGGAATGGATTTTATAGGACCCATAAACCCTCTTGCTAAAAATTCACATGTAGAATATATAATAGTGGCTATTGATTACTTAACAAAATGGGGTGAAGCCAAGGCCACTAGAAGAAATGATGCTCATATAACTGCTAAATTCTTATATGAGTATATCATTACTAGGTATGGCTTGCCAATTGAATTGGTAAGTGATAGAGGAACTCATTTCCTAAATCAAGTAATTGAGGAATTGACTTCACAATTTATGATCATACATAGGAAATCTGCACCATATCATCCACAATCCAATGGTCTTGCACAAAGTACTAATAAAGTATTGTGTACAATACTTTCAATACTAGTAAATATAGAAAGAAAAGATTGGGATTTACAATTACATCATGTGCTATGGGCTCTCATCGATGCATCATGTAAATTTGTATTAGAAATGGAATGATCTACATCATCGTGTGGAATCTATAAAGGCTAAGAAATTGCCTCATCTAGATGAACACTTCATTTTCCACCTATAAAAAGAGGTAGCAACAGGTCATACACATCTTTGGAGCTAATTGATGTCTCCTTATTACATGAAACTAATGGCTGAATTGCATCTTCCACAAAGAAAACATCATGGCTAACCAAAATTCCATTACTCTGTGGATATATAGTCAACAACCTTTGCTTTTAGAACTCTACCAAAAAACATACATTTAACTACTTTATCATCCAATTTCCTACATTCATGTTTAAACACTAAAGCATAGCTTAGACAACCAAAGACATGTACATGCATAGTAGATGGCTTTTGACCATGGCAAGCCTCATATGGAGTGATATATTGTATTGATTTGGTCAAATAACCGTTAAGTACATATGTTGCACACCTAACAGCCTCAAGCTAGAAGCTATGTGGTAAAGCCTAACTTTTGACCATACACCTCATTATCTCTAGGAGAGACCTATTCTTTCTTTCAGCAACTCCATTTTGTTGAGGTTTATATGGCACTGTACACTGATGTTTTATCCCACCCTCAGCTAAAAATGCATTAAAATCAGAAGATATGTATTTCCCCTCTTGATCAAAATGGAAGGCGCCCAATTTGCATGCTAAAAAATTTTTAGCCATAACCAAAAATTGTTTGAAGCACATAAACAGTTTGGAATTTGCTTTTAATGGATACACCCATGCATGCCTAGAGAACTCATCAATGAGAGTCACAAAGTAAAGGTAGCTCCAAGCAAAAGGTGGCTGCATAGGACCATAGACATCATTATGAACAAGCTACAATTTATGGGAAGCTCGAACTAAACCATATTTAGGGAAGGAAGAATGCTGCAATTTTCCCAAAATATAACCTTCATGGACATGTTTACAAGGTCCCTCAAGTTTGGGCAAAGAGAAAACCATTTCAAATTTTTGCAGGCATAGAAAACTAGCATGATTCAGATGAACAAAGCATGCACGCCAAAGGTTTGAATATGAAATAGCTTGAGAATCTTGAATTGCACATGATGAATCATTCACATCTTTTGCATAGTCTATGAGCATATATATCCCATGACATAAAATCCAAGAAGCAATAGTAACATCACAATTTGAGAGATAATGAAGTGTGGATCTATCATCAACATATTTGACAACAAAGCCAATCTTGGTGTTGGCAGTAGCCAGAGGCATAGAAGACGCGAAAGCATGTAAAGACAGAGTAGGGAGTCAGTCGAATCATTTTTTCAGAGACTTATGTTTTATAAATACTTTTCAAAACCTCAAACAGTGATTTTCATCACTTTTGTACCATATGTAACATAGAAAAACCCTTTTTGTAATTTATAGCTCCATTTTGTGCAAGGCGAGGAGTCCTCGAGCTTGAGGAGCTTAGGTAGAATGAGCATACCAATTTTGGTTATTTTTAGATACCGTTTACCCTTTCAAATAGCACATAGAACCTATTTTTTAACTATGCCGGACACTAGATGTGAAACCGGTCAAAACTATTCTAGAATCTATAAAAAGAGCTAGAGAGCTCATTTCTGAGGTTAGCTTGTTTGAGTAGAGAAGAGCTTAGAGCTATTTTGAGCTTGTAAGAGTATTGTTAAGCAATAGAGTCTAATTCTCACCTTCCATTGTGTCTTGCTTGTCTCTTCATTGTGTGTGTGCATCTCTATGCTTCTCACCTTCACTCTCACTACATCTCACATTCACCATCTTCATATCACTCCTATCTCTTCCGTGGATTGACATTAAGGAGGTGGAGCTTCTTAACGTGGTTCTCACCATTGTGCTAGAGCAACACCAAATTTGGCGCCGTTGCCGGGGATCCAGTTTAGGACGAATGTGTGATGGTACGAGTATAGCAAGAAGTGGCATTGGAAGGTAAAAATTTCAGTTTTTGTTGTTTTAGAGCATCAAGAAAGCTTGCAAAAGGTAAAATTTCACTTTCTATCAGAAATCTGCCGTGTGTGTTAGACCATCGCGATGGTATGCCAACTTCAGCATTTTTGGTAAGTGACCACACCACGAGGTAGGCGACACAAACGCATACATGAATCCACACTTGCATTTCAAAAATTTGCATTTTTGGTGGACCATCACGATTGGCTCAGACCATCGCGATTGTGTCACACCATAGCGATTGGCTCATGCCATCGCGACGGCTCGGCTGGACCATCGCGATGGTCTCACGCCATCACAACGGTTCACTTGAACCATCACAACGGTCCTTGACCATCGCGACGATCCCGTCGACCCCACATCATCGCGATTGGCTCATGCCATCGCGCCGATGCTACCACGTGGCAAGCTAGACCATCGCGACGATACCTTCAGACCATTGCGACGCCTCGACATTTGAACCATCGCGATTGGCTCACGCCATTGTGATTTGTGACGATCGTGACGGGCTCACGCCATCGCGATTGTCACATTGCCCGTTGATCGACGCCATCGTGATTGCTCGCCGATTAGACCATTGCGATGGTTCATTCAAGCCATCACGATTGCTCACATTCAGACCATCGCGATTGTTCACTTCACGCCATTGCGACAGTTCACTCCATCAGACCATCGCGATTGTGCCATGCCATTGCGACGGTCCACTTGGACCATCGCCACGGTCCTGGACCATCGTGACGGTCCCAGACCATCACGATTGTTGTAGACCATCGCGATTGTCCACCCCAAACACAATTTTAGGGTTTGAATTTTTGACCAAGTTTGGGGCTATTTTTGGCAAATTTTTGGGTGATTAAACTCATAGGAGACCCCTTAGCTCATAGAGAAAGAAAAACCTCTTTGTGAGTTTTTACCCCCGAGGAGCTGAACGCTCATATCTTTTTCATCCGAAGTCCGTTTTTTGAGGTTGACCATCTTTGGGACTAAAGAGCCAGGGGGCATTGAAATTTTGGGCAAAAGGGAAGGGACCTTTAAAGGTGTATATACTCAAGTGCTTGATCATCCATTTGAGAATTGATCTAATAATGGATTTTTGCAGGTCTAGCAAGGTCTAGCAAGGGCAACCAATGCAAGGTATTGAAGACCGGAGGGCTTGGGAAGCGCGCCTTCTTGGGCATCAAGAGCACTCAAAGCAGCTGACTTGAGGTTGGAAGATTACTCAACCCCCTCAGTCAATTATTAGCTTAGGCTAAACGTTAGCATTATGGATTAGGTTAACGACGATAGGAACGCCTCAAGTTCAAGAGATTAAAAATTTCAAGTCCAAGACTAAAGAAAAGGTGTGTGATACAAAAACCTAAAGGAAAAGAACTTAAGTCTGACGGAACGAGACCTCAAAAATATAACGGAAAGTCAATTCCTGACGCTTACAATAAGACAAGACAAGAACTTCAAAACATTTAAAAAGAAACAAACAAGAAAGAACAAAGAACGATTGACGATCAAAAGTACTAGGAAGTAAATTCATGAACCTTAGATCGGGCAAACATATAGGTAAGTCAGACCGACGAAGCCTTAGATCATCAGAAGCAAGTGTAGGAACCACTGCACGATCGTGGGCTCAACAGCTAAATAATAGTTGTCCCTACAAGTTGAGCTCAGATACGAGTGAATCAGAAATGGCTTTTAGCACAGAAAGACCAGAAGGAGGGTCGAACATAGCATACTTGGAAAGACCTGAAGGACCCTATAGGACTTAGTTAGAATTCTCCGAACCAACCACTTAGGTGCTCGCATCTATGAGGATGGTTTGCGAAGACAAGTGGTGCAAATGCACAACCCTGATCAACCCATTGGATTGGAACGTCCAGTGGTGAAATTCGAGAGAGATGCGTACATAGACAAGGAAGGAACTATGTACATCTTAAGTTCTCAGCCAAATAATACAAATGCGTTCGGTGTAATTCAGTTAGAGACAGAAGCGAGAACCCAAGGAAAAGAACCATTAGAAGAACCTAGGACACCTAGAGGGAAATCTGTACTGACAAGAGTACTAATTCCAGAATGGATCCCTGAGGACAATAGAAGCATAGAGTTGTTTGTAAATAAAGAGACAGATGAAGCATTTTGGAGGTACAGAACGGAACAACCTGGTGAGGTAGGCTCCATCACGATTTATGAATTCAAGGACCCAGATACACCTGGAAAGGTTGTATACCTAGATGAAACTTTAGAAAGAGTATTTGTGGTACCAGATCACGCAAGAAATACCTATACATGGAGAGGTGATTTAGTATTCCCTCCATCACGAGCAAATGTAAACGCAAGCCAGCAAGGGGCAGGAACATCCTCAGCCCATGGCATGCAAAGAGACAAGAACAAAGAAAGACCGGAAGTAAGTTTCAATCATCCCATAGGGAGAGACAGAACCACCATAGACACCGATAGAGTGGAAAGACAAAGAGAAGCTAGCATACCAGGTGGTAGAGATGATTTTCCTCTACCTAGACCACGTGAACACGCAAGAATATTAAGACCCACTCAATTAGTAAAATCCATGAAAAACTATTTTGATGGGATAGGAGATCCCTATGCCCATGTTGCGGAGTTTAAGCAAGTGCTACAAGCAGAGCAAGTAGAGGACATGTTCACACAATATAATGCATTTGGACTAACTTTAAAGAATACCGCTTTAACTTGGTTTCAACCATTGCAACAAAGGCAATTTAGAGATATCCATCACTTTTTAGAGTTGTTCATCACTGAATTCTCTAAAAGTGGAATCAGGCATGATACATCTTCGTTGATTCATAGTTTCAAACAGACCCCCCCTCAAGAAACAGTTAGGCTGGCAGGATGTAGGTTTAGACAATATGTTGAAAGATGTCCAATGCAAGAGTTACCCTCACAAGCCAAGCAAGTGTCATTGTTTTTAGACGGTCTCTTGAGCTCTAAACTACGCTCCTATGTATACTTGAAGGAACCCAGAACGCTAGAGCAGTGTGTAAGAATTTGCATAGACATTGAGGACAACCTTGGAGACAAGTTGGAACTCTCAAAAGTCTACAAGGACTCAAACTGTTCATCTCTAGCATCCACAAAATTGTCTATTTCGATAGAAGATCTAGCAGAAAAAGTGGCCTAAAAACTAGGAGTTTCTAGTAAACAGATGCCTAGGATAACAACAAACAAGAGTTATTACACGTGTGGTGGTGATCATATGGAAAATGTGTGTCCCAATGCAACACAACGACAAGCCAATCCTAGTGGCCAGTACTGTACAATTGAGAGATGATACACGAATCACACGGCTCAAGACTGCCCTTATAACAAACAAGTAGTGAGACAGAACTACCCGCAAGCATACACACAGCCAGGTAGATATCAAGGTCAATATAATACTCAGCCTCATTACTATAGGCCTCCTCAGAATTATCCTTATGAGGCTCAACAAAGACCTCAACCTATTTTAGCTCAGCAACCACCCCCACCAACAAATGTCATATGAGTTAAATATGCTGCTGCAGAAGAGAACCTAAGTATGGCTTTAGTGCCTTCTTCACCCTTGATCACAGAGAGTGACCCGAACTCAAACAGTTTTGACTCTACTCATGTAGATAGTCCACCCGCGTATTACACAGAGTCACCAGAACATGTAGAGACATATCAATACGATAGTCCACCATTGGAACCTAGTTGGGAGCCCGACTATGCTAACGTGATGTACACAAACCCGAATCCATGGCCCCAATTAAGACAGCAAAGACCACATGGCCCTAGAGGACCATGCTTTAGGTGCCAAGGAGATCACTTCATAAAGGATTGCCCACATCCTCCGATAGCAAGACAGTCTCAATACTATAACATACAAGGCTTTTGTGCCGATTGCGACAAAGAGCACATAATCAAAGATTGTCCTAAGAACCCTCCTAATGCTTCAAATGTGACACCCATCAATGTGATAGGTATTGTAAACAACGTAGATGGATCCAACCCTACATACGTGCCTATCGAAGCTATAACAAGAGCCCAGGCGCTCTTACAAAATCAACAGCTTAATCAGGAGAAAGTAGCCAGAACTAGTGAAGTTGGAGAATCTGGTAGTAAAAAGACAAAATCTTGGAAAGATTCCAGGGAAAGAATTAAGAGAAAGTGGAGTAAGAGGATAACAGAATTGGAAGGAAGTCTTAAGGAATCTAGAGCCAAAATCCTAGAACTGACTTCACAAGAATTGAATCAAGAGAACCTAGCGCAAAAATCAGGATCAGTTTTAGCGGAACCCATACCAAAAAACCTAGACATGATGTTTCGTGCGTATCAAGCAAGATTAAAAGAAGGACCTCAAATAGCTGAAATGAGTAAGAACTACCCTCGAGCAGACTTAGAAATCGAGAGGACTAAACTTTGCATGAAGATGGTAGAATTAGCACAAGCTATGTCTGAAGCCTCTAGATATCTTAACTGGAACAACATGGCAAAACCTGAATTGCATTTTCAAGGACTGATGGAGAGGCTAGAATACTTGATTGATAGCAAAGAGAAAAAGAATCAGCATAGGAACCCTATTGCTTCGAAGACACAGGAAAGAAATGCACCATCCCTGTCTCAAGTACCCAATAGAGAGAGTCAAGACAACCTGTCTTCCATACATAGGTATTCACATGAATTTCTGAGGGAAATCCAAGAAGAGAAATGGAGAAAAGGAAAAGGAACCCATCCTTCTATTCAAGAAATAGACGACTTGCAAGAGCAATTTCCCCAAGACATCCCCTCTATTTATGATGATGTAGAGGAAGAACAATTGAGTGAACACACAGGTTTTGAATCCAATTCTTTACAAGAATTACCTCAGTTCACAGGACCTTGGGAAGCTAAGTCTATTAGCATGAGAGCACCCAAGATACTAGTGAGGAATGAAGAATCAGTGATACCTAGGAACACGGAAGTGATAAAGAACACTAAAGTACAATGTAATCTCACTCTAGAGGAGTTGTTGAAGGTTAAACCAAAACTGTGGAAACACATAGCAAATCAATTCCCTGAGCTTGCTACTAGTCCCTCAGATAGGAACACATAAGAAGGTACCCGAGATACCCATAGAAAGGATCAGAGATGTAAGAAAAGGAGAGGAAGGTAACACGTATCTTCCAATAACCCATCAGGGCTACACCACCAAAGCCATCTTAGATTCAGGAGCCGGAGTAGCCATCACTACCACCGCTTTATGGAAACATTGGGGTAAGCCAGCATTGAGACCTACTAGGATGAAGCTACAAATGGCTGATGGACATATAGAAAAACCATTAGGCTTACTAGAAGGCATATCTCTCACCATTTGTGGTGTGGAATTTGAGCATACTTTTGCCATTTGCGATTTTGCAAAATATCATGCTTATGAGATGATTTTAGGACGACCATTCATGCGTCAGTTGCAAATAGTACAAGATTGGGGAACTAATTCTTTGTACTTGCAACATTTAGGAGTGACTACTAAAGTCAATCTTAAAGACTATTCACATCGTGACGTACCCCCAATACAATGGAATACCATCCATAAGACATAGGTAGAAATGGAATCGGTACACTCATTGGAGTCAGACCCCTCATGGTTGCACGAGGACACCCATCTATGGATGTGTAAAGTAGCAAAACAGGAGGAAGAATGGTTAGAAGGTAGAACTTTAGGTTCTGAACAACACCCACAAACCCTTCAAGACCCAGCTTTCGCACCTGTAGTATTCCCAGACGAAGAATTTGAACCCCATGGTTGGGCAGAAATCCTAGCAACCATGGATGTAGCCATCAATGAAGAACAATGGACACCCCACTGTGACAAGGATGGCTATGACATATCAGTTTTCACGATAGAGCCAATCATATGTGATTCGATTATTGAAGAATGTGAACCTAGCACTGATGCATTTGAGGATGCGAGTGATTTCGATCTAGAGTCAATTATTATGGACCCACCCTTTGCATCAGAAGAAGAATAGTTCTATGAAGTAGAAACTCACCCTTAGAGACATGCAGAAATTATGAATGAGGTGAGATTAACCACACAAGTGACCACCAAAAGCGAAGGAAAGAAAAGAAAGAAGAAAGAAGAAAGAAGCCATGTCAGAAGAAGAAGAATCTTTGTTTGAAGTTCCTGAGAACTTCAAGAAATATGAAATAGAAGATAGACTAATCATGGTACGAATGCCTAATAGAAAAGCTGACGTTGGAGAAGTATATGATAATCAAGAGAAAACCAAAAAAATAATAGTGGCCATAGAAGGAGAAAAAGAGAAATGTACCTACATAGGGCATAATTTGACGACAGAAGAAGAAGAAGAGTTAGTTGCCCTATTGCGCGAATATAGAGATGTGTTTGCTTGGAGTTACAAAGACTTGAAAGGAGTAGACCCGGATATATGCTCCCATAGAATCCCTATGACTCCAGATGCAAAACCTACGAAACCTAAACCGTACACGTAAAGGTAATTGCAGATCTACCTAGACCAACTAATGTAAAAGAGGTACAAACATTTATGGGGCATTGCGGTTATTATAGACGATTCATACACATGTATGCAATCATAGCCAAGCCTTTGTACTCTCTTTTAACCAAGTTTGAATGGACAGATGAGTGTGAGAATTCATTCAATGAACTTAAACAACGTTTGTGCTCAACATCTATATTGAGAACCCCGGATTGGAGGAAGCCATTCCATGTACATGTTGATGCATCCAACTATGCCATAGGATGTGTGTTAGCACAGCCCACGAAGGAAGGAAATATAGATCTCCCCATATCTTACGCGAGCACACAGTTGAACGCAACAGAAAGAAATTACACCACGACGGAACGAGAAGGATTAGGAATGATCCACGCAGTAAAGAAATTCAGGCATTATTTGTTGGCAAATAAGTTCAAATTCTTTACAGATCATCAAGCGTTATTGTACTTAGTCAATAAGCCATGTAACATAGAACGATTAATACATTGGTTTCTATTACTCATGGAGTATGACTTTGAAGTAGTTGTGAGGAAAGGAAAGACACATCTTAGAGTTGACCACCTCTCAAGATTGACCACAAGAGAAGCTCCTCAAGGAATAGCGGATGAATTACCATATGCATATTTGTTTAACCTTGAGATAACACCACAATGGGCTAAGCCTATTGTCCCTATTCTCATGTATGGACCCAAGAATCCTAGGATAAGGGTCAAGGAAGGAGAGATTACAAAGTCTCAAAGATATCAAATAATAGCAAGAAGCATATATAAACAGGATAATCAAAAGATTCTTGCTTGTTGTGTAGATGAATCAGAACATGCGAATTGATTGCAATTAGCACATGTAGGTGCATTAATGCAACATCACTCGAAACATCATACATTGCAGACTCTGCATAGACTATATTGGCCTTCAATGGAAGCAGATGTCTACAAATTGTGTAAAGAATGCAATGTTTGTTGTGAAAGATCACCAGTAGAACATGCTACATTATATCATGTGTCTCTCACACCAGAATTGAGTGAACCGTTAGTGACGTACTTGAGGACAAAAACATTCCCTCAAGGAATGACCTTAGCACGACACCGCAGTCTAGAGCAAGAAGCTCAAGACTATTCACTTATTGGTGACAATCTATACAAACGAGGATGAGATGGATACTTAAGACAATGTATTCATGAGGGCGATTATTTGAGCACACTAGAGACTGCACACCAAGGTGTTGCAGCGCTTTGGACTTCTTGATACCGACCCTTAAGGTTGCACAAGAACATCAGTGGACCCGCCATGAATTATCGGCAAGAATAATGGACTTGGAACAATTAGGAGAAACCAGGCTGAAAGCAGCAGCAGGAATATACGCAGCAAAGAAGCGCCAGAAAGCCTATTTTGATGCACATGTCAAAGATAAAGGCTTAAAAGAAGGAGATTTAGTCCTAGTATATACGCTGAAACAACACGCACGAAAAGTTAGAAAAGCGAGGTTATGGACCTATGATTATTAACAGACTCTCGACAAGTGGAGCAGTACAATTAGCCACCTTAGAAGAAGACATAATGCCTAATTACATTAGTGGTTGTAGAGTCAAGTTATATCAAGAACCTCTTACTGAGGATATGCTTAGAAGACTCACGTTGGCAAAGAAGCGTAAGGAGGAAGAAAATAGAATACGAGCTGAAGCTCAGGCAGAAGCTATAGAACGCATTAAGCACATGAAGCTAAGAAGATAAGAACTAGGGAGAGAACATTATAACCAGTTGGAAACAACACCCAGATACCCCATGGCCATGTGTCAAGTAAAGTCAACCACTCATCCTAGCATAGTGGATAGGAGACCATTCATTACAGTCAGGCTAGAGCACCGCAACCCTTCCCAAGAGCTCAGGGATTTAATTGACTCAGGTGCTGCGACTAGTGCGATTAGATGGTCCCACTATAAGGACTCTGGAATAGAAATGCAGCCAATTGAGGCATACCTCATAGGGCTAGGAGGCATGGAAACCCCTTGGATGGGTGAGGTGGACCTTCCTCTCCTCATACACGATGTGACCATGACAGCAAAGCTATTAGTGTGCCATGATGACGACCTGATAGAACCCCTAATCCTTGGCCAAGATTGGCTATACGATCACTCAGTGGACCTAAATCTTAGACAAGGCTCCTTGTAGATTGGAACCTTAGATCAGAAGCGAGTGATAACGCTTGACTTCCCTAACAACACTCCGCCTGAGGTAGGTAACCCTAGACCATATGAACAACATGCGAAGGAGGAACGAAAGATCTTTTGTCAGATAAGTAACGTTACGTCTACACCAACCCACACGGGCTTGGCGATGGACAATTGTCAATCAGAAGGATGTCAGGAGATTTTCCCTTGGGCTTCCTACAAAATAGAAGGGGCAACCGCCCAACGGCTTGGTCAAATGGACACCATCAGCGATCAAATGGACACCATCAGCGGTCAAATGGACACAATCAGCGGTCAAGTGGACTACATCACTTGCCGAATGGGCAAAACACCCTGCAGTGCCCATCCTTCCACACTTACTGCAGACTGGCCTAGATCTGTGGTACAGAATGCCTCACTTCCTAATGGGTAGGTTTTGCAAGTATTGGACCTCCCTTGTTTTCCAAAGTAGAGTGTCCGTCCGACCTCTCAACCTCAACCACAAAGGAGTCAACCACAACAGAGGAACCCAGACCGACAACAATATCACATGACACAAGGAAGAAAGCAGCAGTATCAGTATCACAAAGCAAGAGGCACGTGACAAATATGGGTGCCAAAAGGACAAAAACCACCGACCGATTTCACCAAAGCAGACATTGGCAAGGAGATGTCAAGGCAGAAGCAGAGTCAATATTCAACATCTCCTCGATCTTCTTCTACGAGTACAAACATTAGATAAATTTGGATTGCCAAGAAGTACCTTACAACTCGACCCACACCCACGCAGATTTGAGTACCCAAACAATGTATTATAGCTCAACACCCAAGCCATGTAATATACACCCCTCAAAAATCTCTTCATCCCTCAATACCACCACATCGGACACCACCTTTTGTCCCTCAGAAGAAACATTCCACCCGCTCAAAAACTCTTAGGAAACGGATACCAAAACGTATCCGGTTGTCTCTTCAAAACCCATTGTCTAACATAACTCCCACCCCGACTAAACAAGACCCTTGTAATAATTTACCCACACCTAAACCTTGTACAAATTCACACACCATAACCCAACATCACTTGTAATAACACCTCATCAAGAAATGTATGTATCATCTGAAGCATGTAGGTGTCTAGAGATCTGCATTAGTTTTGCAAGAATCATTCCATAAACCACATCACAACACTCGGCTACACGGGTTACACATCGGTTATGGAAAGGGATTGCGGTCTCACATTAATGGGATCATGATTAATTTCCATACTAATGTGTTAATCTTTTGTAGCAGATCCGCTACACACTCGCATCATTCATCATGCAGGAAGAAGGACCATCTGAAGCTCGCCCTAGCATACCCATGGCAAATATTGGCGAAGTACTTGCTGAACCACATCCTATGGCTCAACCACCAGAATTCCAAGGATTTCCAAGACCTATGCCGATTGATGATCCTCCTAGGGGATATACTGAAAAGATTCATCGCAACTCTCATTGGTTGCAAGGTTTAGCAGACCCATTCGCAGATGCTGATTTTATTTTTGAAGCCAATTTAACTTTGACAACCGTACATGGGGCAAGTACCAATTTTTCTCAAGAGAGTTCGAAGGACTACAAAATACAGAAGACTTAACGCATGTTTGGGAGAGAGCGAGCATCACATAATATTTTAGTGATCCTTTGCCTAAACCAGATTTCTACAGATGCTATTACTTAGTAACCACTTTGACAGCTTCAGAGAACAAGGATCTACCAGACACATTTATTTTTCCGTCCTTGGTAAATGATCCGCCATATAAGAAGTTTTATATGTCCAAAGATTTGATTAGAGCTGCAATCAAGATACATGGAACCCACACGCTGACAGAGCGAGAAAGGCTAATTCCATAGCCTATGAAATGTGGGGATGTTACTAAATGGGAAGATATTTCTGCTATCACACCGGAGTTATCTAAGCCATTAAGGATATGCATGCAACACTTCGCTTTCCCCGCTCAGGATCGATGCACCTTGCCTCGCAAGGTATCTGGTTTAACTGGTTTGGACTATATTTAGCATGTACTAGACCTCAAATGGTAGATCTAGCAAGCTGGGTTATTGATCAATTGTATCTAGCACAACATAGATGGGAAAGAAAGAAGGTAATCAATGGATGCTGTGCTCTTATGAGAATTTTATACTATGTGTTTGGCATACGACTTGCAAATAGAGTGTGCAATGACAAGTGAGGAGTTGAAAGCATTCAAGGGGACAACAAAGAAATCTAGGAAGGCTAGCAAAGGACGAGCAGGAAAGCGCATGAGAGGAACCATTCCATGCCTACAAGTTCCAGAATCACCCTCACCGCAACCCTCCCCAGAACAGTCTCCTACAGAAGCCCCTACTATTGTACAACCCATCCGCATATGGTTATCAAGACCAATTATAACAGAGAGCATTACCAGCACAGTCGCTCCTGAAGCAGCCACAACCCCAGGACCTCCCACCACTGCAGCAGAAGTTCCCACCACTATTGGTGCGGAAGCGTTTTCTTTTCCGATACCCAACATGGAAGCAGAACCATTGGATATGACATTTGATTTTGAAATGCCAGATGCCTTTTCAAATGAATTTCAGTTTTCTGAAGGCCAGATTTTCTCTCAGGAATATGAACTACAAAGCTACCCGACCACTCCCCCGGATCAACCACAAGGACAAGTAGTATCTAGTTCTGAAGATGAAAGAACAGAAACAGATGATGATGAGGGCAATGATGAAGCCAGCCAGGGCACTCATGACTCCCAAGAGAATGTGCAGACAGATGGACAAGGACAGCACACGGACACCCAAGGTGATACCAGTATGCATGAAGATGAAACCTTTGAAGCAGCAGCTTATACGTTGGCAATCAAAAAATTATATCGCACCATGGAAAAAGTCTAGGCACGTAAGAAATTAACTGAGGAAGAAAGCCAAGCCCTCATAGAATAAGAACTCGTCACAGGCGGTTTCAAAGAAGTATACATCAAAGGATTCAGGGAACTTGTCAAATCAGTGGGATCTAACAAAGCATTAAGATATTTGCAGAGGAACCGTTACCACAATTTGACCCCGGACGAGTACTTTTATTATCAAAACCAGGCAAATACATTCGTGTACCGATAGGTGCTCAGTCATCACAACAGGCCAGAGAAGCCCGTCTCATTCCTGAAAGATCTGTGGTTGAAGAAGCGATGCTCATCGACTCCCCTCCCCACACTACTACTATACATACCACCAGTGTGATCGAAGTACCCACCACCCCAACCGCTCCTCCTTCACTTCCCATCCCTCTGGTCTCTCCTATCCATCCTACCTCACCTATACCATCCACATCCTTCGACAGTGCAGTAGCAGAAGTTCTTGTCACCTCCATCCCTCCCACTCTTCATACACCTACCCAACCTAGTATACCCCCTATGACTTCTACCACTGTACCTAGGCCATTCCTCCATCCATCCTTCCCTTCATTTCCTCCCCCACCATGACTCCTATTCCCGTTCCTCCCTCCTTTAACATTCTCCCCCGTGTCACCTCCCTGACCCACTGTAATTCCTCTTTCCCCTTTTCAGCAAGGAGTCCAAGAGAACCCCTCTGTAAATTACTCTTCAACCTTTGTAAACCCTGTCTTTACACCCACACACGCACCCACTATCACTCCATTATTCACAGTCACGACACTTAACACCACGTCCAGTGACATGGACATCTCACCACCCACCGCACCACCACTCACTTCATTCATTTCACCACCACAAATAGGCATATCACAATTTTCCACTGTCACAACAACATCCACCCTCACAGCCCCATTTCCCTTTCCCTTTGCATCAACACCCACACACACCGCAACTGCATTCACTCCGTCATTAATATTATCATCCACTATAGACACAACATTTCGACAAATGTTCACATGCATGACACAAGTAAGTGATGAGTTTACATCTCTTGGAATCGGTTACCAGACGCTGCAGAGGACAACCAATGATTTACAGTTGCAGCTCAATTCACTATCCATCGAGAATGCCTCACTCAACACCCGCTACCAAGAGCTACGAGAGGCATACCATAAACTTGAACTAGAAAGTGAAGGAAAAACCAAAGAGGCAATCACAGATATCGATAACTTGTTAAGGGCCCAGACGATTCGCAATGCGACACTTACTAGGAACATGGGCTTACTCAGAAGACACTTGGCAGCAGCGAAAGAAGAGAACCAACGTTTGCAAGAACAAAACAGATAGAATTTAGAAGCTTCTCTAGATCAGCCAGACCAACCGTTGAGCCCTAGTCGCTTTAAGGTCGTTCCCTCCGAATCTATGCAAATGTTGCTAGATGATCATGTCAGATTGCTAGAAGAATATGACAACATGAACGAGGAGTTCCAGAAGCTCAAAGAAGAACACAAGATATTGCAGTTACGAGCACCTGGACCACAAGGACTACTAGCTCCTGCGGACTCAAGGACTACCACAAGAACTACCTGAGATCTTAGAGGAAATCAACGCTTTACGGGCCCAGGTATTAACTCTTCAATCACAGATAGCAATATATGAAGCACCACCAAGGCCAGACTCCCCACCGGAACTCCCAGCAGAGGAAGAAATAGTGACTATTCCGGTGGAAGAAACTTTTGAAGAAGCATATGAACCCCAACCCATCCCAGGCAGACGAGTCACAACAGAAGGCCAGACGACTTTCGAACTTCCAACTCCCGCATGGATGAAGACGATTGAAGAACTTGGAAGAACCCACTCAGCCAGGGTAGAGGCGCAGTTACATGCCATGGCAATGATTGAAGAAAGAATTTTATAGTCTCCTTACTTTGCTCATTTGGCCCCTCGCAGATACATATCTCGGCATGAGCTACAGTACAAACCATACTTTATGTTAATGGCAGAATATCAACTGGCCATAGAAAAAGAAACAGGCGAGAAACCCTCTCACGCGACCCAATTTAAGCCTGAGGATTTGCCACTAGATGCGCAGCAAGGAGAAATCTATCAAACAGATTGGCGCAAGGATTTATTACAAGCATATCCAGAGATGATGAGTACTTGGGTTAAGGCACCACTATACTTAAACTACAACCCATGTTGGGGACCAGTGCCACGTCGCCGCTCCTAGAAGGCATTTGTGATTAAGGTACAAAACAACAAGCAATGCCAGGATTAGTTGAATTACCCGTACTTCACTCCACCCACTGGACCACCAACAGTTGGATACATGATGGCAACGATTCGTCACTGGCTCCCTCGCCTAAAGCACATGGACGATGTAGCAGCACACATGACTGTCAAGATATTTGACATGATGCAAATGGTATTCAAAGTCTTCCGTCGCGTTAAGGCACCACATGTAAACACCCCGGGTTTCGAGCACAGCAATCTCGATTAAGCTTATGACATGAGCACAACACCATCGCTCCAGGTGTGTTACGCCTGGCACTATCGAATTAAGTACTTACTGGCGTGCTATAAGCAGACCTTCAAAGAAATGTTCACAACCGGTTTTTGGGAATATCATTCAGAAGTGTTCATCAGCAGGCCCACACAATTGCTTCATTTATTTGCCTATGAACAAATGGTATATTCTACGCACTATCGACTTCCACCATCAGATGAACCGCAACCAATAGATTGGGAAAAACTCGAGGCAGATCTAGCCCGAGGTATTCACATATCAAAGCACACCCTCGCTCAAGACCTCCTACAGAATTACATCTGACAGGCGAGGACGACAAAAGCGAGAGGGAGGGGGGTGTTGGCAGTAGTCAGAGGCATAGAAGACACGGAAGCATGTAAAGACAGATCAGGGAGTCAATCAAATCATTTTTTCAAAGACTTATGTTTTATAAATACTTTTCAAAACCTCCAACAGTGGTTTTCATCACTTTTGTACCTTATGTAACATAGAAAAACCCTTTTTGTAATTTATAGCTCCATTTTGTGCAAGCCGAGGAGTCCTCGAGCTTGAAGAGCTTAGGTAGAATGACCATGCCAATTTTGGTTATTTTTAGATACCGTTTACCCTTTCAAGTAGCACATAGAACCTATTTTTTAACTATGCGAGATACTAGATGTGAAACTGGTCAAAACTAGTCTAGAATCTATAAAAAGAGCTAGAGAGCTCATTTTTTAGGTTAGCGTGTTTGAGTAGAGAAGAGCTTAGAGCTATTTTGAGCTTGTAAGAGTATTCTTAAGCAATAGAGTCTAATTCTCACCTTCCATTGTGTCTTGCTTGTCTCTTCATTGTGTGTGTGTATGTGTGTGTGCATCTCTATGCTTCTCACCTTCACTCTCACTACATCTCACATTCACCATTTTCATATCACTTCTATCTCTTCCGCAGATTGACATTAAGAAGGTGGAGCTTCTTAACGTGGTTCTCACCATTGTGCTAGAGCAACACTTGGCTAATGTTGAAATTGATAACATATTTTCTTTGATCCTCAAAAAATACAAAGCATCTGACAATGTGAGTGAACTACCATTATTACAAGTAAAAATGATTCTACCAACTCCCATTATAGGACAAGAGGAGTATGTTTGGTTGCCCCACTATCAAAGTATCGAGCATCTGAGTTTACTATAGTCACACACAACTCATGAGAAGATGGGTCATAAGTGCAAAAAGTAGTAAACACCCATTCTTCATTCAGCATAAGATTAGCAGACTTTGTTTTAGGTGTAGAGGTCTCTACAATAATCATTCTAGCTTCTTTCTTGTTTGCCCCTTTTGCAACTATTTTTAGGTTACTCTTTATGGCATGATCATTTCCCTTACAATATTTGCAAAAATGTTTCTACTTATTTGTCTTCTTCTCATCTTTGTGTTCCTCCTTTGATTGTGCAACATTGACAGGTTTTTGCTTACTAGTAGATGAGGTCCACTTTCCTTTGTCCTTCTCAATAGATGAGAAAGCTTGATTTACAACATGCATGATCGACTTGTTCTCCTTGGACTGATCATCTTGCAACAAAACAAATACTAACTCCTTGAATGTTAAGGCATTTGGATTGCCTTTCATCATCAATCGAAGAGTAGAAGCAAAACTTTGGCATGAATCTGGAAGATAGTTAAGAACAATCTGCACAAGTGGATTATCTAGCAAGACTTCATCAGTAGAAATCAATCACTCCTTCAAATATTTGATCTTTAATAAAATTCAATGCATAGAATCTCCTTCATTCATATACTCACTCTCCAATTGTTTTTGGAGGTAAGTAACACGAGCCTCATTTCTTGTCTGGCATAAGGTTGTAAGTGTATTCCATGTTGGTGCAGCGCTTATTGCGGAATTCGCTTACACCACAGAAACTAAGCGAGAGTGATGTTAGAACACTTCTATAATCATCAGTAGCTTAGCAAACTTTCTGAAACTGAAAACTTATAACTGTATCTAGTGAACACCGGAAATTCACTTTACAGAAAGCTTCGCATTTTTTTTCAAGCTTCAATTCTGAACTAATTTACTTCAGACTTTACACTATTGTGTTTGCAATAGTTAGATAATCTCTCCGTCACTTAACTGTGTCAAAACTGTGTTTTGAAACTCACCAAAATTCCACCGAAACTTCACTGTACTATCACCGGAATCTTACCGGAATTTCACCGGAATACTATCGGAATCAACTGCAATTCTGTTTGTAGTTACTTCAAATGTGTATACATGAAGTAAGGAAGTGATGCATGAACTTCCTTCACGGAATGAACATTATCTGAAGTTTAAGGAAAAACTTCATCAGTTCTTTAAGGTTAGACTTTGTACTGTGTACATGTCCCGTTTCATATAACTCTTTTGATCAGTTTATAGTTGAGACTCCTAGCTTCAAGATAAGTTATCTCTCATGAAAAACTTTACACTGTGCTGCAAGATCTAACTCTCAGAAGTACCGGAAAATGTTTACTGAGAAAACTATAACTGTTAACCAACTTTCAGAGTAACATGAAATCACTTAAATTTCTTCACATATGAAGAATGTGCTCAAATTCTTTCACATGAACATGTGTTTTCTATTAGAGAAGATGTGTACAAAAATAGCTTTGCCTCACTTTGCTCATAGCTATGGAAAACTCTCCTACTCTGAGTAGTTATTCCTTACCATCTCTCTCAGATGAATACCCGACATTTCAGGTTCTATTATTCATCTCTACATACGCAATCTCTGGTGTCTTCTATATCTCTATCCTCAGTTTTTATATGCGCTATTCTATTCCGGTTCTATTCACACACACTGCTCCTTCTTCGCTCATATATATATATATATATATATAATCTCGAGATTCAAAATTCGTAATTCTGGAAGTTTCTATAAACTATATTACATTCGTGAATTTGTCCCTTCACTAAGGTTTAATTTTCTGAATGCTTTGTTTCTGCTTTTCTTCATCTTTATGTCATTATGCATAATTAGTGAGTGAATCTGCAACAGCTCCCCCTCAATCACTAATTTGCATCTTTCAGTCTTCATATATCCTTCTTTTCTTTTATTCCTGCCATTTCTTTGAATCTGCTTGTCTTTACTCCATCTAAGCTTTTTGTCAGAATATCTGCAATCTGATCTTTTGTAGAAGTGAATATTATTTCAGTCTCCTTCTCCATTACCTTTTCCCTCAAGAAATGATATTGGATTTCTATGTGCTTTGTTCTTGCATGAAATATTGGATTTGCTGCAAGATACAACGAGCTCATATTGTCTCCATGTATGATAGGTATACCTTGATTAATTCCCATGCTTTTGAACAAGGTCTGCATCCATATTACTTCTTTAGCTGCTTCCACAAGTCCTTTATATTCTGCTTCTGTTGACAATAAAGCCAATGTATGCTGCTTCTTCGAACACCAGCTTACAAGCTTATCTCCTAGATATATCATATACCCATGTGTTGATCTTCTGTCATCTTGACTTCCTTCCCAGTCTGAGTCACTATATGCCCTCAGTTTATATCTGACGTAAAAGGATAATATAATCCTTCCTTCATAGTTCTTTTGATGTATCTAAGAACTCTTTGTCCTGTAACCCAATGTTGATCCTTCGAACAATGCATGAACTGTGAGAGAACTCCCATTGCATAACTAAGATCAGGTCTTGTTAGTGTAGCATAAATTAAGATTCCCACTAACGACTGATACTTCCTCATATCTTTAAACTCTACACCACCATATCTGCTGACTTTATGATTTACTTCAAGCGGTGTTGAAGCTTCTCTGCAATTCTCCATGTTAAACTTCTTCATTAAGTTTAGGAGATACCTTTCTTGCGAAACATATATACCATGATCTATATATGTAACTTCCATCCCAAGAAAGTATGATAACTTTCCTAGATCACTGATCTTGAACTCCTTTTCAAGCAACCTCTTTACCTCCTTGATTCCTTCATCTGAGGTTCCTCTGATTATAATTTCATCTACATAAATACAAATGTAGATTATACCTTCATCTGTTCTCTTAACGAGTAGACTTGCATCAGCCTTCGAGCTTTGGTATCCAAGGTCATTGAGATACTTCACAAGTCTATAATTCCAAGCTCTTGGAGCTTGCTTTAGTCCATAGAGAGCTCTTCTTAATCTGCAAACATGTTCTGGGTAACTAGAACTTACAAACCCTTCAGGTTGTTCCATGTAGACTTCATCTGATATATATCCATTCAGAAATGCATTCTTTATATCCAGCTGACTTAGCTTCCATCCTTTTGATGCTGCTACAGCAATCAATGTCCTTACGGTTGACATCTTTGCCACCGGACTAAACGTCTCATCATAATCTATACCATGCGTCTGAACATAGCCTTTGACAACCAGTCTAACTTTGTATCTGGCTATCCTTCCATCTGCAAGTTTCTTTACTTTGTAAACCCATTTGTTTCCAATCACTTTCTTACCATTTGGTTTTGGAACAAGTTCCCAAGTCTTGTTCTCTTCAAGAGCATTGAACTCCTCCTTCATTGCTTCTTCCCATTTTTCCTTACCTTTTGCTTCACTGTAATTCTAAGGTTCTTCATCTTCCTTTAAGTAAGCATAGTTTTTCTTAATCAAATACGAAGTATCATAGGAATACCTTGTTGGTTGTTTCCTTACTCTGTTTGACCTTCTTGGTTCAAACTCTTCATGTGTATCTGAATACACGTCTTCATCAAATCTTGATCCATCTTCATTTCTCATACCTGATCCGATCCTGGACGTACTTGCCTGCATATGATCTTCATCTCCATTTACCTGCATATGTGATTTACCTTTTTCATTTCTTCTTATCACTTCTTCAAGTGTTTCAACACTATGCTCTTTATCTGTATACCAACTCTTTCCTTCATCAAATGTCACATCTCTGGAAACAGTAAACTGTTTGGTTAAAGGACTCCATAACCTGTAACCCATCTGCTTTTCATCATATCCAATGAACACATATTTTTCAGCTTTTGGTTCAAGCTTATGTCTCAACTGTGATGGTACATAAGCATAAGAAACTGATCCAAACACTTTACAATGATCAAGTGTTGGTTTCTTGCCTCACCAAGCTTCATAAGGGGTCATCCCATTTGAAGTTGTACATGGTAATCTGTTTACCAGATATGTTGCTGTATTTACAGCCTCAGCCCAAAGATAATTTGGACAATTCTTCTCCTTTAGCATCGCTCTTGCAAACTCAACTAGAGTTCGGTTTCTTCTTTCTGCTACTCCATTTTGTTGCAGTGTATACCTGCAAGTTATTTCTCTTTTGATACCTGCACTCCACAGATAATCATTGAACTCTCGAGAAAAATATTCTCCTCCTTCATCAGACCTTAGTCTTTTGAGTTTCTGTCCTATAAGTCTTTCAGCATATGCATGAAAATGTCTGAAAGCTTCAAACACTTCTGATTTCTCTTTCAAAACATAAAGAGTTATCCATCTTGTTGCATCATCAATAAAAAGAACATAATACCTTGAGCCACTGATAGATCCTTCTTTTGTTGGCCCTCATACATCTGTATGTATAAGTTCTAGCACACCATCGTGTTTGTAACCATTTTTTTGAAATGGTAACCTGTGTGTTTTTCCTATCTGACAAGCTTCGCACTTGTGAATCATATGTTGGTTCTTCATATTTGGTAATCCTCTCACGGATTGTTTCTCCACCATAGTTTTGATTCCTTTTTCATTAAAATGTCCTAACATCTTATGTGAGAGGTCTAGTTCTGTAAATACCTCATCACCATGTGTGATCAAGGCTTGACCAACATTCCCTTGTACTTTCAGAGTAAAAAGTCTACCTTCCTTTTTACCATGAACAATTTGTTTGTATCGTTTCTCTGGATCTTCAACAAATACTCCTTCATTTGTAAACCTGACTTGAAAATCTTTTTCTACTATCTGACCCACACTGATCAGATTCTTTGGGATTGTTGGAACATACAAAACATTTGTTAGTAGGTCAGCTCCATTCTTACACTTTACCTTTCCAATTGACCTTACATTATGTTTTGTGTTATCACTTGTCTGTACTGTATGATTTGAAATACCTCCCTCAAGTTCTGATAATAATTCTATATTTCCAGACAAATGATTTGAACAACCAGAGTCAATATAGCATACCTTGAGGTCTTCATTCTCTGACACACTTATCGAGTTCATCATCAACGTCGTATGATCGTCATTCTGCGCATCATTCGCATAGTTGTAGTAGGTAGTGTTGTGAGACTAACTCTGTCCCCAACTTCTTTCTCCACCTCTACCATATCCGCCTCTTTGGCTTTGTCTTCCTCTTTGATATCTTCCACTTCTGCCTCTGCTGTTATTGTTCTGATTCTGGTTTGATCCTTGAGAATTATGCCAGCAATCATGAGCCAAGTGATTGCTTAATCCGCAGATCCAGCAAGTCTTCTTCTGATTACCTCTACCTTTTGTATTACCTCTTTTTCTGATGTTACCTCTTCCTCTTGCATAATTTTCTTGAGCAGTCACTTCTTCTTCATCTTTTTCTTTACCTTTATCACCTTTCTTCTTATTCTTTGTGTACATAGCCGAACTATGTCCTTTTTCTCCATCTGTCTTCAAATCTTGCTCAAACGTTAGCATTAGTCCAAGCAACTGATTTAAATCTAGTACAAAATGATTTAAAGAAAGTTCAGTTGAGAGTACAAAAGGTTTCCACCTTTCATCTCCTCTCAAACCTGCAAGCACTTGCGCTATTAACCTGTGGTCTTTGATATGTTCATTAATTGATCCAAGAATGTCTACCAAGTCCTTCATCTTAGTGACATAATCACTAATGCTTTGACTTTGTTTTTTCTTGAACGTTGTGAACTCTGACCATAAGCTAGCCTTTCTAGCTTTCGTTGTATTTTGGAAATGATCTTCCAATGCACTCCATATATCTTTTGCTTTCTTTAGACCTCTAATGTGCCGTAGTAGATGATCTGTAATTGTATTGTAGATATAAGCTCTTGCCGTTGCATCTTTCTTCTGCCACAGCTTCAAGGCTTCTAATTCTTCTTTTTTCGGTTGACTATCATCTTCAAACGTTGGCTTCTTTTCTTCTCCTGTCACATATATCATTAAGTCCTTACTCATAAGTAAGGCTTCCATGCGCATTACCCATGCCGGATAATTATCTCTGTCCAATTTGTCAATAGAAATGTGATCTGCCATGATCTTCTTGTTTCTGTTACTTCCGGTGAGTGTAACGTTAAAGGATTTTACCTTTTGTAAACCTTTACCTTGAGAATGACTTCGGAATACTTCTTGATGCCATTTACTGTTGATCTCTTCCGCATTCACCTTTCTTAATGAGAATTCTTCAAATTCTCTTTCCGTTTCTTCTTCTGAGAAACCTTTTCTGCTCTTCAGAACCTTTTCTTGTTCTGGTACCACTTGTTGATCTTACTGTTATGATACCACTTCTTGTGGATCTTTCCGCTCTGATATCACTTCTTGGATCTCACTACTCTGATACCACTTGTGGATCTTACTGCTCTGATACCATTGTTGGTGTAGCGCTTATTGCGGAATTCGCTTACACCACAGAAACTAAGCTAGAGTGATGTTAGAACACTTCTATAATCATCAATAGCTTACCAAACTTTCTGAAACTGAAAACTTATAACTGTATCTAGTGAACACTAGAAATTCACTTTACAGAAAGCTTCGCGTTTTTTTTTCAAGCTTCAACTCTGAACTAATTTACTTCAGACTTTACACTATTGTGTTTGCTACAGTTAGATAATCTCTCCGTCACTTAATTGTGTCAAAACTGTGTTTTGAAACTCACCAAAATTCCACCGGAACTTCACCGGACTATCACCGGAATACTACCGGAATCAACTGCAATTCTATTTGTAGTTACTTCAAATGTGTATACATGAAGTAAGGAAGTGATACATGAACTTCCTTCACTGAATGAACGTTATCTGAAGTTTAAGGAAAAACTTCATCAGTTCTTTACGGTCAGACTTTGTACTGTGTACATGTCCCATTTCATATAACTCTTTTGATCAGTTTATAGTTGAAACTCCTAGCTTCAAGATAAGCTATCTCTCATGAAAAACTTTACCTTGTGCTGCAAGATCTAACTCTCAAAAGTACCGGAAAATGTTTACTGAGAAAACTGTAACTATTACTAACTTTCACAGTAACATGAAATCACTTGAATTTCTTCACATATGAAGAATGCGCTCAAATTCTTTCACATGAACATGTGTTTTCTATTAGAGAAGATGTGTACAAAAATAGCTTGGCCTCACTTTGCTCATAGCTATGGAAAACTCTCCTACTCTGAGTAGTTATTCCTTACAATCTCTCTCAGATGAATACCCGACATTTCTATATGCGCTATTCTATTCCGGTTCTATTCACAAACACTACTCCCTTCTTTGCTCATATACATATATATATATATATATATATATATATATATATACATTTTATCCCGAGATTCAAAATTCGTATTTCTAGAAGTTTCTATAAACTATATTACATTCATGAATTTGTCCCTTCACTAAGGTTTAATTTTCTGAATGCTTTGTTTCTGATTTTCTTCGTCTTTATGTCATTATGCATAATTAGTGAGTGAATCTTCAACATTCCAAGCATCCTTTGTTGTCTTGCAAGAGCCAATGGGAGGGATAATGGCACATTTGATAGTAAAAGCTATCAATGCATGTGGCTAAGCATCTTTTCCATCCCAACAAAGCTTCTCTACAGTAGGTGGAACAGGAACCATAACATGAAGAGGAATTTGGAGATCATCATCTTCAACGCCATCTACATCACCTGCAAGAATTGTATTTGTAGGTGTACTAGAACGTTTCTCAACACTCTGTACAATATTCCACAATCTTTTTGCTACTTATACATGACGCATCATATATTCCCATAGTGGGTAATTAGTACCATCCAACTTGTGTTGGGTAGTGATTCATGGATTTTTCTTTTCCTTTTCTCATTAAAAACTATGGCTTTCAGCTCCAACGCACTAGTAGAATTGTCTTGTGCATCAACCATCTGAAAAACTTCTTCATATATTGTGGAGAGTTGGAGAATGAATTTAGCCCTCCTTTTTTTATGTGTTCTCTCTCGATGAGACTCTTATCTAATTTATTGGCTATTGTTGCCTTCATGTATCTCATTCTCCTTGAGGTCCTAGAGTTTACACTAGTAAAAAGTGTGCCTCTTAGATATGGTGGTCTTTGGTTTCTTTAAAATTTTTGGAACTTCTCCTATGTCATATGCAAGAGTGAATGCAATCATCCAATTTGAGATGTCTGTAGATAATTCTTGTAAGTCCATGGGTATCAGCACATGAAGCTCTTAAAAGGGATGCTAAATGAGCCACAATCTAATATGTCATATCCATTAGGGTTTTATTGTGTAAAGTATAGTGCATGCAACGTAGCATGATCTTTGGGGAATTGTGTGGCGATGGGTTTTCGGGAATTCCAAATGTTTGATGGCAAAAAGCCAAAGTCACTCGTAGGTCATGGTCCACACATAAATCCTTTTCAAGGTCTTCCCAAATTGTGGTGTTGCGTTACTTGATTACAACAAGAGTTCTCCCAAGATCTTTTATGACTTTGTGATTGGATCACAAGTCGTTCACAATTATGTGTGGATTTGTGTGATGTAGATATCAAATCCTTGACACTTTGGAAAAACAAATCAAAGATTTATGATTGAAACGTGTCTTTTTCCAAAAAATCATGCTCATAGTATTCTTGCCTCTTAACCAAGTTGTCAACAAGGAACCATATTCTTAATTACACTCTCTTTATTCTTCTCTTTTATTTTTTAAAAAACTTGCACTTTATGTAAGACGTTTCTAGCATGGACCATCTTGAACTTTTGTGTAAAGTTTAGTGCTTTCTTTAATTTTGAAAATAATATTATATATTATTTTTGTTTGAAGTTTTATCATTCTATCCTCTTTGGATTAAAATACCTTAGAGTGTTTTCCATGTCCAATCATTATTGGAACTTCTTCAATATCATCCTTTGAATTCAATCTTGCCTCACCAAGCTTCATAAGGGGTCATCCCATTTGAAGTTGTACATGGTAATCTGTTTACCAGATATGTTGCTGTATTTACAGCCTCAGCCCAAAGATAATTTGGACAATTCTTCTCCTTTAGCATCGCTCTTGCAAACTCAACTAGAGTTCGGTTTCTTCTTTCTGCTACTCCATTTTGTTGCAGTGTATACCTGCAAGTTATTTCTCTTTTGATACCTGCACTCCACAGATAATCATTGAACTCTCGAGAAAAATATTCTCCTCCTCCATCAGACCTTAGTCTTTTGAGTTTCTGTCCTATAAGTCTTTCAGCATATGCATGAAAATGTCTGAAAGCTTCAAACACTTCTGATTTCTCTTTCAAAACATAAAGAGTTATCCATCTTGTTGCATCATCAATAAAAAGAACATAATACCTTGAGCCACTGATAGATCCTTCTTTTGTTGGCCCTCATACATCTGTATGTATAAGTTCTAGCACACCATCGTGTTTGTAACCATTTTTTTGAAATGGTAACCTGTGTGTTTTTCCTATCTGACAAGCTTCGCACTTGTGAATCATATGTTGGTTCTTCATATTTGGTAATCCTCTCACGGATTGTTTCTCCACCATAGTTTTGATTCCTTTTTCATTAAAATGTCCTAACATCTTATGTGAGAGGTCTAGTTCTGTAAATACCTCATCACCATGTGTGATCAAGGCTTGACCAACATTCCCTTGTACTTTCAGAGTAAAAATTCTACCTTCCTTTTTACCATGAACAATTTGTTTGTATCGTTTCTCTGGATCTTCAACAAATACTCCTTCATTTGTAAACCTGACTTGAAAATCTTTTTCTACTATCTGACCCACACTGATCAGATTCTTTGGGATTGTTGGAACATACAAAACATTTGTTAGTAGGTCAGCTCCATTCTTACACTTTACCTTTCCAATTGACCTTACATTATGTTTTGTGTTATCACCTGTCTGTACTGTATGATTTGAAATACCTCCCTCAAGTTCTGATAATAATTCTATATTTCCAGACAAATGATTTGAACAACCAGAGTCAATATAGCATACCTTGAGGTCTTCATTCTCTGACACACTTATCGAGTTCATCATCAACGTCGTATGATCGTCATTCTGCGCATCATTCGCATAGTTGTAGTAGGTAGTGTTGTGAGACTAACTCTGTCCCCAACTTCTTTCTCCACCTTTACCATATCCGCCTCTTTGGCTTTGTCTTCCTCTTTGATATCTTCCACTTCTGCCTCTGCTGTTATTGTTCTGATTCTGGTTTGATCCTTGAGAATTATGCCAGCAATCATGAGCCAAGTGATTGCTTAATCCGCAGATCCAGCAAGTCTTCTTCTGATTACCTCTACCTTTTGTATTACCTCTTTTTCTGATGTTACCTCTTCCTCTTGCATAATTTTCTTGAGCAGTCACTTCTTCTTCATCTTTTTCTTTACCTTTATCACCTTTCTTCTTATTCTTTGTGTACATAGCCGAACTATGTCCTTTTTCTCCATCTGTCTTCAAATCTTGCTCAAACGTTAGCATTAGTCCAAGCAACTGATTTAAATCTAGTACAAAATGATTTAAAGAAAGTTCAGTTGAGAGTACAAAAGGTTTCCACCTTTCATCTCCTCTCAAACCTGCAAGCACTTGCGCTATTAACCTGTGGTCTTTGATATGTTCATTAATTGATCCAAGAATGTCTACCAAGTCCTTCATCTTAGTGACATAATCACTAATGCTTTGACTTTGTTTTTTCTTGAACGTTGTGAACTCTGACCATAAGCTAGCCTTTCTAGCTTTCGTTGTATTTTGGAAATGATCTTCCAATGCACTCCATATATCTTTTGCTTTCTTTAGACCTCTAATGTGCCGTAGTAGATGATCTGTAATTGTATTGTAGATATAAGCTCTTGCCGTTGCATCTTTCTTCTGCCACAGCTTCAAGGCTTCTAATTCTTCTTTTTTCGGTTGACTATCATCTTCAAACGTTGGCTTCTTTTCTTCTCCTGTCACATATATCATTAAGTCCTTACTCATAAGTAAGGCTTCCATGCGCATTACCCATGCCGGATAATTATCTCTGTCCAATTTGTCAATAGAAATGTGATCTGCCATGATCTTCTTGTTTCTGTTACTTCCGGTGAGTGTAACGTTAAAGGATTTTACCTTTTGTAAACCTTTACCTTGAGAATGACTTCGGAATACTTCTTGATGCCATTTACTGTTGATCTCTTCCGCATTCACCTTTCTTAATGAGAATTCTTCAAATTCTCTTTCCGTTTCTTCTTCTGAGAAACCTTTTCTGCTCTTCAGAACCTTTTCTTGTTCTGGTACCACTTGTTGATCTTACTGTTATGATACCACTTCTTGTGGATCTTTCCGCTCTGATATCACTTCTTGGATCTCACTACTCTGATACCACTTGTGGATCTTACTGCTCTGATACCATTGTTGGTGTAGCGCTTATTGCGGAATTCGCTTACACCACAGAAACTAAGCTAGAGTGATGTTAGAACACTTCTATAATCATCAATAGCTTACCAAACTTTCTGAAACTGAAAACTTATAACTGTATCTAGTGAACACTAGAAATTCACTTTACAGAAAGCTTCGCGTTTTTTTTTCAAGCTTCAATTCTGAACTAATTTACTTCAGACTTTACACTATTGTGTTTGCTACAGTTAGATAATCTCTCCGTCACTTAATTGTGTCAAAACTGTGTTTTGAAACTCACCAAAATTCCACCGGAACTTCACCGGACTATCACCGGAATACTACCGGAATCAACTGCAATTCTATTTGTAGTTACTTCAAATGTGTATACATGAAGTAAGGAAGTGATACATGAACTTCCTTCACTGAATGAACGTTATCTGAAGTTTAAGGAAAAACTTCATCAGTTCTTTACGGTCAGACTTTGTACTGTGTACATGTCCCATTTCATATAACTCTTTTGATCAGTTTATAGTTGAAACTCCTAGCTTCAAGATAAGCTATCTCTCATGAAAAACTTTACCTTGTGCTGCAAGATCTAACTCTCAAAAGTACCGGAAAATGTTTACTGAGAAAACTGTAACTATTACTAACTTTCACAGTAACATGAAATCACTTGAATTTCTTCACATATGAAGAATGCGCTCAAATTCTTTCACATGAACATGTGTTTTCTATTAGAGAAGATGTGTACAAAAATAGCTTGGCCTCACTTTGCTCATAGCTATGGAAAACTCTCCTACTCTGAGTAGTTATTCCTTACAATCTCTCTCAGATGAATACCCGACATTTCTATATGCGCTATTCTATTCCGGTTCTATTCACAAACACTACTCCCTTCTTTGCTCATATACATATATATATATATATATATATATATATATATATACATTTTATCCCGAGATTCAAAATTCGTATTTCTAGAAGTTTCTATAAACTATATTACATTCATGAATTTGTCCCTTCACTAAGGTTTAATTTTCTGAATGCTTTGTTTCTGATTTTCTTCGTCTTTATGTCATTATGCATAATTAGTGAGTGAATCTTCAACATTCCAAGCATCCTTTGTTGTCTTGCAAGAGCCAATGGGAGGGATAATGGCACATTTGATAGTAAAAGCTATCAATGCATGTGGCTAAGCATCTTTTCCATCCCAACAAAGCTTCTCTACAGTAGGTGGAACAGGAACCATAACATGAAGAGGAATTTGGAGATCATCATCTTCAACGCCATCTACATCACCTGCAAGAATTGTATTTGTAGGTGTACTAGAACGTTTCTCAACACTCTGTACAATATTCCACAATCTTTTTGCTACTTATACATGACGCATCATATATTCCCATAGTGGGTAATTAGTACCATCCAACTTGTGTTGGGTAGTGATTCATGGATTTTTCTTTTCCTTTTCTCATTAAAAACTATGGCTTTCAGCTCCAACGCACTAGTAGAATTGTCTTGTGCATCAACCATCTGAAAAACTTCTTCATATATTGTGGAGAGTTGGAGAATGAATTTAGCCCTCCTTTTTTTATGTGTTCTCTCTCGATGAGACTCTTATCTAATTTATTGGCTATTGTTGCCTTCATGTATCTCATTCTCCTTGAGGTCCTAGAGTTTACACTAGTAAAAAGTGTGCCTCTTAGATATGGTGGTCTTTGGTTTCTTTAAAATTTTTGGAACTTCTCCTATGTCATATGCAAGAGTGAATGCAATCATCCAATTTGAGATGTCTGTAGATAATTCTTGTAAGTCCATGGGTATCAGCACATGAAGCTCTTAAAAGGGATGCTAAATGAGCCACAATCTAATATGTCATATCCATTAGGGTTTTATTGTGTAAAGTATAGTGCATGCAACGTAGCATGATCTTTGGGGAATTGTGTGGCGATGGGTTTTCGGGAATTCCAAATGTTTGATGGCAAAAAGCCAAAGTCACTCGTAGGTCATGGTCCACACATAAATCCTTTTCAAGGTCTTCCCAAATTGTGGTGTTGCGTTACTTGATTACAACAAGAGTTCTCCCAAGATCTTTTATGACTTTGTGATTGGATCACAAGTCGTTCACAATTATGTGTGGATTTGTGTGATGTAGATATCAAATCCTTGACACTTTGGAAAAACAAATCAAAGATTTATGATTGAAACGTGTCTTTTTCCAAAAAATCATGCTCATAGTATTCTTGCCTCTTAACCAAGTTGTCAACAAGGAACCATATTCTTAATTACACTCTCTTTATTCTTCTCTTTTATTTTTTAAAAAACTTGCACTTTATGTAAGACGTTTCTAGCATGGACCATCTTGAACTTTTGTGTAAAGTTTAGTGCTTTCTTTAATTTTGAAAATAATATTATATATTATTTTTGTTTGAAGTTTTATCATTCTATCCTCTTTGGATTAAAATACCTTAGAGTGTTTTCCATGTCCAATCATTATTGGAACTTCTTCAATATCATCCTTTGAATTCAATCTTGCCTCACCAAGCTTCATAAGGGGTCATCCCATTTGAAGTTGTACATGGTAATCTGTTTACCAGATATGTTGCTGTATTTACAGCCTCAGCCCAAAGATAATTTGGACAATTCTTCTCCTTTAGCATCGCTCTTGCAAACTCAACTAGAGTTCGGTTTCTTCTTTCTGCTACTCCATTTTGTTGCAGTGTATACCTGCAAGTTATTTCTCTTTTGATACCTGCACTCCACAGATAATCATTGAACTCTCGAGAAAAATATTCTCCTCCTCCATCAGACCTTAGTCTTTTGAGTTTCTGTCCTATAAGTCTTTCAGCATATGCATGAAAATGTCTGAAAGCTTCAAACACTTCTGATTTCTCTTTCAAAACATAAAGAGTTATCCATCTTGTTGCATCATCAATAAAAAGAACATAATACCTTGAGCCACTGATAGATCCTTCTTTTGTTGGCCCTCATACATCTGTATGTATAAGTTCTAGCACACCATCGTGTTTGTAACCATTTTTTTGAAATGGTAACCTGTGTGTTTTTCCTATCTGACAAGCTTCGCACTTGTGAATCATATGTTGGTTCTTCATATTTGGTAATCCTCTCACGGATTGTTTCTCCACCATAGTTTTGATTCCTTTTTCATTAAAATGTCCTAACATCTTATGTGAGAGGTCTAGTTCTGTAAATACCTCATCACCATGTGTGATCAAGGCTTGACCAACATTCCCTTGTACTTTCAGAGTAAAAAGTCTACCTTCCTTTTTACCATGAACAATTTGTTTGTATCGTTTCTCTGGATCTTCAACAAATACTCCTTCATTTGTAAACCTGACTTGAAAATCTTTTTCTACTATCTGACCCACACTGATCAGATTCTTTGGGATTGTTGGAACATACAAAACATTTGTTAGTAGGTCAGCTCCATTCTTACACTTTACCTTTCCAATTGACCTTACATTATGTTTTGTGTTATCACCTGTCTGTACTGTATGATTTGAAATACCTCCCTCAAGTTCTGATAATAATTCTATATTTCCAGACAAATGATTTGAACAACCAGAGTCAATATAGCATACCTTGAGGTCTTCATTCTCTGACACACTTATCGAGTTCATCATCAACGTCGTATGATCGTCATTCTGCGCATCATTCGCATAGTTGTAGTAGGTAGTGTTGTGAGACTAACTCTGTCCCCAACTTCTTTCTCCACCTTTACCATATCCGCCTCTTTGGCTTTGTCTTCCTCTTTGATATCTTCCACTTCTGCCTCTGCTGTTATTGTTCTGATTCTGGTTTGATCCTTGAGAATTATGCCAGCAATCATGAGCCAAGTGATTGCTTAATCCGCAGATCCAGCAAGTCTTCTTCTGATTACCTCTACCTTTTGTATTACCTCTTTTTCTGATGTTACCTCTTCCTCTTGCATAATTTTCTTGAGCAGTCACTTCTTCTTCATCTTTTTCTTTACCTTTATCACCTTTCTTCTTATTCTTTGTGTACATAGCCGAACTATGTCCTTTTTCTCCATCTGTCTTCAAATCTTGCTCAAACGTTAGCATTAGTCCAAGCAACTGATTTAAATCTAGTACAAAATGATTTAAAGAAAGTTCAGTTGAGAGTACAAAAGGTTTCCACCTTTCATCTCCTCTCAAACCTGCAAGCACTTGCGCTATTAACCTGTGGTCTTTGATATGTTCATTAATTGATCCAAGAATGTCTACCAAGTCCTTCATCTTAGTGACATAATCACTAATGCTTTGACTTTGTTTTTTCTTGAACGTTGTGAACTCTGACCATAAGCTAGCCTTTCTAGCTTTCGTTGTATTTTGGAAATGATCTTCCAATGCACTCCATATATCTTTTGCTTTCTTTAGACCTCTAATGTGCCGTAGTAGATGATCTGTAATTGTATTGTAGATATAAGCTCTTGCCGTTGCATCTTTCTTCTGCCACAGCTTCAAGGCTTCTAATTCTTCTTTTTTCGGTTGACTATCATCTTCAAACGTTGGCTTCTTTTCTTCTCCTGTCACATATATCATTAAGTCCTTACTCATAAGTAAGGCTTCCATGCGCATTACCCATGCCGGATAATTATCTCTGTCCAATTTGTCAATAGAAATGTGATCTGCCATGATCTTCTTGTTTCTGTTACTTCCGGTGAGTGTAACGTTAAAGGATTTTACCTTTTGTAAACCTTTACCTTGAGAATGACTTCGGAATACTTCTTGATGCCATTTACTGTTGATCTCTTCCGCATTCACCTTTCTTAATGAGAATTCTTCAAATTCTCTTTCCGTTTCTTCTTCTGAGAAACCTTTTCTGCTCTTCAGAACCTTTTCTTGTTCTGGTACCACTTGTTGATCTTACTGTTATGATACCACTTCTTGTGGATCTTTCCGCTCTGATATCACTTCTTGGATCTCACTACTCTGATACCACTTGTGGATCTTACTGCTCTGATACCATTGTTGGTGTAGCGCTTATTGCGGAATTCGCTTACACCACAGAAACTAAGCTAGAGTGATGTTAGAACACTTCTATAATCATCAATAGCTTACCAAACTTTCTGAAACTGAAAACTTATAACTGTATCTAGTGAACACTAGAAATTCACTTTACAGAAAGCTTCGCGTTTTTTTTTCAAGCTTCAATTCTGAACTAATTTACTTCAGACTTTACTCTATTGTGTTTGCTACAGTTAGATAATCTCTCCGTCACTTAATTGTGTCATTATTGGAACTTCTTCAATATCATCCTTTGAATTCAATCTTTGAATTATTTAATTAACAAAGGTAGGTAAAGAATTCAGAATTCTTCATTCCATAAGTTTATTCAATATCTCTACTTGGAAGATCTTTTATATGAATACCCAATAAGTTAAATTCTTCCATTGATTATCTTTAGTGTATATATTCCAAGGATTTATACTTTTATAGAATACTTTCCAAGAAAGCATACACTGTTTGTATCCTATGCTTAGAAATTACATGACAAGCATCATCGTCCCTAGCCAATAGGTTCCCTAGTTTTAGAATTTATCTATAAGTTCTTTTGATTTTTTTATGTCCTACATCATTTACCTCTAGTCCCTATATCCCATGTCTTACACATATAAGAACTAGGATATATGAGTTTAAATCCTTTCTCAAATTATGAAAGGAAGTAGCTAACGCAACTTGTGTTCTAGGTGTAGATGATGGATGAAATTAGCTTCCAATCGCCCTCCTAGGGATTTGGAATTTAAGTTTATATTCTCATTCAAAATTATCTTATGCATTTCTAGCTACCTTTAACAAAACGATATGCATATTTTCCATGTACACATACTTAAAGATGCAAAATTTTTCTACATGTGGTGTATTCTTCAATGCACAAAATATTTATTCAAGAACTTAAGAAGCTTTCCACTTAATTATACAATCTATTGTTTCAACAACATTTATCTAAGCATTATGTGCATTCTTCTTTGTGCAAAAAATTTATTTATGCAATATATTGAAACAGTACATGTGTTACTTTAACATTTCACAATAAGAATCATGCATGAATGTTATTTCCTTGCTGCATACACAATGATCCTATTCAAAATTTTTAGAGTACAAGTATTGCAAACACATGTTGAAAGATGTGTCCAAGGAGAGGCACATGTGAGCCGATAGGGAAGAGGAGAAATCCCGTGTGCAAAGTAATAAAGCCTCACTAAGGGAATAAAAAGTGTATTTTTGCATACTTCTCCCTACCTCTTAGGAATAAGAGGGTAGGAAAACCTCATTGTTCCCTATCAATGCATAGCGTAGGACATGCTCACAAACTTCTTAATACAATCCATGAAAATTAAACATCAAGCTAGTTGTAGTCGGTGACATAAGCATATATGATGGATGGGCATCAAGTAAAGAAAAAGAAGTATCCCTCCCTGTTAGCCTCTTAGAGGATACACAAGTGCAACCTTATCCAAGCTCAAGGTCCTATACACTTAATTGAGTTAGTGTGAAATATCCAATGCTTCCATGCCCTTGCTATCCAATGCGTTCAATGATGCATGCTATCTGATGTTTCCATAGGCGCACTACTATTTGATGCTTCAAAAAGGGTAGAACACCAAAATGCTTGTAACTACCTCAATACTTGTGTGTGTTTGATGTGTGCCTTAGCTCATTTCATGTGTGTGTTTGATGTGTGCCTTAGCTCATTTCAAAGATCTCAAAGAGTTTTACAATGTGAAAAATATGGAAATGTTGAATGATAGGTTTAAGTCCCTATATAGATCTCACAAATCTACAAAAATTCCTTCTTTTGATGCATTACACTACAACATATCAGGGGTATACCGAGGCTTCTACCGAGGCAAATGCACAGGCACAATTTTGCCCTGATGCTGCTGTAAGTGTCGACATAGGTGTCGGTAACAAACTGCCAATATAGGCACCGGTATAAGAATCAGTATAAGCATCGATAATATCATCGCTCATATTGGTACCTATGCTGACAACCTTATTGGGAGTATTATATATGCTGACGACCTTATTGGGAGTATTATCGTGTGTACCAGGGATCCTACTGGTAGTATCGATGCTTTTATTGATGACCATATCTGCAAAACTTTTTTAGGCAAAGTTTATTGTCTCTTGGTGCAGCAACACTGCCATGATGTTGTGTAGCAAAAGACAATACATTCTGCCCATATAAAACCGAGTACATGTGATGTGTACTAATGGCAACCAAAACATAATTTCATAAAGCAAAATACTATTAGATACAAAAGAGATGAGCAGAATGAACCATGAACCATGTACAAAAAATGTATATATTCCATAAATGAAGCATGTACAAGAGTGTGGCAAACCACTATCATATATGAGCCAAATACAAAATGTGGCAAAGCATTGCCATATAGGAACCAAATACAAAATTCTAGTGCACCACTGCCATATATGAGGCAAATACAAAATTGTGGCACACCACTACCATACGCATGCCGAGAAGGATCAAAACATATATAGTCATGCAACAAAGAACATTCATGAAATGAGAGAAATTGACATAATATTTACAAAAAAAAACTAAAAAAACCAAACCCAGCTTATAAGTTCATCACCTCATCATAGATGCTCCCATGAAACAACCACACCATGTCCTTCAATAGTGCAACCAATCCATGATGATATCCATAAGCCTCCTCAGTTCGTGTTGGAGGATGACCCACTGCCAACTCCTGTAACAAATATACAAGACATTAGATGAACATACATGACATGCTTAACACAAACAAATTCAACACCCCAAATGAGACTTACAAACTCATGATGCATAGTGTCACATCTGTCGCTACCCAAATATGATGGTCCAATCCTATCTAGATGTGTGGTTGCCGCATCTCGTTGTTGGCGATATCAATCAAAAGTTTGTTGCTGCTCATCACGAATCATATCGCAATCCTTAGCATCTAACAATATAGGCTTTGATAAGCCTCCTGTAAAAGCATCACAAGCCTCTGATCATCGATGCGATATTATCTTACGTGTTGTGTGCTGAATCCACTCTAAGCTCACAATAGGATGCCCATGTTTTGGCCAAAACTCTTCATATATCTTCTCTGTGATATAACCTTTACGATCTTTATCTTGTTCACTCCATTTCAACATGATCGAGTAAAGCTATCATACATGGTGATGCATGGTCTCTCTAGCCTCATCCATCACTAGAGCTCCATCACGGATACTATACACCTTGGAGTCATCATGGTCATGAGCACCCCAAGGTGTACGTGATGTAACATGTGGCATACAATGTGGCATACCTATATCTGAGGTACTCGCTCTAGGAGTAGAAGTGGGTGACATAATGTCTGTCGCACTGCATCCATAACATCCACCTCCTCCAAAGACACCTGTAGATCCACTCCTAGAACCTCCTCCTCTAGAGTGTGACTTCAATCTACAAGATGGTCCATCACTTCTATCGCGCTGAGATGTCAAACGCACATGTCTACTACTAGAGCCACTAGGGGATGGCTGAGAAGGTGATCGTGGTGGATTCATAAATCCAAGAGACGTACCTCCGATGGGAGTAGCACCGCCCATAGGAGTGACATCGACAAGAGTGACACCAGCGGGAGTGAGGCCATAAGGAGTGAGGTCAAGTGGAGTGCTATCGCAAGCGATGCAGTACCGTGATGTAGCCACCATGTACCCAGGAGACATTGTAGGCGCAAAAGCGATGGCTGGTGGATCAAGTCAACCGCCGGAATTGCGGCGCACGTCGAGTGCTTGGAGCAAGCTTAGGTACCGTGGAGACTCAAAGAACAATGATTAATTCAATTTTCTTGGGCGTCTTCAAATCATTAAGAATTATAGGTCAACTTTCATTGGTATGCAAATTCAAGGTGAAGAGATGTTAACTCGAATAAAAAACTCAACTTAACAATGTAGAGATCAATTCCAAGGTGAGTAGTTGAATCAATTTATAAAGAAAACTTAATGTATCATCATGTTCCTATAAAGAATATCAATTCACGTTAAAAATCGAGTTTCTTTTCTTTTTTTGCATGATATAAATCATCTCTATGTATTGGGTATAGTTTTGTTTAACGTAAAAATATCTATGGTATATTATCAAAAGTAAACAAGACTAACCTTGTGCATAAGTGAAGAGTTTATCATAACACAAAGCTTTTATGTTTACTTCAATTTAGTGTACCGAAATGATTATAAGCACTGTCACAAATAAAACAAGGTTTGAATTGCAATCAAAAGGATCATATGGTCTTTGAAAACGAGCTATATAATGATCCAAGTGAGCACATCAAAGTAGTAAAAAATGAAAAGGGAATAGTGTCAACACATAAGTGATGTTTTTACTCAAATGAAAACTTACTATGAAAACAATGAGCTTGATCTGAAGAAATTCTGCAATAATTAAGATCAACCCTCAAAATAAAACACATACGACATTGAGCATGATTGGTATGATATACTTGGAGTAATTTTTTATGTGGGTGTGGCGACTCAAATTGAATTAATCGAACAAGTATGAACTGACTAGCATTGAATGGATCGACAAAACAATTAGAGATGCAATTTCAAAGGATCTATTACGAAGATAACTAATTGTTCAACTAAGAGTGCGTCTGAAGTTTGTCCAAATGTTGTCCCACGAAGATTTTTCTACTTATGCATGTAAATTGTTGATGACCTCATTACACGTTCCACATAAATTCCAAACACAATCTATTTTCTATTCTATAATAAAGTCAAAATCGTTCCTTCTGTAGAATAAAACAAACGTATCTATGAAAAACACATGAGCAACCTTTGAAAACTGAACTGTAACGATACAAGAGTTGAGATCCAAATATTTAAAGTAAAAATAAAACAGAGAATAGTCAACCAACTTTAGATGGCCGAGTCGGGAATGTGGTCTGAAGATTGAATTGTTCAGTAGCAAACTACTTTATCAAATCTATTAATTTCTGTCAAATGCAAAAAACTACGCATATTACCTGAAAGTATGAAATCTTTTGTTAACACTAAACACAAAAACATGGTTGAAGTATGATGAGCAAAGGGATCACCCAGTAGAAATTATAGGTTTAATAAGGTTTGCATGTTCGAAAAACAAACAGAGATCACTTATTTTCAAATTGAAAAGCATATCTCGTATATGTATCAAAAACAAGTTCAGCGCTCATCATAAATATATGAACTAA
The DNA here is from genome assembly GCA_020310875.1 of Ceratopteris richardii. Classification (NCBI taxonomy): domain Eukaryota; kingdom Viridiplantae; phylum Streptophyta; class Polypodiopsida; order Polypodiales; family Pteridaceae; genus Ceratopteris; species Ceratopteris richardii. The sequence goes on from CM035443.1 coordinate 6,506,890, forward strand.
AAAAAACAAGATTACAAAAGTTCAATAATCAAACTCAGTTTCATAATGTTCTTTAGCGTCACCTTGGTTGTCCCAAGAATTCAGTATCCAATATGAGAAAATTTCAGAATCAAAATTCTTTATTGATCCATCACGAAAATGCTAGTAGTCAAAGGGTACGGGTAGGCAAAATGGAAGCTATCCTAATGAGCTTAACATGCTAATTGCAAATTATCGTTGATCACAACCATAACGCAAATTTAAACAATCAGATAGAGTCGTTTTTAAATAATCATGCACATAGGAACTTTTCATTAACACTATGCGAATTACAAAAAGTCATTAGCAAAAAAAAGATTCTTATTCACGGAAAAGAATTAGTACCGTATATATATATCTGTAAAACAACCTCTCCAACGATTAACTAAAGTAACTAATCATTTATGCAATTGCATCTCATACCTAATCCGAAACAGTATTTGTAAACAACATATTTATGATGCTTACTAGCGGGTCCATGCAAAGTTAAATAAGAGAAGCACGCTTCTTTGCAGCAGTATTAAATATGCTTACTAGCAGGTCCATGCAAAGCTAAATCAGAGAAGCATGCTTCTTCGTAGCAGTAGTTGAAGAGATACACCCTAGCAGATCCATTCGAATTGTACTACAGCTCAGCAACTTTGTTTTCAATATTTTAGCCTTCTTGCGCTCCTTCAACATTGCATCCTTTGTTCTTCTGATGACCTTCGATCTTCCAAGAGGATCCGAAGATTAACGAGTGCCTTCCTTTTCTCTACTATTGGCATCCAAAAAAAAATCATGTCGCCCACCTCCTTCAGCGAACAAATGATCCCCTCAAGATAAAGATCTGCACAGGCAATTTTGGGATGGCTACAATGATCACGTGAGAAAATTTCATCTTCTCTCCTTGCTTGTGTGTGTCCTCCTTTCTTTATCAGATCAGCATCCTTCCTTCTCAACTCATCATGCATCCGATTTCTAGAATTGCCCAATCTCATGCGCTTCTGGAGCCCCTTCCTTCCTCTGTCCAGTGCGCCTATGGACTCAATGACGGTCCTCTTTGAACAGTAGGGAACAATTTTGCATTTTCAAAGGATCACTGGCAAGGGTGGCCGCCAACCACGAATGCCTGGTGCCGATAAAAAGGAGGACATAGAACACGAAAAATTTGACTTGAAGATGCATGCAAATCCACGTCCTGTTTATAAGGAGAAAGCTGCAGTGATGTGTCATCTTTCTCCCGTACATGCTTTCCAAGTTTATTTATCTTTTGTTGCTTTAATACCTTAAGAAAAAGAACGGTCACCATCGAAGCAAAGTACATTTAGCTTTCGGATCTCTGAGAAAACTAGAGATGGATAGATGATAATACGACTCTACAAGCGAATCAGTCGCTACAAAGAAAATCTTCTATGAGAGAAGCCTGCCTTCCAATTTGAGCTTATAAAACAATTTCCATATCATATGATCCAACAACATTACATGTTTCATGTTTTATACCTTTATTACACTGCTTGAAAATGGTATTAACATTAGAAAATGTGGTACATCATCCTCATGCCCTCCTTGGTTGGAGTTTAATAATACTTAAGATCTTTTTGTTGGTAATTTGCACTCATCCTCATGATCTGACATTTCTAACATCCAAATAGGGAGAGAGAATCTCTCCGACAACGTCGAAGATATAAACTCCAAGAACTGCTCCTCTATCATAGAATGTGGAGTGACTGGAGGAGTGTCTCCCATCATGCTCTGTAACGAAAGAAATCAAATTATTAGCATATAATAATAAAGGTAATATAGAGAAGTAGTAGTGTACAAAAGAACATAGCAAAAAAAAAAAAACACAAATTAGTATGTACAAGTGTTTGATTAAAAAATCCTCTATTCTATCATCCTCTTGGAGATCTGATGCACAGAGGATATCTATCTCTATGTTGGCAACTTCTAGATCTCGTATGAGTCAGCTTGAAGCAAACCACTCTTATCCCGCCTCATTATTGTGTTTCTTCCAGAGGTGACTACTTGGAACCATTTCACATCAAAAACAAAGTAATCAAACTTCCTAAAGGATAGCTTGAAGATATCTTGAATCACTCTGTTGCTCTAGCACAATGGTAAGCACCACGTTAAGCAGCTCCACCTCCTTAATGTCAATCCCCAGAAGAGATAGGAGTGATATGAAGATCATGAATGCAAGAAGAAGTGAAAGTGAAGGTGAGAAGCATGGAGATGCACACACACATACACGCGCACATGTAAGAGAAAATGAAGACACAACGGAAGGTTGAAAGTAGACTCTATTGCTCAATCACACTATTACAAGCTCAAGTTTGCTCTAAGCTCACACTAACTAACCTCAAAAATGACCTTTCTAGATCTTTTTATAGATTCTAGACTAGTTTTGAGCGGTTTCACATATAGTGACCGGTTCTCGATGCTATTTGGAGGTCTAAATGAGATCTAAAAATAGCCAAAATTGATGGGCTCATTCTATCTAAGCTCCTCAAGCTCAAGGACTCCTTAGCTTGCACAAATGGAGCTATTAATTACAAAAGTGGATGTTTTATGATACATATGTTAGAAAAGTGATGAAAATCAATGTTAGGAGTTTATGAAGTATATTTCTTTCAGAAAAAATGATTGTTTGGCTCCCCATGACTCTTTATAGTCTGCCTCTCCATGCTTCCTCTATATCTATGCCTTTGATTACTGCCAACACCCTCCTCCCTCTCACATCTATCATCCCCAACAAATCCTTGTTGCGGGGTCTGTGTGATATAGTTTGCAAGAGGTCGTGCGCGAGGGTGTGCTCCACGATGTGAATGCCTCATGTGAGATTTGCTTCGAGTTTTTCCGAGTCGATCACCTGATGTTCATCAGGAAGTGGAAGTCGATAGTGTGTTGAATATACAAGTTTCTTGCGAGCAAATAATTGAAGTAGATGGATAGGCCAGCTGATAAAAACTTCAGAATGATACTCCAAAAATCCCATCAAACATCTCTTCAAAAGTCATCTTATAACATGTAGGTAAGTATTTTATATGGTAGTGCCATGCGTAGCATACCCGTAGTGAAGGTGTAGTGCTCATGTCATAGGCGAGGCCTTGGTTTTCATGCTCAAAGCCTAGGGTATTGACATGTGGTGCCTTCACCAAAAGATCGTGAAAACGGTTTGCATCATGTCGAAGATCTTAATAGTCATGTATGCAGTAACATCATCCATGTGGTGTAATCGGGGGAGCCAGTGGCGGATAATCGCGATCATATATCCAACAGTTGGGGGGCCACGTGTTGTTTGCTAGATAGGGGTAGTTTAACCAGTCCTAGCATTGCTTGTTATTTTGAACCTTGATGACAAATGCCTTCCAGGAGCAGCATCATGGCATAGGACCCCAGCACCGATTGTCCTTCAAGTGCAGTAATGCTTTTTTCCAGGTGTGCATCATTTTTGGGTATTCTTGTAACAACTCCATGTGCCAATTTGGCTGAAAGATCTTCCCATTCTTTGCTTCAGGAGGCAGGTCTTTGGGTTCAAATTGTGTAGCATGAGTTGGTTTCCTCCCCATTTCTTTTTCAATAGCTAATTGATACTCTACCATGTATAAAAAGAAGGGTTTGTACTAAATTTCATTAATGGAGATGTACCTTCGAGAGGCCAGTTAAAAAAAATATGGTGATTGTAATATTCATTCCTTGATCATGGCCATGGCATGTAGTTGTGCTTCCACACATGCAGAGTGAGTCTTACCTAGTTCTTCCACTAACTTGAGCCATGTGGGAATAGGAAGTTCAAAAGTGTCTTGGCCTTCTGCTGTGACACATCTGCCTGCGACTGGTTGTGGTTCATATGCCTCTTTGTATGTGTCCTCCACCAGTATAGAAACAATTTCTTCTTGAGCTGGAATCTCTAGTGGGGAATCTAGCTTGGGAGGCTCTGATTGTGCTGCAATCTGATTGTGCTTGAAAATCAATGGCGTGAGCTCGTAAAGTGGTTAATTCATCAAAGATATTGAGTGGGGTGACTTCTAGAACTAGTTGGGGCTATGTAAGTTCCTTCAATAGTAAGGCCCTGTGATATGCTTGTAACTTTTTATAGTCTTCCTTGATTTTGTCGTAGTCCTCGAGTAATGGTGCGTGATCTTCCAATAATGTTTGCATCATTTCAGAGGGGATTGCTTTGAATCTATTGGGACTTAATGTTTCATCTGGTCGATCCATCATAGCTTCAAAGTTCTCTCGAGTCTCCTCTTGAAGCCTCTTGTTCTCTTCTTTGGCTGTTGCGAGATGGCGTCTTAATAGTCCCATATTGCATGTGAGCATTGCATTCCATATTGTATGAGCATCTAAAAGATTTTTTACATCCATGAGGGCTTCTTTAGTCTTCTGTTCCAATTCTAACTCTAACATGTGGTAAGCCTCATGTTATTCTTGGTTGTGTGCATTCAAGGAAGCATTCTTGATGTTTAAAGAATTTAAGTGCACTTGAAACTGTGTATTAATTTGTTGCAATGCTTGGTAATTGCTTCCAAGAGATGCAAATTCCTCTCTAACTTGCATCATGCATGCAAACATTTGCGGAAATGCGGTGTCGATCGTAGGTGATAATAACAATGGCAACGTGAGCGAAGATGATGTTAGTGTGGGTGTAGATGCAGTGGGAAGGGGAAAGGAGAATGGGAGGGTGGATACAGTGGTGACCATAAAAAATTATGGTGTGCCTAGAGGTGGTGGTGGGATAGTGGATGTGAGTGATGGTGCGGTGGGTGGTGAAATGTCCACGTCATTGAACATGGTATCTAGTGTAGTGATGGTGAATAGTGATGTAATGGTGGGTGCATGAGTGGGTGTGAAGACGGGATTTACAAAGGAAGAGGAATATCTGACATGTTGCATGGCATGGATGGTTTGAAGTAAAGGCAAAGGTTATATAGTAGGACAGGGAGGTGACACGGGTGAGAAGGTCAATGGTGGTGGAAATGGAAACATGGGTCCTGGAGGAATGGGAAATGAAGGAAAGGATGGCGTGAGGAATGGATTGATTGGAATGGGAGTAGCTATAGTGGAGACGTTAGTTGGAATGGTTTCAAATAGAGTTACGGATGGTGAGGCGACTATGGCTTCTACAACAAGACTTGCTATGAATGTGGACAATAGAGGTGAGGTGGGCCATACATGGGAAATTGGATGCATGGGAGATAGAGGAGGTGTAGAAAATGTGATGGGGATTTCAAGAGGGGTTGAGGATACTACTGGTGAAGGTGGATTTGGGGAGTCAATGACTATTGTTTCTTCTGCTTGTTGGTCTTTTGTTGTGGTGTCATGGATTAGTTGTGCATCTCTTGGATGATGAGAAGACTGTGTATCTATTGGCACGTGGATATACTGACTTGGTTTGGACATCAGACAGATTTGTCAAGGGTCAAACTATGGTAAAGGTTTTCTCTTCAAAAAATGGAGTGCTTCAACAGTTCCCACAGACTTTAGTAGTTCCCTAAACCCCTGAATAAAGGATTCTTCAAATCCTCTGCTAGCTAGTTCTTGCTCTAGGATTTCTTGACTTTGTTCTTCGTATAGTTGTTTGTGCGCTCGCATTGCTTGCATATTTTGATATAATTTTTGGATGGCCAATGTATAGGTGGCAGCTTTGAATCTGTCATCTTCGTGGGTACTCCTATCTCCTTGAGCTTCTGATTGTTGTTGATGTTGTTCCTATTGGTCATTTGCTTGTGAGTCAAGACAGGTCTGACTAGCTTTATCGTCACCTTCTTCATCATTAGTCACTATCTTATCTTCAACATCTAAGCTAGATACTACATGTTCTTGTTGTTGGTCACGAGGTGTAGTAGGATAACTCGGATGTCCGTATTCTTGAGAGAAGAACTGACCTTTTGAAAATTGGAATTCACTAGAAAATGTATCATGCATTTCAAAATCAAAAGTCATATTTGATGTCTCTACAGCATCTGCACCAATGGTGGTGGGAATTTCTTTGGCTTCAGTAATAGTGGCTTGAGTGGAGGTTTCCTGGGGAGCTACTGCACTGGTAGTGCCTTCTGTTATTATTGGGCATGAGAGTCGGATGTGTATTCATTGTACAGGTGTAGGAGGTTTGTTTGGAGATTGTTGTGGGGATGGTTGCGGCGAGGGTGACTATGGGATCTGAAGACATGGAATTAAAACTCGCATGCACTTGCCTGCTTTGCTTTTGCTTGACTTCCTAGCCTTCTTGGTTGTTCCCTTAAATCTTTTCAATTCTACATTGATTATGACACATTCGATGGGTAAGTTGTATGCCAAACACATGTAAATAATTTTGGTGAGTGCACAACACCCATCGATGACGTGCTTGCATTCCCATCTTTGTTGTGCTAAGTATAGTTGATCTATAATCCAACTAGCGAGATCTATCGTCCGAGGTCCTATAGTGGCCAAATATAAACCAAACCAAATATGTTTCTCAGGAATGGTGAAGCGATCTTGCGCGAGGAATGCAAAATATTGCATGCAAATGCACAATGGCTTCGACAGTTCTGGTGTGATGGCTGAGATATCAGTCCACTTCAAGACGTCACCTCTTTTCATGGGCTCAGGAATAAGCCGTTCTCCTTTTGGTGGTGTGTGAGTCCCATGAATCTTTAAGGCAGCTTGAATGAGGTCCTTCGACAGATAAAACCTCTTATATGGTGGATCATTCACTAGAGATGGTAAAATAAATGTTCTTGGCAACTCCTTGTCCGCGGGGGCTTCATGAGTAGTTACCAAGTAGTACCACCGATAGAAGTTAGGTTTTGGCAGGGGTTCGCTAAAATATTCCGTGAAACCAGCCCTAGCCCAAATGTGCCGTAACTCTTCAATTCTAAAGCTCTTTAAATGCACGTGAGAAAAACTAATATCAGCCCCACTTATCACCATCAAAACAAAGCATGGCATCATAGATAAAATTTGGGTCTGCTAAGGGTCCTGCTAGACCTTGGAACCAATGTGAATTGTTATGAAATTTTTTAGTGCATCCCAGAGGAGGGTCATCGATAGGAATCCGTCCCGTGAATCCTTGAAATTCTGATGGTTGCGATGTAGGATAAGATTCAGCTAATAAATTACCCAAATTGATGATTGGCACATTGCGGGCAACCTCAGAAGTTCCTTCAGCTTGCATGATGAGCGAGATGAATATGGAGGTGATCTACTACAAAAGATTAACACATTAGTATAGAAATTAACTATGATCCCATTAAAGTGAGACCACAATCCCTTTCCATAGTCGATGTGTAACCCGTGTAGCCGAGTGTTGTGAGGTGAATTATAGGGTGATTTGTCATAAACTAATGCAGGTCACTAGACACCTACATGCTTTAGATAGTGCATAGATTGCTTGATGAGATGTTATTACAAGTGACGGTGGGTTAGTGTGGGTGAATTTATACAAAGTTCAATCGTGGGTGAATTATAACAAGGATAAAGGTTAGTCGAGATTGGTGTTATGTCATACAAAGGATCATGTGGAGGATTCTGGACATGTTTCGGCATCCAATTCATAAGAGTTGATGAGTGGGTGGTATTTGCCTGCTGAGGTACAAGAGGTGATTCTGGTGGTTGTGGTGTCGATGGGTGAAGTGATTTCAAAGGGGTATATATTACATAGCTTGAGTTTTGAGCTAAAATACAATTTTGGGGTACCCAAATCTCTGTGGGTCGATTTGTTAAGTACCTCTTGGCAATCCACATATATCAGGTCCTCATCAATGGAGAAGAAGGTTGAGGGTAGGTTGGATATTGACTCTGCTTCTACCTTGACTTCTTCTTGTCATAGCCTATGTTATTGCGAGAAACTGGTGATGCTTTCTGTCCTTTTGGCACCCATAGTTGTTTCCTGATACTTGCATTGGGTTGTTGATACTGCTTCCCTCTTTGTGTCATCTTGTATGGTCATCGGGTTGGGTTCCTCAATCGTGGTTGAATTCTTGGAGGTCCTGTTTGAGAGGTATGGTTGATACTCTGCTTTGGAAAAGAAGGGAGGTCCAACACTTGTGTGACCTGCCCATCAGGAAGTGAGGCATTCTATACAACAGATCTAGGCCAATCCGTAGTAAGCGTGGAGGAAGGGCCACCAGAGGCTATGGTGCCCATTTGTCTGTTGATGCAGTCCACCTGATTGTTGATGTAGCCCCCTTGCTATGCAAAGGAAGACCAAGGGAAGATCTCCTGACATCCTCTTGTCTGGTTACTATCCATCGCCAAGCTCTCATGGGTTGACTTTGGAAGGAGCATGCTTAGCTGATGGATTTGACCAAAAATCTTTCGATCCTCCCTTGCCATCATTTCATATGGTCTGGGGTTACATACCTCAAGTGGAGTATTGTGAGAGAGGTCAAGTGGTATCACTTGATGTTGGTCTAAGGTTCTAATCTATAAGGAGCCTTGTCTAAGTTTTAGGTCCACTGAGTGATTGTACAGCCAATCTTGGCCAAGGATTAGGGGCTCTATCAGGTCGTCGCCATGACACACTAGGAACTTCACAGTCATGGTCATCTTGTGTATGAGGATAGGAAGGTCCACCTCACTCATGCAAGGGGTTTCCATGCCTCCTATTCCTATGAGATATGCCTCAATTGGCCACATTTCTAATCGTGAATCCTTATAGTGAGACCATCTAATTGTACTAGTCGCAACACCTGAATCAACTAAAGCTCTAAGTTCTTGCTCGGTGTTGCCTTGTCTTAGCATGACTGTAATGAATGGTCTCCTATCCACTATGCTAGGATGAGCAGTTGACTTTACTTGACAAATGGCCATGGGGTATCTGGGTGTCTCTTCAAGATGGTTATAATGTTCTCTCTCTAGTCCTTATCTTCTTAGCTTCATGCACTTAATGTGTTCTAGAGCTTCTACCTGAGCTTTCACGCGTATTCTCTTTTCTTCCTCCTTATGCTTCTTTGCCAATGTGAGTCGTCTAAGCATATCCTTGTTGTTGCTTTCAGCCTGCTTTCCCCTAATCGTTCGAAGTCCATTATCCTTGATGATAATTCATGGCCAATCCATTGATGTTCTTGTGTAACCTTAAGGGTGGGTATCAAAAAATCCAAAGGGAGCAGAGCATTTTGACCAAAAACCATCCGAAAGGGAGTTGCATTGAGTACCATCTTTTAGGCCACTTGATATTCCCAAACAGCATGATGTAATTGTTTGTCACAATCTAATTGTTTGTTGTTGTTGATAGTCTCCTATGACCATCCTATTTTGGGGAGTTGATCTGCACAAAGCTCAAGACTAAAGGAAGTTCACCGGCTATAATTATGGAGCACTCACACGGAGCAGGACAACATCAATAGAAGCCACACGCACGGGAAAACATCAACAAAAGCCACACCTGCGATGAAGCACGCTCGACGAAGCCACACTAGCCAAGAAGCACCGCCCACGCAGAGGGAGGCTTCTCTCCTCACCTCCTCTCTAGATGGAGGGAATAGAGAAGTGAATTCTCAATATATACTCAGCATCCCAGCGTGCCATACGTGCATATGGGATAATCGAGCTCGTCAACCATCATTCCAGGTTTTGTTCGAATTTTCAACAAACTCAAGTTGAAGGTTAGAAAATTTTCAAAAACTTCTTGGATTTTGGGGGAGAGAATTTATGCTATGGATCAAGATTTGGGGAAAACTATGATGTATACATGTATTATGGGTTGTGGATATGGGATATGGGTCATAGGAGACTATCAACTGTTGTTCACGAGTTTCATCAGTACATTACAAAGGATCTTGTTAGTATTTTCTACTTGACCATTGGCTTGAGGATGATATGGTGTGGATTTCTTGTGAATCACCATAAAATCTTGTAACAAAAATTCAATGATTTGGTTTAGAAAGTGAGTTCCTTGATCGCTCACTAATTGTGTAGATAATCCATATCTTGTAAAGAAATTTTCAAATAAGAATTTTGCCATCGTGTTGCATCATTCTTTTTGGTAGCCTTAGCTTCTACCCATTTGGTAAGATAATCTATCACTACTATAATGTATTCAGCATGTGTACCTTTTGCAGGGGGGTTAATGGATCCTACAAAGTCTATACCCCACTTAGAGAAGGCACGTCCTCCCATCATGGGTTTCAGTGGCATTTCATCTCGGCGAGTAGGAAGCTGAGTTCTTTGGCACACATCACATCTCTTAACATAGGTATGTGCATCTATGTGAAGAGTGGGCCACTATAATCTTGCGAATAGTATGGCTTTGATTATCCTATCGAGGCCAAAATGACCTCTTGCAACACCTTGGTGTGCAATCTCTATTACACTTAGATAATCCCTTTCATAAACACATTTGCTTAGGTATTCATCTCTTCCTCGTTTATACAAGTTGTCACCAATAAGAGAGTAGTCTTGAGCTTCTTGCTCTAGACTTCGTTATCATGCTAAAGTCATTCTTCGAGGGAATGTTTTCGTCCTCAAGTATGTCACTATCGGTTCACTCCATTCTGGTGTGGGAGACACCTGATACAATGTGGCATGTTCCACGAGGGATTTTTCACAACAAACTAGACATTCTTTACATAGCCTATAGACATCTGCTCCCATAGAAGGCCAATATATTCCTAGTCTATGCAGAGTCAAATCATGCCCTATGTATGTGCATTTTTCTTCTCCTTTTTCAACTATAGCCACTATCTTTTTAGTTTTCTCTCAATTATCATATACTTCTCCAATGCCTGATTCTTTTTTAGGCATTTGTACCATGATTCTTCTGTCTTCTATTTCATACTTTTTGAAATTTTCTAGTACTTCCATGAGTGGTTCTTCTTCTTCTTTTGTCTTAGGTGATTTTTTTCTCTTCTTGTGCTTATTTTCTATATCTTCTGAGAGTGACTCTCATTGTTCTGTTTGATTTTCCTTACCCATTTCAAGGGTCTTGGCTTTTATGAAGTAAAGATAATCCTCTTTTGTAGAATAGAAAGGTTCCATGATGATGGACTCAAAGTCCTCATTAGTACTCTCATCCGCTTCTTGGGTCACTTCCATGCATCCTTCTAAGATAAAGTCTTCCTCAACAGGTTCTATCATAAAGATGGAAATATAATATCCATCCTCATCACAATGATTCCATTCTTCTTCGTTCACTGCTATATCCATCATAGCTAAGATCTCTGCCCAACCATGAGGCTCAAATTCCTCATCTGGAAACACTATAGTGCATAAGCGGGATCTTGAAGGGGTCGTAGATTTCATTCCCAACCTAAGGTTTTGGCTTCTAATCATTCTTAATCTTGTTTGGATACTTTGCACATCCATAGATGAGTGTCCTCATGCAACCATGATGGATCTGATTCTAATGAGTGCAGAGACTCTGCCTCTTCTATTGTCCTATGAATTGGATTCCATTGGATTGGGGGTACATCTCGATGAGAATAATCTTTGAGATTAACTTTGGTGGTTACTCCTTGATGTTGCAAGTATAAAGATTTAGTTCCCCAACCTTGTACAATTTGCAACGGATGCATGAACAATCGTCCTAAAATCATCTCATAAGCATGATTTTTCCCAAAATCACAAATGGTGAAAGTTTGTTCAAATTCTACACCACAAGTGGTGAGAGATATGCCTTCTAATAGGCCTAATGGCTTCTCAATATGTTCGTCATCCATTTATATCTTTATTCTTGTGGATCTTAGTGTTGGCTTACCCCAATGTTTCCATAAAGCAGTAGTAGCAATGGCTACTCCGGCTCTTGAATATAGGATGGCTTTAGTCGTGTATCCTTTGTGGGTTATTGGACAATTGGTATTAACTTCCTCTCCTTTGCTCATGTCTCCAATTCTTTCCACAAGTATTTTTGGTACCTTCTTATGTGATCCTATCTAAGAGTGAGGAGTAGCAATTTCAGGGACTTGGTTTGCTACGTGCTTCCACAGTTCTAGTTTAATCTTCAGCAATTCTTCTAAAGTGAGATGACACTACACTTTAGTGTTCTTGATCACTTCCATGTTTCTAGGGAGTATTAATCTTCATTTTTGACTATTATAGTGGGTGCTCGCATACTAATAGACTTAGCTTCTCAAGGTCCTGTGAACTGAGGTAACTCTTGTAAGGACTTAGATTCAAATTCCATTTGCTCACTAAACTGCTCTTCCTCAAGATTGTCATAGATATAAGGTATGACTTGGGGAAATTGCTCCTGCAAATCATTTATCTCTTGAATAGGGGGATGAGTTTCTTGCTCTCCTCTCCACTTCTCTTCTTGGATATCTTAGAAATGCTTGCAAATACTTATGCATGGAAGAAATGTCTTCTTCACACACCATGTTCGATACTTCAGACAATGGTGTGCATTATCTTCCTGTGTCTTTGGAACAGTAGGTTTCTTCTACACATTCCTCTTCTCGTTGCTAGCAATCAAGTATTCTAGCCTCTCCAATAGTCCTTGAAAGTGTAACTCTGGTTTTGCGATATTACTCCAATTAATGTATCAAGAAGCTTCAAACATGGTCTAGGCTAATTCTACCATCTTCATGCAAAGCTTCATTCTCTCAGTTTCTAAGTCCACTCTTGGATAGTTCTTACTCAATTCAGCTACCTGGGGTCCTTCTTCCAGGTATGGGTTTAGCTAGAACTGATCCTGATCTCTAAGCTGGGTTCTCCTGATTTGAGTCTTGCAAGGTTAATTCTAAGATATTAGCTCTAGTTTCCTTTAGGCTTCCTTCTAATTCATTTATTTTCTTACTCCACTTCCTTTTGATTCTCTCTTGTGAATCCTTCCAAGATTTTGTTTTTTTACTACTAGATTCTCCAACTTTGCTAGTCGTGGCTATCTTTTCTGGATTAGGTTGTTGATTTCGCAACAGCACCTGGGCTCTTGTTATAGCTTGGATAGGTACATGTGTAGGTGTGGATCCACATGAGGTGTGTGCAATACTTATCACATTAATGGGCACTACCACTTTTTTGGCATAAGCAGGGTTCTTAGGGAAATCTCTAATGATATGCTCTTTACCACATTTGCCACAAAATCCTTGAATGTTATAATATTGTGATTGTCTTGTTATCGGAGGATGCGGGCAATCCTTTATGAAATGATATCCTTCGCACCTAAAGCATGGTCCTTTAGGGCCCTGTGGTCTTTGCTATCTCAACTGGGGCAGTGGGCTAGGGTTTGTACACAAGCTCCCAATTGGGTTCCAATGGTGGACTATCGTATTGGTATGTTTCCAAGTGTTTTGGAGACTCAGTGTAGTATGCTGGTGGACTATCTACATGGGTGGAGTCAAAGCTGTTTGAATTGGGATCACTTTCTATGATCAAGGGTGAAGAAGGGACTAAAGCCCTACTAGGGTTCTCTTTTGCAACAACATATTTGACTGAAATGACATTAGCTTGAGGAGATGGTTGTTGAGCCAAAACTAGTTGAGTTCTCTATTGAGTCTGATAAGGGTAGTTCTGTGGAGACATGTAGTAATGAGGTTGAGCATTGTAATGACCTTGGTATCTACCTTGTTGAGGGTATGCTTGTGGGAAGTTCTGTCGGACTAGTTGTTTATTGTATGGGCAATCTTGTGCCATGTGATTAGTGTACCATCTTTCAATTGTGGAGTATTGGCCACTAGGGTTAGCTTGAGGTTTCGCTACATTAGGAACAATGTTTGTTTGTTGTTAACCTAGGCATTTATTTGTTAGAAACACCTAGTTTCTAGGCCACTTTCTCGGCTAAGTCTTTTATCGAGCTGGAAAGTTTTGAGGATGATTGAGATGAGTTATCTGATGTTGGGGTTCGCATTCAACACATCAGTACTTGTTTCTGAACAATCAAACTTTAGCAGTGATCTACTTCACACAAAGAATACACTTCCAATAGATTTGAGATTTAACACTATTACACTACGACAGAATCTCTCTTCAACGAACATAACTCAAATAGACAAAGATTCATTCTTGTGCTGGATGTACATGAGTAAATTACTCAGTTAGAGTTCTTCTACATCAGGTATTATATGATGAAAAGTTCTTCTTGCCTCTTCTGATTTCTTTCGCTCTCTCTCTTGGAGATGCGTCTAACAGAATACAACTAACTCATGAACAAAATACAACTACTCTCTTTATTGCGACATCAACACCTAAAAAAAGTAACTATCTATTAAAATCCGAACAAGAAAATACAAATTCAGCAAAATTCCAACTCAGCAACCTCCGATTAATTAAAATATGAGTTAGCAAACTTTCAGAATTCAGATTAACTATTTATCCTCAAGATTCTTCTATCCTTAACACCTGGCACAGCCTGGTGGGGGATGTTTCAAAAAATCAGACCCAAATTTACAATCCCTTGAACGTACAATATTATTTCCATCGACTGTTTAGGACTATTAGCTTCCTCTGTTCCAACTTCTTGACTCTGCAGCACTTTCACATCCTCCTCAACACCTTTCTGTGCTTCCTGCAATTCCATTGAATCAACTAATTGTTGCTGCTTAACTATTGCATCCACTTTCTGGTCCAAATCTCTTTGCAACAATTGCTCTTTCAATTCTTTGATTGTTTGCACATGCTCATCAATCTGCTTGTGATATTCTTCAACCATATGCAGTAAATCCATCTCATGCTTTGAAACATAACAATTCTGTACCTGCTCAATCTGATTTCTACACAGACTTTGAAAACGACCTTGAACCACCTTCCATATGTCTTGAACATATCTCTGCACATGCTGCTTCAGTACTCCAACATCCGACTCTGTCATTAAAACTCCATTAAACTCCACATCCTCATTTTCTAATGTTTGTTTCTCTAGTGACAATAATGCTTCCATCCGAGATCTAAGTACTACAACTTTTGTCTAAAAATTAGCATTCACTGTAGAAAACCCATTCATCTCATTTTCAATTTTTTCTTGTATAGTGCTCTTCCACTCATCAAACTCCTATAATGACCGCTTCACTTTTGACAACTCCATTACCTGTTGCATTTTACTTTGTTGATTGTATTCCTCCAATGCCTGTGTTTTCTTGTTTACCTCTTCCTGAAGTAGTTGCACCTGCTTCTGTAAGAATTGATAACTTTCTATATTAACAGACTCTTTAGCTTGTTCATAATTTTTCAATTGTTCCTTCTTCCAGTCTAAAAAAACAAAAATTTCCTGCATTTTCTCCTTCATACTCAATACATCAAAACCTGTTCACAATATTGATTTTTGCTTAACCTCTTCCCCCGGTTTATTCTCCATTGCCTGCAACCGCACTTCTAAATTTCTCTTTTTAGATAGTTTAAACACCTTACCTATTACTTTTGGCTGCTCCGCACTATTCGGAACCTGCAACAATCTATCATCATTTAGCGTCTATTTTTCATAATTAGTTTGAAGCGTTTGCATAACTGGTGCCAATTCTTCTGCCATATATCCCACCTTCAGCAAATCCATACACATCTCCAAGGATCCTTCCACTTCTCTCTCCATTACCTGCACTTGACCCCAAATTCCTGACTCATCACCTTTATATTTGGTTTCCTTAGGATTTGGCAGCCCTTGATTATCCGTCTGATGTACAAACTGAAAAAGTGTTTCCATATACGCTGACATACAGCTGTTCAACAATGTTTTGCGCCTATCTCCCATAAAACGTTGTTCATGCATGTGCTCATAGAGCGAATGAGCCCAACTTACCCTACCATTTGATTTAGCATAGGCTAATGGTGCAAAGTTTTCTCTTGACATGTAGTCATACTTAATAATAAAACATAATCTTTCTAAATACCACTTTAGCTACTCCCAACGTGCATATCCTGCATTTTTAATCATATAATAGTGTTTTCCACCTTCCCTTGTGCCAAATTCTTTTCTCAATGACTCCTGTGAACATTTCGGAATAACTACATCCTTATATATTGGTAATCTAAACACCTCCGCCACTAACTTAGGTGAAAACTTTACCTGTAATGTCAACTGTCCTTTCGTCTTCTTAAGAATCTCGAGCTGATTTTTGGCATAGTAATTGCATCGCCATTGTGCCCACGGAATCGCTGCAAACTATAGTAAACCTATCTTGTGGAGCCAATCCACATTAATAAGAGAATGTATATCAATCTCTACCTTGAAATCCATAAATGGATCCATGAGGGTCTGCATAAACTTCGTCGTGGTGGATGGTGTTGAAATCTCCTCCACCTCATCATGATGTAGGTTGTCATTCTCCTCTGTTGTTGTATCCTCCTTGTTGGTGCATTTTACCCAAGCCTACATGCTTGATATATTTGATATTATCCTCATTTGTAAGTCACATGAGTAGTCATGTGAACACCTCTTGTAAAAGAGTACATTTTATCTCTTGTAAATGGAAAAAGAAAAAAGGAAAAGGATGGCTTACCTCATCCATGATGTAAAAGCAAATTCGTGGCTCTAACTACCTAAAACCACGAAATTTAGAGCTGAGGGAATCTCTCCTAACTTTGGGGATCACTTTTAGGTGGAGCCATTCGAATTCGAATTCAAAACTCCCTCCAAGAATAGCTATAAAAAGAGCAAGAAGGAAGAGGCGATTAGCAAGCCTTGTACGTGACCACTTCATGTCATTTTGTAGAGATTGAAGAGCTTACTCCATATCTCTATCATTCTACTCCCATTGTGCAAAGATTCATTGCCAATGTGGTTGTAATCATATGTGAATCTATACATTTATCATCATCTACTTCTCTATTTTGTTCTTTGCTATACTCACTCAGAGTAGTAACTTCAGAAGGTCATATCTCAAGTTCTACTGAACCTTTTTCAGTGATTTAACTTGCGTTGGATAGCTCGTACTGTCTGCTTTGTGCATATACATTTTCAAGGTCATTGGATTAATAATTTTGGAGATATCTGCATTTTACGGCTTACTGGTCTATCTCTGCAGAGCCCCGAGAATTATGGGAATGTTTGAGAAATTGATGAAACTTGTTCTCTGTGTTCAGTCCATCATTTGAAGTGTTTTAACTTGGATTGGGAAGCTTGCTAAGTATATTTTCTATGCCCAAAAGGAATTTTTCTAATTCCTTCCAGGTTGAGAGCACAGTTCATTTTTTCTAGCAGGTGTATGTCCAAAAATAGCAAGTTTTGGGAGCTAGTCATCTCGCAACTTGTCTGTCTTGACTTAAACTTTTGGGATACATGTTCCAAAGTACTTGGCTGATATTTTGGTGGATTTAGGAAGCTTAAAGGGTCTACTAACCAACTCTGAAGTTTCAGTTGGCTGGTGTGAAGCTGGTTGTAACAGCACCTACTCATCTTTGGATTGCATCCACCATCTCTCTTCATAGTGGTATCAGAGCATAGTCAAGCAACATGGGAGATGGATTTCCATCAACAATTGACAAATTGGATCGAAACAACTATCTGGCATGGTCTCTAAGGATGGAGGCTTATCTTCAAGGGAGGAATCTATATGGATTCATATCCGGAGATGAAGCAATGCCAACCATGAGGAACAAAGGGCAACCATCACATGAAGAAGTGGAAGGACTTTCGAATTGGTGTTCGAAGGATGCTTTTGCAAGGTCCTATATTCTAAACTCAATCTCTGATTTTCTTTTACCTCATGTCAACGGATGCAAGAAATCAAGAGAAACCTGGAATGCACTTGCTTCTTTCTTCTCTTCCAACACTCGAGCAAGGAAGAACCAATTATGGATGGAGTTCACAACAATGAAGAAAAGCCCGAAGCAAAATGTGACCGATTATGTCACAAAGATGAAGGAGATTTCCGACCAACTTGGAAGCATTGGAGAGGTAATTGAAGAGGAGCAAATCATAAGACAAATCATGAATGGAATCAAAGCAGACGACAAGTGGGAGTCATTCACAACAGCCATGGATTTATACATGGATATGCATGTACCCGACCTCAACACACTCATGGGCCAACTCTTCACTCATGAAGCAAAGATTAGCAAAGGTGGTGAGTCCTCAAGAGGTAATCAAACTTCTACCTTATATTCTGATAAAGCTAAGGTCAAGGACAAGTCAAAGAATAGGAAGAATGAAGATGAAGGAAGCTCTTTCCAAGCAAACTTTGCAGTTAGAGGAAGAGCTAGAGGAAGAGGCAGAGGTGGAAAGCAAGGCAGGGGGAGATTCCAATCATCTCAACCTTGCAACATATGTGGCTTATCTAACCATACTACTGAAGAATGTTTCAGGAATCCAAGGAACTCAAGAGGAAGAGGATTCAATAGAGGTGGCTATGGATCAAATAGAGGTAGATACAATGGAGGCTACAACAACAACAACTACTACAACAACAATTACAACAACAACAACTATCAAAGTGGCCATAGAGGAAGAAGAGATTACAATAACTATGCAGAGGACCAAAGTCAAGAAGATTCATTATTGATTATGAATCTATCAACGAAGAAGGGTAAGGATGATGATCACATATTTTACATTGATTCGGGATGCTCGAACCATGTAGCAGGAAATGTGGCTTTACTTTCTGATTTGGAAGATCCTCATAACAAGCATGAAGTGCAGACAAGAGATGACACAAAGCACTCAGTGGAGAAGATAGGTAATGTGAAGACATCAGATGGGAATAGGAACCTCTTAAGCAAAGTCTTGTATGTCCCTACAATTACCAAAAATTTAATAAGTGTTGGACAGATTGTTGAAAAAGGATTGCAGGTTAAGTTTAATCGATTTGGAGCATATGTTGAAGACCCAAGGCAAGGCTTTCGAAGGATTGCCAAAGGAGAAAAGACAGGAAGGCTTTTCACTTTTGAAGTGGAAGATACAAAGAACATAGCTTTGTTTAGCTATGGATCTCAAACTCTAACAGAGTTGGAGATATGGCACAAAAGGCTTGCTCACATTGGTGAGAGGGCACTCAAACAGATTTGCAGGGACCAAAGTGTACTTGGTTTGCCTAATATCACAAGGCAACACATGATTTATAAGTGTGAAGCTTGTCAACTCGGCAAGGCTCATAGACAACCTTTCAATAAGAAAGGATATATGTATCAAAATCCTTTGGATCTAGTGCACACGGATGTGTGGGGTCCAAGTAAGGAGCCATCTATATCAGGCTCAAGATATTATGTGTCTTTCATAGATGATTGTAGCAGGTGGACCATTCTGTTTTTCATGAAGCACAAGGATGAAGTGTTTAATTGCTTTAAGAAGTATATTGCTCTTGTTGAAAACCAAACAGGTAGGACTTTGAAACGACTCAGATCAGATGGTGGAGAATACTTCTCTTCTGAATTTGATGCCTTCTTGCATGAAAGCGGCATTAAAAGGGAAGTCACTACAAGGTATATACCCGAACTCAATGGTGTAGTAGAGAGGAGGAACAGAGCTATTGTCGAAGTTGCAAGGTCCATGCTCAACAAAAAGGGATTGCCGAACTACCTATGGGCAGAGGCTATGTCGATAGCCACATATCTCATAAATAGACTTCCATCTAAGTCACTAGATGGAACCACTCCATATGAAGTGTGGAATGGAAGAAGACCTAGTCTAGAGCATTGCAAAATCTTTGGATGCTTAGCCTATGCTCACATTCCTTCTCAAGTAAGATGGAAATTGGATCCCAAGGCAGAGAAGTGTGTATTCATTGGTTATGATCAAAACCAAAAAGGATATAGATTGTATAATCCAACCAATAAAGGATTTTCTGTGAGTAGAGATGTAATTTTTTATGAAAACAAATCATGGTTTGATGATGACAGGAAAGTGAAGCTGCTGTATGACTTCGATGAAGACTTTCCATCACTTCAACCAAAGGAGCCAAAGCAGATTGAAGAAAGTGATTCGAAGATTGACCTAGAAGACTAAAGCTATGGAAGAACAAAGGAAAAGCAAAGATGCAGGATGCTACATATGGACCCGAGAGCTCACATCAACCACTTAGAACGTCTTCAAGGGAGAAGAAGAAACCATAGAGGTTTGGTTATGATACTTCTTTGGTCACCAAGAACTCAATCTACATTGCAAAGGATTCAACCAATGAAGAACCTACCACATTCGAAGAAGCACAAAGCAAGAAAGCTTGGAGAGATGCAATGGATGAAGAAATGGAAGCCTTGAAGGAGAATGACACTTGGGAGCTTGTACTTAACAAGCCATCTATGAAGATAATCGGATCTCGATGGATATACAAAATCAAGAGGAATCCAGATGGAAGTATAAATAGACATAAAGCAAGGTTAGTTGCTAAAGGGTTTGCTCAAACCCATGGTATTGATTATGAGGAGACTTTCTCTCCTGTTGCAAAAATGCCTACAATTAGGGTTGTCATTAGTCTTGCTGCATCTAGAAATTGGAATCTTTATCAACTTGATGTAAAGAATGCTTTCTTGAATGGATGGATTTCTGAGGAAGTGTATATGGCACAACCTCTTGGATATGAGGATGCACATCATCCTAACTATGTATGCAAACTAAAGAAAGCTTTGTATGGATTGAAGCAAGCTCCAAGAGCTTGGAATTTCAGATTGGTGACTTATTTGCAGGACCAAGGATTCAAAGCTAGCAAGGCGGATACCTCTTTGTTCATAAAGAGGAATGGATCTGAAGTGATCTATTTATGTGTGTATGTTGATGATATTATTATCACAGGCAATGATCTTGAAGGAATCAAACAGGTAAAGAGTCAAACGAAGGAGGAGTTCAAAATAAGTGACCTCAGACCACTCACTTATTTTCTTGGATTGGAGTTGATCTACACAGATTCAGGCATATACATCACACAAAGGAAGTATGTCCATGACATGCTCGTCAAGTTCAAGATGGAAAATACCAAGTGTGCAGGTACACCTATGGAGCAAAATCATAAGCTTAGTGCTTATGAAGGAGAGCCAATTGAAGACATCACAAGCTATCAAAGCTTGGTTGGAAGTTTGAACTATGCAACACTCACAAGGGTGGATATATGCTATAGTGTTAGCATATTGAGTCAGTTTATGCATAAGCCGAGAAGACCACATATGGAAGCGGCCAAGCGAGTCCTCAAGTACCTAAAGGGGACCATGAATGAAGGTTTGTTTTATTCATATACTTCAGATATTGAGCTAAAGGTCTACTCAGATGCAGATTGGGCCGGATCTAGAGATGATAGAAGAAGCACATCCGGATATATATCGTTTGCAGGTTCAAAAATCATTTCTTGGTCATCGAAGAAGCAACCAATCGTGGCATTATCTTCTACCGAAGCGGAATATAGAGGTTTGGCTAATGCAACTCAAGAAGTCATGTGGTTAAAATCTTTGTACACAGATCTTGGACTTCATTCTTCAACACCTCACATTTTTTGTGACAACACAAGCTCACTACATCTAGCAGCTAATCCGGTATACCATGCTAGAACCAAGCATATTGAAGTCCACTACCATTATGTAAGGGAGAAGCTAATGAGCAAGGATATTCAACTATCCTATGTCTCTACAGATATGCAATGTGCAGACATGTTAACTAAAGCTCTTGATGGTACAAAGTTAAGTAGATTCAAGTTGATGATTGGCTTGCAGGAAATCAAGGACAATTGAAGACTTATTTGGAGGCCAAGCATGTTAGGCTTGAGGGGGAGCTGTTGGTGCATTTTACCCAGGCCTACATGCTTGATATATTTGATATTATCCTCATTTGTAAGTCACATGAGTAGTCATGTGAACACCTCTTGTAAAAGAGTACATTTTATCTCTTGTAAATGGAAAAAGAAAAAAGGAAAAGGATGGCAGTTGGAAGATGCACTTTTTGGAAAAGCATTTTGATGAAAAAATTAGTAAAAAGCCAAAAAAACTTGTAGATTATTTATGCAAAATTGTTGTAAAAATAAGGAAGAGTCTTCCTTATGTAGCAATGGACCTCATGTAATTTTTATAGAATTTTTAGAAACTCCCAGATAGCATATTTTTAGGAAATTAGAGAAAAGGACCAAATTTCAAGTGTGAAAAGGGACACTTGAAAATGTATATAAGTCAATTTTTTCTATTTTGGAGAGGTTGGTTAATCATGTGTACATGCTATCAATAGAGAAGAGAGAGTTTCTGCAGAAATCGTGTTTTCTCCTGTTGAGTGTATTTTCTTTGATGTGAGAGCTTGTTTCTTGCTTAATCATGGAGATTTGTGAGTTACATTTGTGTATTACTGAATGAGTTGTATGAAGAGAGAGGTTTACTGATGTAATGAGTGAAAAAGGACTGAAGAAAGTTCCAGAATTGTGAAAATCGTCTGTTGGTACAGAATCGCGATTGTCTCGTCTCTGTGATACAGGTGATATTTTTCAATTTTGAGTTCATATTTGTATTCTGCTGATAAAATAGCATGGTTTTGACACAAAGATCATAGAAAATGATGGAGATTTGCCTTAGATATGGTAATCCCTAGATTTTCTCTTCATCTTCAATTTTTCTCAGCAATCCAGTCATCAATCTCTTATTTCCTTGAATCTATCATCTAGAAGGGGCTGTGGTCTTATGGATATTCCTAGGATTGACAAAATAAAGATGATTTGTTAATTCTTTTGTACTTCATGATTGGAGAGGACAACTTGGAGTCAATAACAAACATTTTTTGGCGCCGTTGCCGGGGAACATTCCAAGAACTTCTTTGAAGTTGGACCTTTGTTGGATCTTCTGTTGATGATGGTAACCAACACAAGAAAAAGGTAAAACTCATCAATTAAGAAATGTGCACATGAATAGGTAGATGTCATTGTTTGTCTTTGGGGGAAAAAGAAAGCAATGGATGTCTTGTAGAATTGGAAGTGCTGAAATCTTTGTAAATTGATAGTTGCTCATCATATTGTTGAAGTAAAAGTGCAGGTGTGTGGAAGATTTGAGCCAAGAAAGCTGAAGATTGAGGTAACTTGAGTCTATCCTTGCATGTTTAGAGTTCTTTTTGCCCAAGTACTAGGCACCATGGGTGATCTTGGGAAGATAACATGGCGATACTAAGGAAAGGACAGTTAAAGTAGCTAGATGTAAGTATACATGATTCAGTTGTTAACCAAGTCTGAGCATTAATCGTGAGTTGTTCTGCATTTTGAAAAAAAAAGATGTGATTGAGTTTATCTTTGCAAAAATTGATTGCCTTCCATAACACTTTTTCATTTGAGAAATTTTCTTTTGTACTTTAGTGATAGCTAAGGACATAGAAACTCATAACCAATCAAGAATCATGGGATCAGTGGATCTCCAAAACCAGAAACCCTAAGTAAAGTGTTCACCTTTACTTTTAGGGCAAAAATACCAAACAAATTCATAAAACTCATCAAAAATCATCAAACAAATTTTTTTTCTTGTTAGAAAGTTGGAGTAAGGTGTTGTGGATAAGAGTGATTGTGGGAAAGTGGAAAAAGAAACAAAAAAATGGGCAAAAAACCAGAAAATTAGAAAACACGATTCTCTGCACAGAATCGCGATTTCTGTAAAAAGTGTTGATCTTGGAATAACATGTCAAAGTGACTGTTGAATTGGAGTTGTTGAAGGGTGTTGAAGGTAATCAGGAAGAAAAAAAAAATACTCAGATTGGCATAAATTTAAAAGTATGAAAAAACACGATTTTTTGTACAAAATCGCGACTTTCTGAGTTGTGGTTTTGGTTCAATATTTCAGGAATTGGGAGGATTTCAAAGAAGAGAAGGTATTGAAAGAAGGCAAGGACATAGAATACTGAAATTGCACAAGGAAAGATCTACAGAAAAAAAAAACACGATTCTCTACACAAAATCGCGATTTTCTGTAAAGAAAATTTTTTGGAATATCTAGCAAATTTGGGTACATTGAGATAAGGAAGTGTAAAGGAGGTCAGTAAGATTGAGTTAGTAAAATTAAACAAGTGAAAGAGTGTGGAAAATTAAGAAATCACACAAAATCGCGATTTTCTGAAGTCTATAAAAACCTGGAATAGAAGGAAAAGTTCATTTTGAGTAAGAGTGAGAGAGAGAGAGAGTGAGCAGAATCGCGATTTTCTGCAAACAAAGTATTTCAGAGTCTCTTGGACCAAGCAAGCAAGGTAAAGTGTGTCACTATCAGTTTTTTTTTTTCATTATCTGAAGGTTTCAACAATTGAAAATCGCAAAAAAATAGGAATATTAGGAAATTACGGAATCGCGACTCTGTGTTTTTTTTGAGTTTACAGTGAAAAAAATTTTAATTTTTGAAGGGTTCTTTCATTGCATGTTAGAGAAATGACTAGGCGATTCTATAGGTAAAATCAAAAGTAAAAAATCACTATCAAAAAATTTATAAGAAATTTGATCAAAATCGCGATTCTGTAATTACACTCAAAATCGCGATTTTGTGACTTAAGAACAACATCGCGATTCCCAGAGCACGATTTTCATAAGAAAATCGTCTTTTTTTACAATCTGTGAGCAATCACGATTGTCTGGGAACAAAATCGTGAAAATCACGATTTTGTGAACAAAATCGTGAAAAACACGATTTTCACACAAAATCGTGAAAAACACGATTTTCACACAAAATCGTGAAAAACACGATTTTCACTCAAAATCGTGAAAAACACGATTTTCACACAAAATCGTGAAAAACACGATTTTCACACAAAATCGTGAAAAAACACGATTTTCACACAAAAAATCGTGAAAAACACGATTTTCACACAAAATCGTGAAAAACACGATTTTCACACAAAATCGTGAAAAACACGATTTTCACATAAAATCAAGAAAAACACGATTCTGACCAGAAAATCGTGAAAAACACTATTTTTGCCAGAAAATCATGGAAAAAATATACCTTAGGCACAAAATCGTGAAAAACACGATTCTGACTAGAAAATCGTGAAAAACACTATTTTTGCCAAGAAATCGTGGAAAAACTATATCTTAAGCAGAAAATCGTGATAAACACGATTTTAACCAGAAAATCGTGAAAAACACGATTTTTGACAGGAAATTGTGAAAAAACACATAGACAGACAATCATTGTGGAAAAAGCAATACCTTAGTTAGAAAATTGCAACAAACACTCTTTTGAGTTTGAAATTGGGAAAATTAATTGAATGTTACTTAGGTCTGGAAACAAAATAAATTCACTTTCCAAACAAGAACTAACAAGGAAAGGGACAGAGCCAGGAACTAGCAAAAGACAAGAAAGAGTTTTAGGGCAAGAATGTGAAGAGAGATGGTGGATGCAATCCAAAGATGAGTAGGTGCCGCTACAACCAGCTTCACACCAGCCAACTGAGACTTCAGAGTTGATTAGTGGACCCTTTGAGCTTCCTAAATCCACCAAAATATCAGCCAAGTACTTTGGAACATGTATTCCAAAAGTTTAAGTCAAGACAGACTAGTTGCGAAATGACTAGCTCCCAAAACTTGCTATTTTTGGACATACACCTGCTGGAAAAAATGAACAGTGCTCTCAACCTGGAAGGAATTAGAAAAATTCCTTTTGGGCATAGCAAATAGACTTAGTAAGCTTCCCAATCCAAGTTAAAACACTTCAAATGATGGACTGAGCACTGAGAACAAGTTTCAACAATTTCTGGAACCTCCCCACAATTCTCGGGGCACTGCAGAGATATACCAGTAAGCAGTAAAATGCAGATATCTCCAAAAGTATTTATCCAATGACCTTGAAAATTTATATCACAAAGTAGACAGTACGAGCTATCCAACGCACTTTAAATCACTGAAAAAGGTTCAGTAAAACTCGAGATATGACCTTCTGAAGTCACTGCTCTAAGTGAGTATAGCAGAGAACAAAACAGAGAAGTAGATGATAATAAATGTATAGATTCACATATGATTACAACCACATTGGCAATGAATCTTTGCACAATGGGAGTAGAATGATAGAGCTATGGAGTAAGCTCTTCAATCTCTACAAAATGACATCAAGTGGTCACGTACAAGGCTTGCTAATCGCCTCTTCCTTCTTGCTCCTTTTATAGCTATTCTTGGAGGGAGTTTTGAATTCGAATTCGAATGGCTCCACCTAAAAGTGATCCCCAAAGTTAGGAGATATTCCCTCAGCTCCAAAATTTGTGATTTTAGGTAGATAGGACCACGACTTTTCTTTTACATCATAGATGAGGTAAGCTATACTCTTCCTTTTTCTTTTTTCAATTACAAGAGATAAAAATGAACACTTTTACAAGAGGTGTTCACATGACTACTCATGTGACTTACAAAAGAGGATAATATCAAATATATCAAGCATGTAGGCTTGGGTAAAATGCACCAACAGCTCCCCCTCAAGCCGAACATGCTTGGCCTTCAAATAAGTCTTCAATTGTCCTTGATTTCCTGCAAGCCAATCATCAACTTGAATCTACTTAACTTCAAACTATCAAGAGCTTTAGTCAACATGTCAGCACATTGCATATCTGTAGAGACATAGGATAGTTGAATATCCTTGCTCATTAACTTCTCCCTTACATAATGGTAGTGGACTTCAATATGCTTGGTTCTAGCATGGTATACTGGATTAGCTGCTAGATGTAGTGAGCTTGTGTTGTCACCAAAAATATGAGGTGTTGAAGAATGAAGTCCAAGATCTGTGTACAAAGACTTTAACCACATGATTTCTTGAGTTGCATTAGCCAAACCTCTATATTCAGCTTCGGTAGAAGATAATGCCATGGTTGGTTGCTTCTTCGATGACCAAGAAATGATTTTTGAACCTGCAAATGATATATACCCTGATGTGCTTCTTCTATCATCTTTAGATCCGGCCCAATCTGCATCTGAGTAGACCTTTAGCTCAATATCTGAAGTATATGAATAGAACAAACCTTCATTCATGGTCCCCTTTAGGTACTTGAGGAATCGCTTGGCCGCTTCCATATGTGGTCTTCTCGGCTTATGCATAAACTGACTCAATATGCTAACACTATAGCATATATCCACCCTTGTGAGTGTTGCATAGTTCAAACTTCCAACCAAGCTTTGATAGCTTGTGATGTCTTCAATTGGCTCTCCTTCATAAGCACTAAGCTTATGATTTTGCTCCATAGGTGTACCTGCACACTTGGTGTTTTCCATCTTGAACTTGACGAGCATGTCATGGACATACTTCCTTTGTGTGATGTATATACCTGAATCTGTGTAGATCAACTCCAATCCAAGAAAATAAGTGAGTGGTCCGAGGTCACTTATTTTGAACTCCTCCTTCATTTGAGCCTTTACTTGTTTGATTCCTTCAAGATCATTGCCTGTGATAATAATATCATCAACATGCACACATAAATAGATCACTTCAGATCCATTCCTCTTTATGAACAAAGAGGTATCCGCCTTGCTAGCTTTGAATCCTTGGTCCTGCAAATAAGTAACCAATCTGAAATTCCAAGCTCTTGGAGCTTGCTTCAATCCATACAAAGCTTTCTTTAGTTTGCATACATAGTTAGGATGATGTGCATCCTCATATCCAGGAGGTTGTGCCATATACACTTCCTCAGAAATCCATCCATTCAAGAAAGCATTCTTTACATCAAGTTGATAAAGATTCCAATTTCTAGATGCAGCAAGACTAATGAGAACTCTAATTGTAGGCATTTTTGCAACAGGAGAGAAAGTCTCCTCATAATCAATACCATGGGTTTGAGCAAACCCTTTAGCAACTAACCTTGCTTTGTGTCTATTTATACTTCCATCTGGATTCCTCTTGATTTTGTATATCCATCGAGATCCGATTATCTTCATAGATGGCTTGTTAGGTACAAGCTCCCAAGTGTCATTCTCCTTCAAGGCTTCCATTTCTTCATCCATTGCATCTCTCCAAGCTTTCTTGCTTTGTGCTTCTTCGAATGTGGTAGGTTCTTCATTGGTTGAATCCTTTGCAATGTAGATTGAGTGCTTGGTGACCAAAGAAGTATCATAACCAAACCTCTCTGGTTTCTTCTTCTCCCTTGAAGACCTTCTAAGTGGTTGATGTGAGCTCTCGGGTCCATATGTAGCATCCTGCATCTTTGCTTTACCTTTGTTCTTCCATAGCTTTAGTCTTTCCAAGTCTTCTAGGTCAATCTCCGAATCACTTTCTTCAATCTGCTTTGGCTCCTTTGGTTGAAGTGATGGAAAATCTTCATCCAAGTCATATGGCAGCTTCACTTTCCTGTCATCATCAAACCATGATTTGTTTTCATCAAAAATTACATCTCTACTCACAGAGAATCCTTTATTGGTTGGATTGTACAATCTATATCCTTTTTGGTTTTGGTCATAACCAATAAATACACACTTCTCTGCCTTGGGATCCAATTTCCCTCTTACTTGAGAAGGAATGTGAGCATAGGCTAAGCATCCAAATATTTTGCAATGCTCTAGACTAGGTCTTCTTCCATTCCACACTTCATATGGAGTGGTTCCATCTAGTGACTTAGATGGAAGTCTATTTATGAGATATGTGGCTGTCGACACAGCCTCTGCCCATAGGTAGTTCGGCAATCCCTTTTCGTTGATCATGGACCTTGCAGCCTCGACAATAGCTCTGTTCCTCCTCTCTGCTACACCATTGAGTTCGGGTGTATACCTTGTAGTGACTTCCCTTTTAATGCCTCTTTCATGCAAGAAGGCATCAAATTCAGAAGAGAAGTATTCTCCTCCACCATCTGATCTGAGTCGTTTCAAAGTCCTACCTGTTTGGTTTTCAACAAGAGCAATATACTTCTTAAAGCAATTAAACACTTCATCCTTGTGCTTCATGAAAAACAGAATGGTCCACCTACTACAATCATCTATGAAAGACACATAATATCTTGAGCCTGATATAGATGGCTCCTTACTTGGACCCCACACATCCGTGTGCACTAGATCCAAAGGATTTTGATACATATATCCTTTCTTATTGAAAGGTTGTCTATGAGCCTTGCCGAGTTGACAAGCTTCACACTTATAAATCATGTGTTGCCTTGTGATATTAGGCAAACCAAGTACACTTTGGTCCCTGCAAATCTGTTTGAGTGTCCTCTCACCAATGTGAGCAAGCCTTTTGTGCCATATCTCCACCTCTGTTAGAGTTTGAGATCCATAGCTAAACAAAGCTATGTTCTTTGTATCTTCCACTTCAAAAGTGAAAAGCCTTCCTGTCTTTTCTCCTTTGGCAATCCTTCAAAAGCCTTGCCTTGGGTCTTCAACATATGCTCCAAATCGATTGAATCTAACCTGCAATCCTTTTTCAACAATCTGTCCAACACTTATTAAATTTTTGGTAATTGTAGGGACATACAAGACTTTGCTTAAGAGGTTCATATTCCCATCTGATGTCTTCACATTACCTATCTTCTCCACTGAGTGCTTTGTATCATCTCCTGTCTGCACTTCATGCTTATTATGAGGATCTTCCAAATCAGAAAGTAAAGCTACATTTCCTGCTACATGGTTCGAGCATCCCGAATCAATGTAAAATATGTGATCATCATCCTTACCCTTCTTCGCTGATAGATTCATAATCAATAATGAATCTTCTTGACTTTGGTCCTCTGCATAGTTATTGTAATCTCTTCTTCCTCTATGGCCACTTTGATAGTTGTTGTTGTTGTTGTAATTGTTGTTGTAGTAGTTGTTGTTGTTGTAGCCTCCATTGTATCTGCCTCTATTTGATCCATAGCCACCTCTATTGAATCCTCTTCCTCTTGAGTTCCTCGGGTTCCTGAAACATTCTTCAGTAGTATGGTTAGATAAGCCACATATGTTGCAAGGTTGAGACGATTGGAATCTCCCCTTGCCTTGCTTTCCACCTCTGCCTCTTCCTCTAGCTCTTCCTCTACCTGCAAAGTTTGCTTGGAAAGAGCTTCCTTCATCTTCATTCTTCCTATTCTTTGACTTGTCCTTGACCTTAGCTTTATCAGAATATAAGGCAGAAGTTTGATTACCTCTTGAGGACTCACCACCTTTGCTAATCTTTGCTTCATGAGTGAAGAGTTGGCCCATGAGTGTGTTGAGGTCGGGTACATGCATATCCATGTATAAATCCATGGCTGTTGTGAATGACTCCCACTTGTCGTCTGCTTTGATTCCATTCATGATTTGTCTTATGATTTGCTCCTCTTCAATAACCTCTCCAATGCTTCCAAGTTGGTCGGAAATCTCCTTCATCTTTGTGACATAATCAGTCACATTTTGCTTCGGGATTTTCTTCATTGTTGTGAACTCCATCCACAATTGGTTCTTCCTTGCTCGAGTGTTGGAAGAGAAGAAAGAAGCAAGTGCATTCCAGGTCTCTCTTGATGTCTTGCATCCCTTGACATGAGGTAAAAGAAAATCAGAGATTGAGTTTAGAATATAGGACCTTGCAAGTGCATCCTTCGAACACCAATTCGAAAGTCCTTCCACTTCTTCATGTGATGGTTGCCCTTTGTTCCTCATGGTTGGCATTGCTTCATCTCCGGATATGAATCCATATAGATTCCTCCCTTGAAGGTAAGCCTCCATCCTTAGAGACCATGCCGGGTAGTTGTTTCGATCCAATTTGTCAATTGTTGATGGAAATCCATCTCCCATGTTGCTTGACTATGCTCTGATACCACTGTGAAGAGAGATGGTGGATGCAATCCAAAGATGAGTAGGTGCCGCTACAACCAGCTTCACACCAGCCAACTGAGACTTGAGAGTTTATTAGTAGACCCTTTGAGCTTCCTAAATCCACAAAAATATCAGCCAAGTACTTTGGAACATGTATTCCAAAAGTTTAAGTCAAGACAGACTAGTTGCGAAATGACCAGCTCCCAAAACTTGCTATTTTTGGACATACACCTGCTGGAAAAAATGAACAGTGCTCTCAACCTGGAAAGAATTAGAAACATTCCTTTTGGGCATAGCACGTAGACTTAGTAAGCTTCCCAATCCAAGTTAAAACACTTCAAATGATGGACTGAGCACTGAGAACAAGTTTCAACAATTTCTGGAACCTCCCCACAATTCTCGGGGCACTGCAGAGATATACCAGTAAGCAGTAAAATGCAGATATCTCCAAAAGTATTTATCCAATGACCTTGAAAATTTATATCACAAAGTAGACAGTACGAGCTATCCAACGCACTTTAAATCACTGAAAAAGGTTCAGTAAAACTCGAGATATGACCTTCTGAAGTCACTGCTCTGAGTGAGTATAGCAGAGAACAAAACAGAGAAGTAGATGATAATAAATTTATAGATTCACATATGATTACAACCACATTGGCAATGAATCTTTGCACAATGGGAGTAGAATGATAGAGCTATGGAGTAAGCTCTTCAATCTCTACAAAATGACATCAAGTGGTCACGTACAAGGCTTGCTAATCGCCTCTTCCTTCTTGCTCCTTTTATAGCTATTCTTGGAGGGAGTTTTGAATTCGAATTCGAATGGCTCCACCTAAAAGTGATCCCCAAAGTTAGGAGATATTCCCTCAGCTCCAAAATTTGTGATTTTAGGTAGATAGGACCACGACTTTTCTTTTACATCATAGATGAGGTAAGCTATACTCTTCCTTTTTCTTTTTTCAATTACAAGAGATAAAAATGAACTCTTTTACAAGAGGTGTTCACATGACTACTCATGTGACTTACAAAAGAGGATAATATCAAATATATCAAGCATGTAGGCTTGGGTAAAATGCACCAACAAAGAAAACACCATGGAAAACTTAAATGAAACAAATGAGCACATGGAAACTGGGGATTTTAGAAATATTCTCAAGTACATGTACACAAATAGGTTTGGAACCTATGTATATCAGGATGGAATGCATAAATTTCTTATTAGATTGAGAAATTTAGAAGTTCCCCTGAATATAACCCCAGTAGCCCAATTTAAAGATGGAAGATATGAAGACAGGCAAGGATGTGTATACATATTCTCTCAAGACCCAGAAAATTCAAATGACCTAGGGCAATGTGCTGACAAGGGACCTTGGGAACATAACATGGAGCAAACAAATCTACCCAGGCCAAATGAACATTACACTGGTAATGAACAACAACATGGGAGGAGGACACATATTTCCCCAAATCCCTTTGACAAGGAATCAGAAGGATACAATGACTTCCCACTCAGAAGAAGACCTCATTGGCAACCTCAGGGTAGAATGCTTAGACCATACCAAGTAGCCAAATGCATGAAGAACCAATATGAGGGGTATTCAGATCCTCATGCTCATGCTGCAGAATTTAGGCAATTGATTAGAGTTGAGGAAGTAGAAGACTACAAAGTACAGTTTGAGGCATTTGGACTAACCCTTACAGGTCCAGCCTTATCCTGGTTCATTCCTTTGAGAAAGGAAATGTACCTGGACATTGAATCTTTCTTAGAAGCTTTCATTGGGGAATTCTCTAAGACTGGGATAAAACATAGTACAGCCACATTAATACATAGCTTCAAACAACAAAAGGAGGAAAATGTTAGAGAAGCAGCCAGAAGATTTAAACAATACATTGATAGATGCCCAAGAGAGGAAGTACCTTCCATGGCAAAACAGGTATCTTTATTCATTGAGGGTTTGAGAAGTGCCCAACTAAGAACCCTAGTGTACTATAGAAGATGTCCTAATTTAGCAGCCTGTGTTAAGGAAGCAATAGATTTGGAGGACAACAGAGGTCAAGATCTGTTAGCATTTGATCAACCTAGATCATATGAAGACAAAATTCCTCCAGCAGAAGAGTTGGCTCAGGCTATTGCTAAAGACCTAGAGGTAAGCACTAAAACTAATCTGATAAACTCTAGGATAAACACAAATAAGAAATGTTATATTTGTGGAGAAAATCATCTGGCACAACAATGCCCATATCAGAAGCCACAACACTTACAAGATAGAAAAACACTTAAGTACTGTACACTAGAGAGAAAATGGACAAACCATACCAGGGAGGAATGCTTCTATAACAAACAACCCATCAAGGAAAGAGATTATATGACTCAAAGGGAATCAGGCTACACTGAACAACCAAGACCTGTGCTTGGACAACAACCTCCTATACCAACTAATGTGGTACCAATCAAGTACACACCAATAGAGGAGGGGAATTCAAGACTAAGATCACCATATAAGGAAGAATATCAATGGAGTGAGGGATATCAAGAAGATTGGGAAGAATATGAAATAAGAGAACCTGAGTTAAAAGCCCTAGACTTGGGAAACGAGAAAATTGAAATGGACACAGCAACATTTATGTACATTACCAACAATTACATGTCCAACCAAAAACCTCAATTCAAAGGGGGACCAAAGATAACTTGTTATAGGTGTGGGGGAGAGCATTTCATTAGAGACTGTCCGCAACCCCCTACATTGAGAATAGAAGGAGCCTACTGTAAGGATTGTGGCAGAGAACATTTGATAAAAGATTGCCCAAAAAATCCCCAAAAACAACAAAACACACCTAATAACATACCTTTAAAAACAGTTAACATTATGGAACAGGAAGAATTGAGTGAAAATGACCAAGTTGGAATAAATATTATAACAAGGGCTCAAGCCAAGCAACAAGGAACAATTAAGGAACAAAATGAAGGTTCAGTATCAAAGGTGAAAAGAAATAGAAAAAAAGGGAAATGGGAAAAGAAGAGAAGGATGGGCAAAAATTTGGAAGAAGACAATCAGGATCAGTCAAAAAGTACTCCTCCTCAAAAGACACAAAATCAGTTTGAAATAGGAAGTTCTCAGAGTCTAGACACCCTAATTAAAGCATATAAGGGAAGGATTCAAGAAGGACCAAGTCCTGTAGATCATGCAGTGGCTTATCCCATACCAGAATTAGAGCATGAAAGGATGCTGAAATGCAAAAAAATCATCCAGGAAGCACAACTTAGAATGGGGGAAGAAGACAGCTCTCAGAGAACTATTGAGCAACTTGAGAAAACAAAAACCAGGGAAAATGTTAACAAAGAGGAAAATCCACAAATAACATTCCAAATGATCATAGATGAACAATGTAGCATTACATGTCATACAACATGGGAAAACTTGTTGAAACAAAATCCTCACCTACAAAACAAAATGAACAAAGGGGAAACAATACCTGGAAACCTTCATTCACCATTACAAGAATTAGAGGAATTATGGTATATTCCTATTGACAAAATAGGAGGATATTGTGAAGGAGAAGAAGGAAATTCAACCCTAAAAATACAATATGGAAAAAACTTTGCTTAAGCCATTTTGGATAGTGGATCAGGAGTGGCCATAATGACTAAACAAACTTGGGAGAAATGGGGAAGCAATGAATTACTACCCACTAAGATGAGATTACAACTTGCAGATGGGCATATAGAAAAACCCCTAGGTATTTGGGAGAAAGTAATTGTGGACATATGTGGAATAGAAATAGAACATACCTTTGCCATAGTAGAATTTCCACAATCCACTTCATATGAAATCATCCTAGGAAGACCTTTCATGAGACAAATGCAAATTGTACAAGATTGGGGTAATGATTGTTTATATCTCCAAAGCAAAGGAAGAATAACAAGAGTGAACTTAAGAAATGGGCACTACTGTGATATATCTCCTCAAGAATGGTACAAAATACATCAAAATCAAGAAGAAAGTGAGGAATCAGAGTTGGAGGATCAGGAAGAGAGTGAATCAGCAATATGGAAGTGTAACATAATAAGAAATCTCACCAATAGAAAAAGGAGACTGAAAAGAGAAGATTGTGTGGAAGGAAGAAAAGTGCAAGATAAAAGTTATGTGCCACAACAATTTAAGGATGAAGAGTTTGAGCCCTATGGGTGGAACCAAATTTTGGCTACCATGGACATAGCCAGTGAGGAATATGTAGGAGTGGAATTTCAAAATGAAGAAGGGTTTGATATTTTTGACATTAGTATAAACATGATAAGTGTATCAAAAACAGAGGAGAGTAAAAATTCAGAAATGGTATTACAAAAAGGAAAAACAAAATATTTGGAAATAGTAAAAGCTGAAGATGCAATCAAAGATAAAATCTCAGGAAAATACAAGGAACATAAACACAAAGAAATGGAAAAGGAACAAGAAAACGAGAAGAAAGAGAAGGAAATAAACAAGGATCAATATTTTGACGTACCAGAAAATTTTAAAACCTATGAAGTGGAAGACAGACTACTTCTAAAAATGAAACCAAAAAGAGAAAAAAAGAAAGGAGAAGCTTATGATAATGAAGAACAAACAAAGAAGATTGTGATTACTCAGGAAGAAGGAGAAGAGAGACAGATAGTAATAGCTGATGATATGACCACACAAGAAGAAGAAGCATTAAGGAACCTGGCAAAGAACTATAGGGATGTATTTGCTTACAGTTATAAAGATTTGAAAGGAATTGATCCAAAAATCTGTGAGCATAAAATTCCTATGACATCTGATGCAAAACCAAGCAAACAGAGACATTATACATTTAATGATAAATACTCTGCCAAAATAAAGGAAGAAATTGACAAGTTGTTGGGTGCTAATTTCATTTATGAAATTGAGTATACTGAATGGATATCACCTATAGTTGTGGTGCCAAAAAAGAACGGAAAACTTAGGGTATGCATTAACTTGAAGAAAGTGAATGCAGCAACTATAAGGGATAGTTATCCACTGCCAATAACAGATCATCTTCTTGAGAGAGTTGCAGGAAAGGAAGTCTATAGTTTTCTAGATGGTTTCTCAGGATACAATCAAGTACCAATAGCTTTGGAGGACCGACATAAGACTGCCTTTTCTACAGAATGGGGGATTTATGCCTTTAGGGTTATGCCCTTTGGATTAACCAATGCCCCAGCAACCTTTCAAAGGTTGATGTGTCATATTTTCAAAGAATTCCTGAGAAATGTAATGGAAATTTATGTAGATGATCTGTGCACTTTTTCTTTAAAAAGACAAGATCATTTACAAGATTTGGAAAAAATATTCAGGAAGTGCAGGACATACAGAGTATGCTTAAATCCTGAAAAGTGTGTATTCTTTGTAAGACAAGGAAGAATGTTGGGTCACATAGTTTCAAAAAATGGAATTTCTACTGATGAGAAGAAGATAAAAGCCATAATAGAGCTTCCAAGACCTACAAATGTGAAGGAACTCCAAACTTTTATGGGACATTGTGGGTACTACAGAAAATTTGTACATAAATTTGCTGATATAGCTAAACCCTTATATGCCCTAATCACAAAGTTTGAGTGGACTAAAGAATGTGACCAAGCCTTTGAAACATTGAAAACTTGTTTGGTGACAGCCCCAATTCTAAAAACACCTCAGTGGGAAAAAATTTTTCATGTACATGTGGATGCTTCAAATTATGCTCTGGGATGTGTGTTAGCACAACCTATTGAAGGAAGCAAATTAGATTTCCCAGTAGCATATGCTAGTAGACAATTGAACATTGCAGAAAAGAATTATACAACAATTGAGAGAGAAGGATTGGGCATGATATTTGCTGTCAAAAAATACAGACATTATCTATTGGCCAACAAGTTTAAATTCTTTGTGGATCACCAAGCTCTACTTTATTTAGTAAATAAACCATGTCATACAGGAAGAATAGTCAGATGGTTTCTTTTACTAATGGAATTTGAATTTGAGGTGGTGGTTAGACAAGGAAAAACACACTTGAGAGCAGATCATTTGTCGAGAATCCAATCAAAAGAATCTAGTTCACCTTTAGACGATGACTTGCCAGATACATACCTATTTAAGGTAGAAAGTGTTCCTGAATGGTCCATGTCATTAGTTCCTTTGTTAACCATGGGACCTTGTAGGACAATAAGGAATAACACACATCTAGTGTTACAAAGCAGAAATTTCATGTTGTTAGCTGGACATTTGTATCACCTCAATCAGTAGTATACTGGAATATTGTACTCCAGAAGAGGAGCAACATGAATATGTAAGGAGAGCTCATTGCTGGAATCCATGTACTCATGCTTCCATGATAGTCACTCTAAGCAATCTTAATAGGATGGGAGTACATTGGCCAAATAAGATTCAAGATGTGGAGAGATATATTGATAACTGTCAAAAATGTCAAACATTGCAGAAATCAGAATTAATAACTTTATATTGGTTTCAGAAAAACCCTGAATGGAGTGAAAACATTGTTGAGAAGTTGAAGAGAAAGGAGAAAGGAAAACAGGTAATAGCTGGTGCTGATTCAAGAAATCTACAAGTGATCTCAGAGGAATATCAACTCATAGGAGAACAATTATACAAGAGAGGAATGGATGGATATCTGAGAATTTGTGTTCCAAAAGAAAAGTATTTAGAGATGTTGGAAATGGCACACTCTGGAGTAGCTGGAGGACATTTTTCAAGTGATGGAACAGCCAAACTCATCTTATATTCTGGCTTTTGGTGGCCAACCCTATTTCCCGATGCTAGAACTTATGTAAAAAGATGTGATGTCTGTCAAAGGGTGAGTCAACCAAACAAAAGAGATAACATGCCATTAATTCCTTTAATTTCAGCCAGAGCTTTTAGTAAATGGGGATTGGATTTTATTGGACCAATACATCCTCCAGCCAGACAAACTCATGCAGAATACATACTAGTAGCTACAGATTATTTGACAAAATGGGCTGAGGCCAAAGCTACTAGAAGAAATGATGCTCACACCACTGCTAGATTTTTGTATGAAAACATTATCACTAGATTTGGACTCATTTTTTGAATCAGATCATAGAAAACATGACCAACCACTTCATGATTAGTCATAGAAAGTCAGCCCCATACCACCCACAAGCCAATGGATTAGCAGAAAGTACTAATAAAGTACTTTGTACTGTATTGTCCAAATTAGTCAACACAAACAGAAATGATTGGGATTCTCAACTTAATCATGTTCTTTGGGCCTATAGAGTGGCATACAAAACTGCATTAGGAACTACTCCATTCAATTTGGTATATGGCCAGAATGCAGTTTTACCCATGGAATTTCTTATTCCAACATTGAAGGTGGGTAGCCAATACAATTGGACAGGACATGAATTATCTGAGAGAGTCATAGATTTGGAAAAACTGGGAGCATCTAGACTCCAAGCAGTGATGAGTATATACACAGACAAGAAAAGACAGAAAGCTTATCATGATGTTCACATAAAAGACAAAGATCTACAAGAAGGAGACCTGGTCTTGGCTTACACAATCAAGGAACATCAGGAAAAGTTTCAGAAAAAAGGTCATGGGCCATACATCATACATCAGATAAGTAAAAGTGGAGCCATTCAATTAGCAAACATTGATGGAGAAATCATGCCAAATTTCATAAGTGGATGTAAGATTAAGAGGTATGATTGTCCATTAACTACTAATGAATGGAGAAGACTGCAACAGGCCCAAAATAGAAAAAAAGAAGAGGAGAACATCAGAAAAGAGGCTCAACAAGAAGCCAAGGAGAGAATAAGGAAATTGAAAGAAGTGTGCTTATGTGAAAATACTCTAAAACAAAAAGAACATTTGCCTGTGATCATGATGGATTATCAAAATGAAAATATTAGGGTTTTAGTAGATTCAGGAGCTCAAGTGAATCTGACTAGCTCAGCTCTGGTAAACAAATTTAGCTTAAAGAGGGCTGAAAGCAGAATTTTGATCAAAACCCTAGAAGGAAAAATGATTCAGAGCATATCTTCACTTTCTATTAAAGTTAAATTTAATAATGAATATATGGAAATAGATTGTGAAGAGTGGCCAGATCAATTGATGACTGAAAAACTGATTTTGGGACAACCCTGGCTCAAACAAGGTAGAGTTGTTATGAACTTTGAAAAAATGAAGCTTAACTTGACCATAAATGACAAAAAGTTTTTAATATTTTTTCTAAGTGATGAAGGACAGGAGGTTCATCTAGATGTTCTTGACCCAGATATGGAAGGATTTACTTTCTCAATGAAGGACAGGAACAGATTAACAAGGCAAAGTGATCAAGCTTCATACAATCAAAATCAACAGGAGATTTCAGGAGTAAAGGAAACTAGTGAAACAAAAGGAAGAAGACAGTTATTGTCAAAGATGAAACATCAACAAATCAGAACTAGAGGAACATGGAAAGAGGGCATGCACAGATATTACCTATCAAAACAGGAAGAGAAAATAAAATGGATATGGAGACCAAAAGATGCTACAAGAAGTTTATCTATGGAACATCGATGCTTGTATGATACAAGGACATTGAGAGTGAAACATTATTGGATAAAAAAATCAGAATTGTGTCAATGGAAGAGAGATCATCCACACTTGACCTATCTTCAGATTTTTGGAACAAAATACTATTAAAAAAAAAAAAAAAAAAAAAAAGGGAATGAATGACAAAAGCATTTTTTTCTAATTCTTTTTCCTTAAAGGAGAATTAGGAGGGGAAGGAAAGCAGAAAAGCAGAAAAAATGTCATTATTATTATTAAAAAAAAAAGGGGGGGGGAGAAAAGAAAAAAAAGAAGAAAAGAAAAAGAGAAAAACTATAAAAAAAAATTTTTTTTTTTTAAAAAATTGACAAAAGCATTTTTTTCTAATTCTTTTTCCTTAAACTGGAAACAGTAAGTATTTTATTTTTCCTATTTAAATCTATAAAGCACAAAGCAAGATATAGGGAGGGAGAAAGTAAATTATTATGGAAAAATTATATTATTTTGTTCAATTTTTTGGTGACCATCTTTTTGATCTCTACTTTTTGAAGCTTTTCCATTAATCATCTTTTCCATCATCATCTTTCTATTCAAGAATTGTTTTCTTTTTGAGCAAGGAAGTGACAATTGAAGAGAGCACATTAGATATCTTGCTACACCTGTATTGCTCACTTAAAATTGAGTTTTTTGGAAAAAGCAAAAGTTGCTTGGAACTTGTCTTTCTTATTTTTTATATATCAGTAACATTCCAGAATAAGACAGTATTTTCTTGTGAATTCTTGTGACTCATGTGGATGGAGTGTTTTCTTTTCTTTTATATATAAATACAGGATGGTGAATGCAAAGGAGTTGACAATTCATGACTTCAAAGCTGATTCAGTGACTTTATCCAGAGGACACTGGTTCTTGGATAGTGATGCAGCTGAGGAACAGGTGGACTTAGAATCAGATGAAGACCCAGAAATCCCAGAAGCTGAAAAAGTAGTAAAAGAACTTAAAGAAATTTTGGGAGTGATAGGACAACATATTTTTACAGTAGGAATTGGAGGATATAAGTACACTATGCTGTGCCAGGAATTTTACAGGTTTCAGAGAACTTCTGTCAACATAAAGAGATGGAAAGCTGTGGGATTGCACAAGCTCTTGGAAGAACCTATCTTCTTTATTGACTTTGAAAGAGTAGCACAAGTGATGGGTAGTTTGGAGGAAGTGGGGAAAGGTAATGATGCTTACTTCAGATGCAAAGTGAAGAACAAAGACAATCAGGAGGTACGGGTTATTATCAAAGCAGAACATATCAGAGCCGCCTTACAGTTCTATCCAATGGGCACCAAACTAGACCAAAGTTTTGTCAAAAAGAATAAGGAGACTTACACAGGATATGCAAAGTTCACTGACTTCAAAGGAAGAGAAAATGAAGAATATGCTATAAGAATGTTCTTACAGTTCTTTTGTTTTCCAAAATTACCAAGGTACACCATGCCTCATAAGTCAGTAACTCTATTGATGTTCAATAATAAAGATAGAACCAAGCCATTTGGGGTAATGGATGTCTCACCATACATCCATGAACAGCTGAAGGAAGCAGCAAAACACTGGGAGCAGAAGAAATTCATGAATGGAGCCCAGTATTTGACAAGAATCATTTATCATGTTCTAGGAATGGAAGAACAGTTGAAGTTAGCTCCTGAAGCACAGTACTTCAGAAATTTGATGTCAGGAATCAAAAGTCCTCCAAGAAAAGTAATTGAAAGAGAATCAGAAGGACAAACTCGCATGAGGGGAACAGGAATGAAGAGAAAAGTAATATCTGAGGAAGTGATTCCAGTAAAGAAGAGAAAGTTGGACCCCACAAAAGTAGAATTAGAACAGACAGAAGAAACAAAAGAGGAACATGTGGCAACACAGAAAAAGGTACAATCCTCCAGCGAACCTCATCCCCCACAGACAAGTAAAGAGCAATTATATACTTATTTAACCCAGGGGAATAATAAAAGAGCAATGTATGAGGCACAATATCAGAAAATGTTGGAAGATTATTCATGCAAGGCTACAGATTGGGTCCAAGAAGAGGTGGAGCACTATGAAGCATTACATGAAGAAATGATGGTAGCTGAAACTGAAGAGATATTTGTGAAGAAGGAAGTGGAATTGCTGGCATACTTCCAGGAGCTACAAGGACCTCCAGAAACTAGAACTACTGTGATAGTGAAAAAGAAGGTGCCAAGGAAACCTGTCCAAAAGAAGAAGTTGATAAAGAAAGGGAAAGGAAAAATGGCAGATGAACCTGTGATGAAAGAAATGGAACAAGTAATTACAAAAGAAACACAGAAGCCAATCACAGTGAATGAAGCATTAAAGGCCACAGAAACTGAAGTAGGAGGATCTTCATGTTTCTCATCAGATTCTGACACTGATGTTGAAAGTTTTTTGTTAAAAAGTCTAAACCTGTCAATACCCAACACTCCTAATGTGGCTACACAGGCTATGGAAAAGATAAAGACACCTGAAGACTCAAACAAGCAACCCCAAGAAAAGCAGACTCAGGTGGAAATAGTTCAACAAATGAGTTCAGAAGAAGAAAGAAGGTTGTTAAAAGGAAAGGCAGTAATGACAGAAGAGGAAGGCCAAATGAGGGAAGAAGTCAATTATGGGTTGATGCCTACAGGAATAAAACTCATATGGACAAAACCAACACAGGCTCATTTCAAATTGAGTGAAAAAATAGAGGAGTTGACAAAGGAGATACAGAGGAGTAGTTCAGTTAAAGCGCAGCAGGACGTGAATAAGGATCAAGAAATCAAGAAGATAGAAATGGGAAAGAGTGCTCCAAAGGTCACAGGGAAAGTGGTGGAAGAAGAGATCATTCAAAGTATAAAGGATGTAGTACATGATATAAAAAGCAGTGAGGAATTTACATCCAAGAATGATCAAGAACAAGAGGTAGAAGCAGACC
This sequence comes from Ceratopteris richardii, assembly GCA_020310875.1. Taxonomy (NCBI): domain Eukaryota; kingdom Viridiplantae; phylum Streptophyta; class Polypodiopsida; order Polypodiales; family Pteridaceae; genus Ceratopteris; species Ceratopteris richardii. Next base: position 6,548,820 of record CM035443.1, read on the forward strand.
TTATGGACATTGATGAGCAAGATCAAGAATACACAAATGAGGGGAGTAATGATCAGATAAAAAATTCTCATACAAATGTATCAGATATAGCCCAAGAAACAGAAAGACAGGCATTTCAGAAAAATAATGATCAGGTTGATTGTGTGGAAAAAATTGAATCAATGTCAGTTCAGGAAAGACTGGGACAGGAAGAGCAAACCATGAAGGTTCAAACGGGTCATGTTGAAGAAGAATTAGACAAAAGTCAGGAAACTCTAATAAAGGGAAATGAGATACAAGATCTGGAAGGGCAGCTATTTACAGAAAAGCAACAGGTAATGGAAGGAAGATGTTCACTAGAAGAAATGAGGACTTCAGATTTATCAGAGCAAGAGGAGGCAAAAAATCAAGCACTAGTTTATGAAGAAGATGATACTAATCAGGAGACAGAGAATGATGATTACAGTGATGAAGAACAAGATACTAAGGATATAGATGATGAAACAGTAGCAGAAAAGGATGATAAGGGTAAAGAAGACAAGCAAATTGAAATCAGACAGACAGAAATGGAAGTAGGTTTGGAAAGGATACCCAAGAATATAAGAGCAGCTTGTCAGATAATCATGAGTAACATTGAACAGTTCAGACCATCTAGCAGAAATATGATCATATAAGGAATGGTGGCTGAATCAGAATTTGAAAAAGGAAGTTTGATTATCAAAGAGCACAAGAAGGAAAAAGAGCAGATGTCAGAGCAATTAAGGGTGATGAAGGAAAAAAATGAAGAATATGTCAATAGGATCATTGCTTTGGAGGAAGCTGAGGTTCAGAAGCAGAACAAAATCCAATATTTGGAAGATAAGAGTGGAAAGTTATCAGATCAGAATGCTAAAATGGAAATGGAATTAAAAACCATAGGAGGAAGATACAAAACCCTACAAACCTCATATCAAATTTTGACCAGGGCTCATGATGATACTAATAAATTGTTGCTAGAAGAGGGTCTACTTAAGGATGAAGGCAAACCTACTCAGTTAAAAGAAGAAGAAAAGGAAGAGTTGCAAAAAGAGATTCAAAGACTTCAAACAGAATTAAAAGAGGCAAAAGAAATGGAGAAACAGGCTAACTCTCATGCTGCTACATCAATGAGAGGGTATCATCACTTACATATGGAGGTAGAAAAGGAAAGGCGTGAATGGCAGATAAAGTTGGAAAAAGAAAGGGATGAGTGGAGGAAGGAAAAGGAGTTATGGGCAACTCAGAACAGGAGTTTAATGATGACTATAGGAGAATTACAGAAACAGTTGGAGAAACCAGAAGTTCAAAAAGAAATTCAAGATCAAGTGCAGGCAGAAGATACAGATACAAGAGAATATGAAACAAGGGATCTTGATAGAGAACAAGAAAACAATGAACCAGTAGCCAAAGGACCAGAGGAAGAGTACTCTGAAGAGTTTGTTCAGAAGTTACTAACTAGCAGAGAGTCAAGAATGGAGTTTATAAGAAAAATGCATGATGAATATGAAGATCAGATAGTTACATTTGCTTTAAGCAAGGGCATTAATCCAGATCAGCACCATTGGGCTGCAGACGGACTGGGAATACCTTTTTGTATGATCCTGGAGAGTATAAAGAACTACCAATTGGCTAGAGTAGGGCTACCTCCAAACAAGTATTTGGAATTTGAAGAAGACATTAATGTCACAAAGGAGTTATTTGAAAGGGCAAATCCCAAATGGAGGAATAAGTGGCTGGATGCCAATAAGGAATGTAGGAAAATCTGGAAAGAGGCACCTCTACATTTAAAGATCAATCCAGCTTATTGCCCAGTTGCTAGAAGAAGAGAATGGACTCTTTTTTGGGAAAGAAGAAAAGAAGGTCAGATTCCAGCAAAATGGTTAAACTTCCCAAAGATAGCAGGTCCGAAGGCAGGAACTTGGCCTACAAAGAGTTATATGGTGAACACTGCTGAGTCAGTTATATCAAATTATAAAGATGTTAATGACCCTGCTTGTATATTACTCATCAGAATAATGAGATTAATTTTGGCCTGTATAGAAACATACACGGATACTGATGTCAGAATTTTGAACTACATTGGTTTTAACTCTCCAACAGATGCCCTAATATTTGACTTAAGCGAGACACCAGATAGGATCTGTTTGATGGCCTACTACAGCAGAATTGTATTTTTGGGTAGCCATTATTTACAGATTTTTGAGGATGCCTTCGATTATGGATTTTTTGAGAGGGAGTCAGAAATTTTTGGAAACCTTTCAGTTGTTACCGAGTCCAGACTTACAGCATATGAAGCGGCTTACACAGAATACTTAAAGAAAGATGTCATAGATAAGCCGGAAGCTGCAATACAATGGAGGAAAGCTTTGTTTGAAATGGTCAATAACCTGAATGTCACAGAAAGGAAGAGCCATGATTTGGTGTCACAAGTGTATCAAAGGAAGAAGAAATGAAGCAGAGCTTACACAAGGAAGCCTTTTGTCAGGAGCCAAAAGAGCTAGGAGGGGAAGAATGTTGGAAGATGCACTTTTTGGAAAAGCATTTTGATGAAAAAATTAGTAAAAAGCCAAAAAAACTTGTAGATTATTTATGCAAAATTGTTGTAAAAATAAGGAAGAGTCTTCCTTATGTAGCAATGGACCTCATGTAATTTTTATAGAATTTTTAGAAACTCCCAGATAGCATATTTTTAGGAAATTAGAGAAAAGGACCAAATTTCAAGTGTGAAAAGGGACACTTGAAAATGTATATAAGTCAATTTTTTCTGTTTTGGAGAGGTTGGCTAATCATTTGTACATGCTATCAATAGAGAAGAGAGAGTTTCTGCAGAAATCGTGTTTTCTCCTGTTGAGTGTATTTTCTTTGATGTGAGAGCTTGTTTCTTGCTTAATCATGGAGATTTGTGAGTTACATTTGTGTATTACTGAATGAGTTGTATGAAGAGAGAGGTTTACTGATGTAATGAGTGAAAAAGGACTGAAGAAAGTTCCAGAATTGTGAAAATCGTCTGTTGGTACAGAATCGCGATTGTCTCGTCTCTGTGATACAGGTGATATTTTTCAATTTTGAGTTCATATTTGTATTCTGCTGATAAAATAGCATGGTTTTGACACAAAGATCATAGAAAATGATGGAGATTTGCCTTAGATATGGTAATCCCTAGATTTTCTCTTCATCTTCAATTTTTCTCAGCAATCCAGTCATCAATCTCTTATTTCCTTGAATCTATCATCTAGAAGGGGCTGTGGTCTTATGGATATTCCTAGGATTGACAAAATAAAGATGATTTGTTAATTCTTTTGTACTTCATGATTGGAGAGGACAACTTGGAGTCAATAACAAACAATGGCTTACCTCATCCATGATGTAAAAGCAAATTCGTGGCTCTAACTACCTAAAACCACGAAATTTAGAGCTGAGGGAATCTCTCCTAACTTTGGGGATCACTTTTTGGTGGAGCCATTCGAATTCGAATTCAAAACTCCCTCCAAGAATAGCTATAAAAAGAGCAAGAAGGAAGAGGCGATTAGCAAGCCTTGTACGTGACCACTTCATGTCATTTTGTAGAGATTGAAGAGCTTACTCCATATCTCTATAATTCTACTCCCATTGTGCAAAGATTCATTGCCAATGTGGTTGTAATCATATGTGAATCTATACATTTAGCATCATCTACTTCTCTGTTTTGTTCTCTGCTATACTCACTCAGAGCAGTAACTTCAGAAGGTCATATCTCGAGTTCTACTAAACTTTTTTCAGTGATTTAACTTGCGCTGGATAGCTCGTACTGTCCACTTTGTGCATATTAAGTTTCAAGGTCATTGGATTAATAATTTTGGAGATATCTGTATTTTACTGCTTACTGGTCTATCTCTGCAGAGCCCGAGAATTGTGGGAATGTTCCAGAAATTGATGAAACTTGTTCTCAGTGCTCAGTCCATCATTTGAAGTGTTTTAACTTGGATTGGGAAGCTTGCTAAGTCTATTTGCTATTCCCAAAAGGAATGTTTCTAATTCCTTCCAGGTTGAGAGCACTGTTTATTTTTTCCAGCAGGTGTATGTCCAAAAATAGCAAGTTTTGGGAGCTAGTCATCTCGCAACTTGTCTGTCTTGACTTAAACTTTTGGGATACATGTTCCAAAGTACTTGGCTGATATTTTGGTGGATTTAGGAAGCTTAAAGGGTCTACTAATCAACTCTGAAGTTTCAGTTGGCTGGTGTGAAGCTGTTTGTAGCAGCACCTACTCATCTTTGGATTGCATCCACCATCTCTCTTCACACTCCTTACACGCCACTTCTTCTTGTCTTTTACAACACCCCCGCATGACCGTTGTCTCCTACAATGTCACACTAGAACCTACGACCAACATCACCTTTGGAGCCATGAAATAAAATGCAAAATGCAGGTACAAGTTGTGCGAACTTTCAAATCATCACTGAGCTAAGAACTTCACGTACTTGATCACGTGCCAACACATGCAACTAAATAATTTTTGGGCATAAGTTACCTTAAAAATCATTAGGCGCATCTTTACACACATTTCCATGCCATGAGTAAAAGTTATTTTACACGTGCAGCTATTTGCATTAAGGCTCTTGCCCAAATAGTATAATTAACTGAGATCTCCTCCCCTTCACATTGCATTTTCCAATCCACCACCATACAAGCTCCCACAAAACCCTTCGACACCATACAACTTGCTGCTTAACACTCACACAAATAACTGATTTCTCCTTAGAGTCCAACTAAACCTGAATCTTGCTCCCTCTTACCTTGTTCAGGTGAACTGTACTCTCCAATGGACAATAAAACTGGTATCCTCCGTTATCTGCATGTCCACCCAGGAACACCGATCCATGATGTTGATGGTTGCTTGCTATCATTAGTGTCCATGCACCTTGAGTTACATCTCTTGCTACTTCTGAATATTCTTCTAATACTTCAGTCCGATTCACCAACACTCCCTTCTTCGTTGTATGCTGATGAATAACTGCTAACAAAAATGTGAGCCTCTGATTATAACCTATCCCCCAATGGATTCCTAAGAACGCACTTAATGCCATTTTCGACCAACAACAATCAAGGAAACATGTCATGAAGTATGAAAATGCAAATAAATAAGCCTTCTTGCTCTGGTGATCAGACATGTTAATAATATGATTTTTAGACTTAACCATTACTTGCACTACATTAGAAGATAACCAATCCAAATGTGGCAGCTTCCCTTGAAATTTCTTTAGTCGGAATCCATTGATTGGTTTTTCCATTCTTGTGCCAAATACATCTGCCAATAGAAAAGTTCCTTGCCCTAAATCTTGCACAATCTGATATGGACCTTGATATCTCAATGTGAGCTTTCCTGGATGTGGTCCTAGCTTAGAATTATACACCATTACCCAATCTCCTTCTTTAAATAACTTAAACTTCACATTCTGATTCACCCAAGCTTGTCTTCATCTTTGAATTACCTCATTAATGTACGCACTTACCAAATGATACTCTTCCAACTGTAGAAGATATTTGCTTCTGTGTTTAATTGATAAATCAAGAGACATCTTTTCCGCTATTATTCGCAAACTTGGAACCACAAATTCCATGGGTACCACTGCCTCCAATCCATACACCAGTTGGAATGGAGTCATACCTGTTGTCACTTTAAATGCTGTTCTGAATGACCACAAAGCTGAGTCAAGTAATAAATCCCAATTTTTTTTATTGTCATGCACAAGCTTCTTAAGAATATGCATTTATGTTTTATTTGTACTTTCAGCTTGACCATTCGCCTGTGGATGATATGTTGTAGACTTTTTATGCATAATCAAATGAGTTAGTGTTAATTATGAAATTACTTCATTAAGGAAATGAGCACCTTTGTCACTTACCAACTCAATAGGACAACCAAATCTCATCATAATATTATGATAAAGAACTTTTGCCACACTTGCTGCCTTATTATCTTTTAGTGCCACTGCTTCCACCCACTTTGTACAATAATTTGTAGCTACTAAAATATATCTATTGCCACGCTAAGTAATTGGTTTAATAGGGCCCACAAAATCCATACCCCACTTTTGGAATGCATCCAATGGTAAAACCGGATGATCAAACATCCGATCTGAATTGCTTGGTTGGCCCATCTTCTGACAAATCACACATCTTTTTGCATACTCATGCACATCCTTTAACACAGTAGGCCACCATAAACCTGTTTGTAACACCTTCTTTCCTGTAATGTCCCTAGACAAATGACCTCCTGCTGGACCTAAATGTGCCTCTTGTAACACTGCTGGTTGCTCAAATTCTGGTACACACCTCCTAATAACCTGATCCACCCCCTTTTTATATAATGCACTGACTATGATCAAATACGGTCTGCTTTTAAGTGCAAATTTCTTTTTCTGATCAGGTGAAAAATGTTGTGGTAATGACCCGTCCATTAAAAATACCAATAACTGATCATACCAAGAATCTGGTTCAGCAACCTGTGCATTAAACAATTCTGCATCGGGGAATTCATCATTGACACCTAAAGGTGCCTCTCTTGATTCCAACCGATGTAAATAGTCATCCATTGCATGCTCTTTGCATAGAGTATGAATAATCACAAAATCAAACTCTTGCAATAAAAGCATCCACCTGGTTAGTCTTCCTATCAAAAAAGGCTTCTTAATCAAATATATCAAAGCTTGGTGATCCACATGAAAAACCACTTTATTTCCCAACAAATAATGTTGAAACTTGTTGAGAGAATATACCATTGCTAAAGCTCCCCTTTCAGTCACCGGATAATTCCTTTCGACTGAACACAATAGTCTACTAGCATAATACACTGGTCTATACCATCCTTTTTCCTTTTGCTACATCAAAACTACTCCAACAGCCACATCAGATGCATCAACAAATATGTGGAAAGGCAATGCCCAATCTGGTGGTTGCAAATTGGTGGCACAGACACCATCTTCTTCAAGAGTTGAAATGCTTTTTCTTGAGCATCCGCCCATACGAATGGAACATCCTTTTTTGTCAAATGTGTAAGTGGTAAAGAGATATTAGCCAAATATCGTAAGTATCTGGAGTGCCACTTAATCTGATCCACGAACCGCATTATTTCCTTCACATTTGTAGGTGCCTTTGCCATCCTAATAGCTTCAATCTTCTTAACATCCATGGCCATGCCTTGTTCAGAAATGACATGTCCCAATACCACTTCTGACTGCAATTACACTTTTAAATGGATTTAACACCATCCTAAACTGTCGACATCTGTCAAAACATAATTTCAGATGTTGCAAATGTTGAACCTTCTTACCAAAGACCGAGAAATCATCCACAAACACCTACATAAACTCCTGTAGGTAAGGTTCAAACACTTTATGTGCCACATAATTAAATGATGGTGGTCCATTCTTCAACCCAAAACTCATAACTGTGAACATGTAAGCACCAAATTCTGTAATAAACGTCGTTTTATGATGATCCTCTTCAGCCACACTAATTTGATTGTACCGTGAAAACCCATCCAAGAAACTGTACATTTTGTGTCCTGCTACTGCGTCCAATACGGCATCACAAAACGGCATAGGAAAAGGATCAGTAATTGTTGCCGCAATTCAAAAATTCTGAGTTTCCCATTCTTTTTGGGGACTAATAGGAGAAAGCCAAGTCACCTGATTAACAGGTTTAATAAATCCAACAGCCAATAGTTTATCAATTTCTTATTTCACTTGTTTAGCAAAATTTGGATTCATCCTATACCGTTGTTCCACAACCAGCACTCCATCCGTCTTCAAATTAATCTGATGTTGATGCAAATTCAGATCTATGCCCTTTACCTGAGAATAATCCCACGCAAATACTTCTACATACTCTTTCAACAAAGAAATAAGATCCTCCATAAACTCACCATCGATTGCTTTAGTGATTCTCACCATCTTAGGTTCAATTTTGGTCCCTAAATTGACTTCCTGAAACTCTTCCTCCTTTACCCTTGCCGAACCTACATACTTCTGGTCATATATTCGTTCAGCCAGACTTATTACTTCTTTTTTCCTATTGTTATAACTTTTGCTGCACTGGTGTTGCCATACTTTTTTCAAACATCCTTTGTATTTGTACTCCTTCAACCTGTTCACTTAGAATTGACCCATCTACTTTCTGCACAATCGGATCATCCTTACTCAATACTCTTGCGACATCAACCTCCAATACCAGTACTATCGTTGGATTCTTTCCTCTTCATCATCTTCTAACTCATCCACCAAATTAATCATCTAATTTATCCTGCACCAACATATTCCTTCTTCCTTGCGTAGGGATTTTCACCTGCTTTTTCCCTTTTATGATCATTACCACATTCAGACCCCAATCTTGCTTGACTTTAGCAACCCTAAACCAAGGTCTTCCTAACAACATTTTATATGGATAAGCTGACTCAGACATCCTAATGACCACAAAATTTACCATAAATGACATTCCAGAAATAATGACCTGCTACTGCTTCAGAATGCGAACGGGCTAAACTCGAGTTTGATCTTCCATCTTCACTTGAAACGGTGTTGGAGCCAATGCCCCTTCTCCCATTTCTTTAAAAATATGCTCAGGTAATATATTCACCCCTGAGCCCCCATCAAGCAACACTTCATCAAATCATCTTTGCCCATACTGTACTTGAATTATTGGCACGAAAAAATCTACATCCACTGGATCAATATTATTTGGTGATGTTGAGGGTACCGACCTAAATGCTGGCTCTGAACATTGACCAATCAGCTTCTTCAATAATTTCTCCCAAAAAACTGGTATCAAGGATAATAATTGGTCTAAAGACAACTATAATGGTGAGTCAATCTTTATCGGAATCTTGCTTGATTGGATTCTTGTTTTCGGTTGTTATTGACGGTACCATCCCTGCATCCTGCTCTTCCTTGGTTGGATCTATAAATTTCACCTATTTATGATGCTCTTGTTGAACCTGTTTTTACACTTTGTCCCTAACCTGTCGTTGTTCTTGCCAATTAATAGGACCTTTGTTCTTGGACCTTGTGACCGCCAATACTTCCACTTATTTTCCTTTCCCACACGGCTTACAATCACAGCACCACTGAGAGTCATGCTTTGAATTTTCCATTTCCGATGTACTAGGAGCTATCTCCTTTCGACACTCCGATTCTCTCCTTTCGACACTCCGATTCTGGTAACTCAATAACTATAGCATTGGCTTGAGAAGCATGTTGTCCTTCTTGTAGTTGTTCTCCCTGTTGATTAGGTTGATTATACCGAATTACTAGTATGCCCCTTTCTTCTCTATGTTTTACCCATAATGGACAATTGGGTCCTATCCAATGATCAAGCGCTGAACAATATCCACAAGGCATCACTCTTTGTGGTCACCCTTGCTGATGACCTTGTTGGTTATGTCCTTGCTGATTCCCCTGATCTCCCCAAAGAGGTCTTGCTTGATGCTGCCTCTGAAAATTGCCTCTCCCTTGCACAGGCATAGCCTGATAGGCTGCCACCTTAGTATTATTCCTATTCTCTTGCCGTGAACTTTGCCCTCTATTCTCGGGGTTGTACCAACATTGGTTTGTTGTATGTCCGTCTTTATCACAAATATCACAAAATATCCTTTCTTTTGGAGCTACAATGGAATATCCATGTCTTTTTAACTTACTAATCCATGCTTCCTCTTTACTTTGCTTAGCCTTATGCTTATGATGCTTGCTCCCTACTACTTCTTCATCTTGGGTATCAGAGTTAGAAGCAGTTGAACCTTTGTCTAACTCCAGTTCTGAATCAGAGTCATCCTTTGAACTAGAATCAGAATGCCTCTTTTTAGCCCGTCCAAATCTTCTTTCCACGCGTGCAACTGGTAACACTAATACATCAAAGCCATTCGCAATATCCACACTTGCAACTGCATGTCTAATGGTACTTCGTAATCCTTTTAGAAAATAACCTGCCAACATCTCGTCAATAGGTATTTCATTACCTTGCAATCATTCCATTAAGGTTCTGAATTTTTGAGCATAATCTTCCACTAACATGGTTTTTTGCCTAATAGCTCTCAATTTCCGTAACACATCGAAAGGAGTCTTCTCTTTTCTAAATCATCACAAAAATGCTATTTTTAATGCATCATACATAGCAAAATGAGCAATACCATATTGATTGAACCAGCTCATTGCTCGTCCTTCCAACGTGGTAGCAAATTGCTGAAGTTTAATGTCATCACCATATATAGATGGGTATCCATTAGCTGTCCATTTTATCTCAAATTGAGCCACAAGGCAATCCGCATCTTCTTTAGAGCCTCCTCTGAAATGTGTTGCTTTGACTTTGGGATTCGGAGGTGGTTGCACTATTGGCTGTGGTTGAGGTGTATGCCTAGTTCTTTGACCGGTCACCCCTGCAAGTGGGTCGAACTGGAGTCATCTTCTTACTCCTACAGTTGCTTCTGCTTCTGTTAGGAATAGAGCTCCAAGTATACCACCCACTAACCTTACCTCTACTGCACCTGTTTCTCCTTGTTCCTCTTCTGTTTCTAGATTCGCTTCCTCCTTGGCTTCGTAGCAATCGTAAAATTCTGAGGATGACTCCACATTAGCTAGCTTTGCCTGCGCTCTTGTAAAATACACTTTACCAAATCGTTTCCTTCTTTCCTTCATGCATTTCTTGCTTCATTAGCAACATAGTAGGATCGTCAAATGTGTTGGGGTTGGCATTCAACACATCACTACTTGTTTCTGAACAATCAAACTTTAGCATTGATCTACTTCACACAAAGAATATGCTTCCAACAGATTTTAGATTTAACACTATTACATTGCGATAGAATCTCAAATAGACAAAGATTCATTCTTGCGCTGGATGTACACGAGTAAATTACTCAGTTAGAGTTCTTCTACATCAAGTATTACATGATGAAAATTTCTTCTTGCCTCTTTTGATTTCTTTCGCTCTCTCTCTTCGAGATGCATCTAACAAAATACAACTAACTCGTGAATGAAATACAACTACTCTCTTTATTATGACATCAACGCCTAACAAAAAGTAACTGTCTATTAAAATCCGAATACAAATTCAGCAAAATTCCAACTCGGCAACCTCCGATTAAGTGAAATCTGAGTTAACAGACTTTCAGAATTCAGATTAACTATTTATCCTCAAGATTCTTCTATCCTCAACATCTGAGTCTTTGTAGACCTTTGAGAGTTTTCTAATTCATCTCCTAAATTATCCTCAATGTCTATACAAATTCGTACGCATTTTTCTAGTGTTATGGGTTCCTTCAAATATACATAGGATCATAGTTTAGAGCTCAAGATGCCATCCAAAAACAAAGACACTTGCTTGGCCTAGGAGGGCAGTTTTGGCATTGGGCATCTCTCAATGTACTACCTAAATCTACGTCCTGCGAGTCTAACTATTTCTTGAGGGGTGTGTTTGAAGTTGTGGATCAACGAGGAGGTGTTATACCTAATTCCACTTTTAGAGAATTGAATGATGAATGACTCTAACAAGTAATGGATGCCCCTAAATTGCCTTTGTTGTAGAGGTTGGAAGCAGCTTAAAGCCATGTTCTTTAGCATGAACCCAAAATCATTGTATTGCATGAGCATGTCTTCTACTTGCTCTGCTGGTAACACTCACTTAAATTCAACAATGTGGTCATAGGGATCTCCTATCCCATCAAAATAATTTTTCATTGACTGCACTAACTAGGTTGGTCTCAATATCTTGGGATGCTCACGTGGTCTAGGTAGAGGAAAACCCTCTCTACCACTTGGTAGTCTGGGTTCTCTCTGTCTTTCCATTCTATCAGTGTCCATGGTTGATCTATCCCTCCCTATAGGGTGGGTAAAACTTACTTTTGGCCTTCCCTTATTCTTCTCTCTTTGGGTACCATGGGTTGAGGATGTCCTAGCACCTTGATGGCTCGCGTTTACATTTGCTCATGATGGAGGAAATACTAGTTTGCCTAACCATGTATAGGCATGTCTTGCATGATGTGACACTACAAACACTCGCTCTGAAGTGTTGTCTAAATACACTACCTTTCCAGGTGTGTTTGGGTCCTTGAATTCGCAAATCGTAATGGATCCTACCTCACTTGGTTGTTCCATTTTGTATCTCCAAAATGCTTCATCAGTGTCCTTATTTAGGAATAATTCGATGCTTCTATTATCTTGAGGGATTCATTCTAGGTTTAGTAATCTGGTCAATATTGATTCCCCTCTAGGTGTCCTAAGTTTGTCTCCTAATGGTTCTTTTCCTCAAGTTCTTGCTTCTATCTTGGGAATGAATACACCAAACTCATTGGTATGATTAGGGTGATTCCTTATTATGTACATTGTTCCTTCTTTGTCTAGATGTGCATCTCTCTCAAATTTCACCATTCGACATTCTTATCCAATGGGTTGGTCAAGGTTGTGCAATTGAACCACTGATGTTCTCAAACCATCCTCATAGATGCCAGTACCTAAGTGGTTGGTTCAAACATATTCTAATTGGGTCCTGTAGGGTCCTTCTGGTCTTTCTAAGTATACTACATTTAAACCTCCTTCTGGTCTGTCCATGCTATAAGACATTTCTGACTCACTAGTATCTGATCCCAAATCATGTGGGTAGCTATTCAATTGTTGTGCCCAGGAACATGCAATAGTTCTTACACTTGCTTTTGATGATCTAAGGTTCATGAATTTACTCCCTCGAGCACTCAATACTCGTTCTTTTCATCAAGACTTCCTTGTTCTTAGTCACTTGTTTCATTTTTATTTCCTTTAGATTCTTGTTTTGAGTTCTCATTCCATCAAAATTAAGTTCTTTCCTTTAGGGTTTTCATTTTTAGACTCTTTTAGCTTACACTTGGACTTGAAAAAATTAAGTCTCTTGGACTTGATGTGATCCTATCACAGTCCTAATTCAATCCAGAATGCTACACGCTTAGCTTGAGCTAATGGTTGACTGAGGGGGTCAAGTATTCTTCCAACCTCAAGTTAGCTTCTTTGATCGCTCTAATGCCCAAGAAGTCATGCTTCCCAAGCCTTGCTCAATTCACCGTTCACCTTGCTTTGAATGCCCTCGGATGACTCTTGTTGGACCTGTCAAAATCCAAAGTTTAGACCAATTCTTAATTCAATGATTAGACACTCTGATGTATACACCTTTAAGGGTCCCTTTTCCTTTGACAAAATTTTAAAGTGCCCCCTTGATTTCCTAATCCCCTAGATGGGTCAACTTCAATTTATCCTATCTAATTTATCCTAGATGGGTCAACTTCAACTTCATGTAGGATTCGAAACGAGCTTTCGAATGAGCCCTAGAGCTCAAAGAATGGACTTCGAATGAAAAAGTTATGGATGTTCAAGCTCTTGAGGGTAAAAACAGGTAGACAACCTATTGTCCAAATATGAGCTAAGGGGTCTCCAATATGCATAATGACTCAAAACTTCACTCAAAATAGGCCTTGAATTTGCCAAAAATCAAAACCCTAACTTTGGCATTTGCCCTGGACAATCACGATGGTCTGGGATAATCCCGATGATCTAGGATCGTCGTGATGGTGTAGTTGAACCATCGAGATGATCTAGAACCATTGCCATGGTCCATGGGTGAGTCATCACGATGGCATGCAATTATCAAAGCGTCACGATGGTCCGATGACCCATCGTGATGGTCCAAAGTGATCGAGCAGTCGTGATGGTTTGAGGAATCGTTGCGATGGCATACCTATATCATCATGATGGTCCAAATCGAGTGAGTCGTCGTGATTGTCCGAATTGAGTGAGTCGTCGCAATGGTCTAGCAAACCGTCGCGATGGTTCAAATGACATGTGGCAAGTGGTTCATCACAATGGCATGAGCCACTTGCAATGGCATGGGGTCAATGGGATTATCGCAATGGTCAGTGACCATCGCACTGGGCCAACTGAACTATCGTGATGCAATGAGACCATCACGATAGTCTAGCTAAGCCATCGTGATGGCGTGAGCCAATCGCGATGGTGCAACACAATCACAATGGCATGAGCCCATTGCAGTCGTACACCAAACTATGAATTTTTCAATTGCGTTTGTGGATTCCTATATGTGCAAATGTGTATAGATGCGTATAGAAACTTGTCAGACCATCACGATGGTCTGACACCTATAGTAGATCTGACAGAAGGTTGACATTCTCACCTGTTTGGGGCTCTCCCATTGTTTTGGAGTACTGTACCTACAAGAAAACTCAAAAACACGCACACAGATGCAAGCTCAAAAGCTCTCTCTCACTCTCTCGCATGCAGAAATGAGGGAAATGAGGAGAATGGGTGGATATGGTTAAATTTCTTTTTTTTTTTTGAGTGAAAGAAGAAGATGCACTGGTGAAGGATGAGTGTAGAGAAGATGGAAAACACAAAAACTACTCAAAAACAACATAAAAACTAGACTTTTTACCTTCCAATGCCAATTCTTGCTATACTCTTACCATCACGCATTCGTCCTAGAACTCGATCCCAAGCAACGACACCAAATTTGGTGTTGCTCTAGCACAATCATAAGCACCACGTTAAGAAGCTCCACCTCCTTAATATCACTCCATGGAAGAGATAGAAGTGATATGAAGATCGTGAATGCAAGAAGAAGTGAAAGTGAAGGTGAGAAGCATGGAGATACACACACACATACACACACATGTAAGAGACAAGCAAAACACAATGGAAGGTTGTCATATTACTCTATTTCTCAATAACACTATTACAAGCTCAAGTTTTCTCTAAGCTCACACTAACCAACCTCGAAAATGAGCTCTCTAGCTCTTTTTATAGATTCTAGACTAGTTTTCACTGGTTTCACATCTAGTGATTGGCATAGTTAAAAAATAGGTTCTCGATGCTACTTGGAGGTCTAAACGTGATCTAAAAATAGTCAAAATTGGTGGGCTCATTATACCTAAGCTCTCCAAGCTCGAAGACTTCTCGGCTTGCACAAAATGGAGCTACTAATTACAAAAGTGGATGTTTTATGATACATATGTTACAAAAGTGATGAAAATCACTATTTGGAGTTTCCGAAGTATATTTTTTTGAGAGAAAATGACTTTCTGGCTCCCCACAACTCTTTGTAGTCCACCTCTACATGCTTCCTCTACATGCTTCCTCTACATCTATGCCTTTGACTGTTGCCAACACACTCCACAATAATCTAGCAAGCCTTCTTGAGCATTGTTGTCTCTTGCACTAGCTCTACTTTCTTGGAAAAAGTTCACCATCACCCCACTATCAAATGTAGACATATTTTCATCAATTCATGCGATCTAGAAGTGTCATCCATGAGTGGAATGATTCTTTCAAAACTGAGCTCTTTCCTTTGCATTTGTCTCCTTGGCAAGCTCATACCTTTCTAACCACTTCTCCATAGGCTTAGAGTTAACAATGCAAAACTTCATTGCCTTCTCTCTGAAAGCTACATCCATTTTTCTTTGCATCACTTTACCTTGAGGTTCATTGCCTATGAGACAAACATCTTCATCATCTCTCCATAAGCGAGGCATTTTTGGGTCCGACATGCATAGAAATTTCGTTATGAATACAAGAAACTCTTGTACAAGCCATCCCCCTACCATGCTGCCCTCTGGTCGTCCTCTCTATCGAATACACCCTTTTAATGCCTTCATGAAGCGTTCTAAGAAGAACATCCTTCGACTATGGACAATTCCTGCTATTGCAACTTCATCTATCACATGAAAAAGTAAATGAAGCTGATTGTGAGAATACTTGTGGGAAAGTATTTCTCTACCATACAAACAACCTCTATAGCATTGAGTTTCACACTCTCTATGCTATCTCTATTTATCTCTTTAGAAGAGATCCACTCTACCAAGGAACTAATTTTATAAATGGTTGTTTTCACATCCTTCGAAAGGCAATCTTTTAAAGTTATAGGGAGCACAAACTATAAAAACTTGTGCCAATCATGAGACTTGAGCCCTCCAAGATCATCGTTTCATGTGAAGGCAGCCTTTAGACACCTCAAGAACCTAATAGATGTGTGAAACTCTGATATTATCTTCTTCACTTGTTGCTCTTCCATCGTGCCAAGCACCCAAGGAGCTCTTGGTAATGATGCTATTCTGTTGGGCTTAGTAATTTCCCACAACTCTTGCATATGGCTTCGCTCTTCCAAGTCCTCCATTTGTGCTTTGCTTTCTTTCTTTTCGATCAAAGTCTGCTAGAGAATCTCTCCCACATTCTTGAACATATGCATCGGGTCTACCAAACGATTGATCAATATCGCTCCAATAAGTGAGTTCACGAAAGATCAATAACAATTTCATGCCAGCGATTGGTGTTTCTGAATCCCACAACTGTTTCCAATAGCTAGCTTTCATTTGGCATTGTGCTTGTCGACCAATTTGCCCTCCACATAAAGACCTAAACCTAAAATATGTATATGTGTCTATGCATGTGTATATATTATATATATTTAGTTAAATATATTTAAATTAAAGACCTATATATTATTTAATTAAAACACTAGCTATTCTCATATTTATTTATCTATACTAAAATCCTATTTTTTATATAGATTTAATTATATATTCTTATACATATTTAATTTACTAAAAATGATAAATCCCTATTTATATATATATGATTATATATATATATATATATATATATATTTATTTATTTATTTATTTATTTATTTATTTATTTATTTATTTATTTATTTATTTTTCTATACTAAAGACCTAAAAAAACCTAAAACTCAAATCCTAAATACCTAGGTCTAAAACATGTATGTGTATGCATGTGTATATATATATATGTATATATGTATATATGTATATATCTTTATATGTATATATGTATATAACTATATATGTATATATGTATATATGTATATATGTATATATGTATATATGTATATATGTATATATGTATATATGTTATGCTTGTCTACAAACCCTAAACCCTAATTATAACGACCTAGACCAAAAAAATGTATATGTGTGTGTGCATGTGTAAATATATGTGTATGTGTACATATATTATGTGTGTATATGTGTATATGTGTGTATGCATGTGTAAATAGCCTAAAAACCCTAAAGATATTTTTATTTATCTAATTTGATAAAAAACCCTAATTTTATATATTTAATTAAATATATTTAATTGAAACACTAGCTATTTTATTATTTATTTATCTATACTAAAATTTTAATTATATATTCTAATTTTCTTTTTTATTTTTCTTATATATATTTAATTTAATTAAAAAATGGTAAGTCCCTATTTCTATATATTTGATTGTATATATTTAATTAAATATATCTAATTATATATATATATATATATATATATATATATATATATATATATATATATATATATATATATATATATATATATATATATATATATATATATATATAGAGAGAGAGAGAGAGAGAGAGACCTAAAAAAAACAAAAACCCTAATCCTAAAGACCTAGACCTAAAACTTGTATACATGTGTATGCATGTGTATATGTATGTATATATGTATATGTATTATATGTGTATATATGTTATGCATGTGTAAACCCTAAACCCTAATCATAATGACCTAGACCAAAAAAATGTATATGTGTGTATACATGTGTATATATATGTGTATGTGTACATATATTATGTGTGTATATATGTATATGTTTGTATGCATGTGTAAACAACCTAAAAACCATAATCCTATTTTTATATATTTAATTTGATAAAAAAACCATAAAATCCTAATTTTATATATTTAAGTATATCTATTTAATTGAAACACTAGCTATTTTCATATTTATTTATCTCTACTAAACTCCTATTTTTTATATATTTAATTATATATTCTAATTTTTTTCTTTTCTTTTTCTTTTATATATTTAATTTAATTAAAAATAGATAGATCCGTATTTTTTATATATTTTATTATATATATTTAATTATATATATATATTTAATTATATATATATATATATATATATCTATACCAAAGATCTATTTTTATATATATTATTTATTCATATAAAGACCTATTTTTTATATATTTAATTATATATATATATTTTTTTATTATATGTATGTAAAAAACCTAAAACCCTAATCCTAAAGACATAGACCTAAAACATGTATATGTGTGTATGCATGTGTATATATATGTGTATGTGTATATATTATGTGTGTATATGTGTGTATGCATGTGTAAACAACCTAAAAACCCTAATCCTATTTTTATATATTTAATTTGATAAAAAACCCTGAATTCCTAATTTTATATATTTAATTAAGACACTAGCTATTTTCATATTTATTTATCTATATTAAAATCCTATTTTCTATATATATTTAATTATATATTCTAATTTTTTTCTTTTCTTTTTCTTATATTTATTTAATTTGATTTAAAAATTGTGTGTATGTATGTATGCATATGCATGTGTGTATGCATGTGTGTATGTATGTATTCATATGTGTGTATGTATATGCATATGTGTGTGTATGCATATGTCTATGTATGTATATGCATGTGTGCGTATGCATATGCACATGTATGCATATGTGTATGTATGTATATGCATATGTGTGTGTATGTATATGCATATGTGTGTGTATGCATATGCATGTGTATGCATATGCATGTGTATGCATATGCATGTGTATGCATATGCATGTGTATGCATATGCATGTGTATGCATATGCATGTGTATGCATATGCATGTGTATGCATATGCATGTGTATGCATATGCATGTGTATGCATATGCATGTGTATGCATATGCATGTGTATGCATATGCATGTGTATGCATATGCATGTGTATGCATGTGTATGCATATATGTATGTATGTATATGCATATGTGTGTGTATGTATATGCATATGTGTGTATATGAATATGCATGTGTATGCATATGTGTGTGTATGTATATGCATGTGTGTATGTAATATGTATGTGAGTGTGTGTGTGTGTATAGGTGTGAGTGTATATGTATATATGTGAGTGTGTGTGTGTGTGTGTATGTATGTGAGTGTGTATGTATATGTGTGTGTATGTATAAGCATGTGTGTATGTAATATGTATGTGAGTGTATGTATATGTGTGTATGCATGCATGCATATGCATGAATATGTGTATGTGAGTATATAATATGTATGTGTGTACATATGTGTGTGAATGTATGCATGCATATGTTTGTGTATGTATATATGTATGTTTGTGTATGTATATATGTGAGTGTGTGTATATGTATGTGAGTGTGTATGTATGTATGTATGTGAGTTTGTTTGAATGTATGTATGCATATGTATGTGTATGCATGTTTGTATATGTGTGTGTATGTATGCATGTGTGTATATGTGTGTGTATGTATGCATGTGTGTATATGTGTATGTATGTATGCATGTGTGTATATGTGTGTGTATGTATGCATGTGTGTATGTATGCATGTGTGTATGTGTGTGTATCTATCTCTATCTCTCTCTCTTTATCTCTCTCTTTCTCTCTCTCTCTAGATCTCTCTCTTTCTCTTTTGCTATCTCTTTCATCTCTCTCTCTTTCTCTTTTTCTTTCTCTTTCATCTCTCTCTCTCACTCTCTATCAATAGAGAATAAAAACAGTCACTTATAGGTATGTCCCTCTTTTGGATCGTTGTCATCAAAGTGTAATGAACATTATCTCTCGTCGAATTCCAAAGAATCGATGCCAAAAACCTCCTGTGCAACCAAAGAGAAGAGAGACTATAAAACAGAAAGCATAGAGAAAGAGAGAGGGTAGAAGTATGTGCACCAGTTACCAAGAAGTGAGATCTAAATAGAGCGAGAGAGAGTGTGTGTAGAGAGAGATGTGTGTGTGTGTGTGCACAACACAATGTAAGTCACAATTTAGTTCGCATGTGCAAGTTTGATAGAAGCACTGCTCAATTCGAATGACATGCGAAATGTTGAATTTTTGCTCTTGGTTTCCCTGTATGTTTAAAAAATGGTGCCGATATAGGCATCGGTATAGGCATAGGTATAAGCATCGATAATCAGCTGGAATTACCAACGCTCATATCGATGCCTATATCGATGCCCATACTGACACCTATACTAGAGGCCATAACAGATACTGACGATCCATTTTTAAACAATCATACATATGACCAATTGATCATCGCTATGTGTAACCAGATCTTTAGAGATATTTTCAATGATCATGCTAACGTCGGGGAGTGATCGTCAGTATGGAGAGCATTGGTATGCCCATCATATGTTGTAGTGTTAAACACATAAAATAAGAGTTTGATTATGCAAGAAGAGAGCTCACAACTTAATTCCACCAAAACGTTTTTGTACCAAGTGAGGTCTTGTCCTTTATATAGGCTTCTCCCAAGACCCTTCCTAGGCTTGTTGCCAAAGATTATTCGAAAGAGAAAGGCATTGGTTTTGATGAGACTTTTGCTCCCACATGTGAAATGAGCACTATCCATAGCATCTCTACACTTGCACTTCATCATGGTTGAAATGTACATCGTCTTGACATTAAAACTGCATTTTTGAATGGTTATTTATATGAAGAAGTGTTTATATTTCATCCCCATGGTTTTGTGAAAGAAGGGCATGAAAGAAAAGTGCCTAGGTTAGAAAACACATTGTTTGGATTGAAGGAAGCACCATGTTCTTGTATGAAAATATAATATGCCTACTTTCTAGCACGTTAATTTGAGAACAATCCAAATGAGAGCATGTCATATGTTAAGTGTATGTAGATGTACTTATTATCATTATTGTATATGTTGATGATATGTTGCTCACTCATGCTAACCAGAAGCATAATTCTTAAATCTAATTTTCATGTCTCTTTTGAGATGTCCGATTTGGGGTATTTGCATTGTTATTTGGGCGTTTCATTTATGCAAGTTGATGGGGCAATAACTTTTTGTCAAACAAAATACATTGACACATTTTTGCAATGTTTTGCCATTGAAAATTACAAAGCAATTTTCACTCAAATGGAAACAAGCTTAGTGTTGATTCTTCATGATGTTGGAGATGCATTTGTTGTTGTTCTCTATCAGCAAGTTGTTGCATGTTTGATTTACTTATGCATAACTCACAAATGAGCAAGTATATGCATTGCTAGGTGTGAAACATTGCTAGATTGTTTTATCCCAAGGGGCATCATTAACACTAGGTTTACATGCTTTTTTTTTCTCAGATTGGGCCAATTTCTATGACACACATGTGTCCACAAGTGGTTTTTTTCATCATGCATAAAGCACTTGCATATCTTGGTTGAGAAAGACACCCTATAGTGGTCGCTTATCTTTGTGAGGCTGAGTATAGGGAATCTTTCATAGTGGTTATTGAGTGTGTGTGGCTCAAATGCCTTAAGGTTTATTTGAGTGTTGGCCAACCTTCTTCCACCATCATCTGTACTAACAGCTAGAGCGCATTGGAAGATGCAAGGAACCTAGTATTCCATCATCTAGTGATTGGCATAGTTAAAAAATAGGTTCTCGATGCTACTTGGAGGTCTAAACGTGATCTAAAAATAGTCAAAATTGGTGGGCTCATTATACCTAAGCTCTCCAAGATCGAAGACTTCTCGGCTTGCACAAAATGGAGCTACTAATTACAAAAGTGGATGTTTTATGATACATATGTTACAAAAGTGATGAAAATCACTATTTGGAGTTTCCGAAGTATATTTTTTTGAGAGAAAATGACTTTCTGGCTCCCCACAACTCTTTGTAGTCCACCTCTACATGCTTCCTCTACATCTATGCCTTTGATTGTTTCCAACACACTCCACAATAATCTAGCAAGCCTTCTTGAGCATTGTTGTCTCTTGCACTAGCTCTACTTTCTTGGAAAAAGTTCACCATCACCCCACTATCAAATGTAGACATATTTTCATCGATTCATGCGATCTAGAAGTGTCATCCATGAGTGGAATGATTCTTTCAAAACTGAGCTCTTTCCTTTGCATTTGTCTCCTTGGCAAGCTCATACCTTTCTAACCACTTCTGCATAGGCTTAGAGTTAACAATGCAAAACTTCATTGCCTTCTCTCTGAAAGCTACATCCATTTTTCTTTGCATCACTTTACCTTGAGGTTCATTGCCTATGAGACAAACATCTTCATCATCTCTCCATAAGCGAGGCATTTTTGGGTCCGACATGCATAGAAACTTAGTTATGAATACAAGAAACTCTTGTACAAGCCATCCCTCTACCATGCTGCCCTCTGGTCGTCCTCTCTATCGAATACACCCTTTTAATGCCTTCATGAAGCGTTCTAAGAAGAACATCCTTCGACTATGGAAAATTATTTATTTATTTATTTATTTATTTATTTATTTATTTATTTATCTATACTGAAGACCTAAAAAAACCTAAAACCCCAATCCTAAATACCTAGATCTAAAACATGTATGTGTATGCATGTGTATATGTATATATGTATATATGTATATATGTTTATATGTATATATGTATATAACTATATATGTATATATGTATATATGTATATATGTATATATGTATATATGTATATATGTATATATGTATATATGTATATATGTATATATGTATATATGTATATATGTATATATGTATATATGTATATATGTATATATGTTATGCATGTCTAAAAACCCTAAACCCTAATTATAACGACCTAGACCAAAAAATGTATATGTGTGTGTGCATGTGTAAATATATGTGTATGTGTACATATATTATGTGTGTATATGTATATATGTGTATATGTGTGTATGCATGTGTAAATAGCCTAAAAACCCTAAAGATATTTTTATATATCTAATTTGATAAAAAACCCTAATTTTATATATTTAATTAAATATATTTAATTGAAACACTAGCTATTTTATTATTTATTTATCTATACTAAAATTTTAATTATATATTCTAATTTTCTTTTTTATTTTTCTTATATATATTTAATTTAACTAAAAAATGGTAAGTCCCTATTTTTATATATTTGATTGTATATATTTAATTAAATATATCTAATTGTATATATATATATATATATATATATATATATATATATATATATATATATATATATATATATAGACCTAAAAAAAACAAAAACCCTAATCCTAAAGACCTAGACCTAAAACTTGTATACATGTGTATATGTATGTATATATGTATATGTATTATATGTGTATATATGTTATGCATGTGTAAACCCTAAACCCTAATCATAATGACCTAGACCAAAAAAATGTATATGTGTGTATGCATGTGTATATATATGTGTATGTGTACATATATTATGTGTGTATATATGTATATGTTTGTATGCATGTGTAAACAACCTAAAAACCCTAATCCTATTTTTATATATTTAATTTGATAAAAAAACCATATGCATATGTGTATGTATGGATATGCATATGTGTGTGTATGTATATGCATATGTGTGTATATGAATATGCATGTGTATG
This sequence comes from Ceratopteris richardii, assembly GCA_020310875.1. Taxonomy (NCBI): domain Eukaryota; kingdom Viridiplantae; phylum Streptophyta; class Polypodiopsida; order Polypodiales; family Pteridaceae; genus Ceratopteris; species Ceratopteris richardii. Next base: position 6,572,286 of record CM035443.1, read on the forward strand.
CATATGTGTGTGTATGTATATGCATGTGTGTATGTAATATGTATGTGAGTGTGTGTGTGTGTGTGTGTGTATAGGTGTGAGTGTATATGTATATATGTGAGTGTGTGTGTGTGTATGTATGTGAGTGTGTATGTATATGTGTGTGTATGTATAAGCATGTGTGTATGTAATATGTATGTGAGTGTATGTATATGTGTGTATGCATGCATGCATATGCATGAATATGTGTATGTGAGTATGTAATATGTATGTGTGTACATATGTGTGTGAATGTATGCATGCATATGTTTGTGTATGTATATATGTATGTTTGTGTATGTATATATGTGAGTGTGTGTATATGTATGTGAGTGTGTATGTATGTATGTATGTGAGTTTGTTTGAATGTATGTATGCATATGTATGTGTATGCATGTTTGTATATGTGTGTGTATGTATGCATGTGTGTATATGTGTGTGTATGTATGCATGTGTGTATATGTGTGTGTATGTATGCATGTGTGTATATGTGTGTGTATGTATGCATGTGTGTATGTATGCATGTGTGTATGTGTGTGTATCTATCTCTATCTCTCTCTCTTTATCTCTCTCTCTTTCTCTCTCTCTCTAGATCTCTCTCTTTCTCTTTTGCTATCTCTTTCATCTCTCTCTCTTTCTCTTTTTCTTTCTCTTTCATCTCTCTCTCTCTCACTCTCTATCAATAGAGAATAAAAACAGTCACTTATAGGTATGTCCCTCTTTTGGATCGTTGTCATCAAAGTGTAATGAACATTGTCTCTCGTCGAATTCCAAAGAATCGATGCCAAAAACCTCCTGTGAAACCAAAGAGAAGAGAGACTATAAAACAGAAAGCATAGAGAAAGAGAGAGGGTAGAAGTATGTGCACCAGTTACCAAGAAGTGAGATCTAAATAGAGAGAGAGTGTGTGTGTGTAGAGAGAGATGTGTGTGTGTGTGCACAACACAATGTAAGTCACAATTTAGTTCGCATGTGCAAGTTTGATAGAAGCAGTGCTCAATTCGAATGACATGCGAAATGTTGAATTTTTGCTCTTGGTTTCCCTGTATGTTTAAAAAATGGTGCCGATATAGGCATCGGTATAGGCATAGGTATAAGCATCGATAATCAGCTGGAATTACCAACGCTCATATCGATGCCTATATCGATGCCCATACTAACACCTATACCAGAGGCCACAACAGATACTGACGATCCATTTTTAAACAATCATACAGATGACCAATTGATCATCGCTATGTGTAACCAGATCTTTAGAGATATTTTCAATGATCATGCTAACGTCAGGGAGTGATCGTCAGTATGGAGAGCATTGGTATGCCCATCATATGTTGTAGTGTTAAACACATAAAATAAGAGTTTGATTATGCAAGAAGAGAGCTCACAACTTAATTCCACCAAAACGTTTTTGTACCAAGTGAGGTCTTGTCCTTTATATAGGCTTCTCCCAAGACCCTTCCTAGGCTTGTTGCCAAAGATTATTCGAAAGAGAAAGGCATTGGTTTTGATGAGACTTTTGCTCCCACATGTGAAATGAGCACTATCCATAGCATCTCTACACTTGCACTTCATCATGGTTGAAATGTACATCGTCTTGACATTAAAACTGCATTTTTGAATGGTTATTTATATGAGGAAGTGTTTATATTTCATCCCCTTGGTTTTGTGAAAGAAGGGCATGAAAGAAAAGTGCCTAGGTTAGAAAACACATTGTTTGGATTGAAGGAAGCACCATGTTCTTATATGAAAATATAATATGCCTACTTTCTAGCACGTTAATTTGAGAACAATCCAAATGAGAGCATGTCATATGTTAAGTGTATGTAGATGTACTTATTATCATTATTGTATATGTTGATGATATGTTGCTCACTCATGCTAACCAGAAGCATAATTCTTAAATCTAATTTGCATGTCTCTTTTGAGATGTCCGATTTGGGGTATTTGCATTGTTATTTGGGCGTTTCATTTATGCAAGTTGATGGGGCAATAACTTTTTGTCAAACAAAATACATTGACACATTTTTGCAATGTTTTGCCATTGAAAATTACAAAGCAATTGTCACTCGAATGGAAACAAGCTTAGTGTTGATTCTTCATGATGTTGGAGATGCATTTGTTGTTGTTCTCTATCAGCAAGTTGTTGCATGTTTGATTTACTTATGCATAACTCACAAATGAGCAAGTATGTGCATTGCTAGGTGTGAAACATTGCTAGATTGTTTTATCCCAAGGGGCATCATTAACACTAGGTTTACATGCTTTTTTTTTCTCAGATTGGGCCAATTTCTATGACACACATGTGTCCACAAGTGGTTTTTTTCATCATGCATAAAGCACTTGCATATCTTGGTTGAGAAAAACACCCTATAGTGGTCGCTTATCTTTGTGAGGCTGAGTATAGGGAATCTTTCATAGTGGTTATTGAGTGTGTGTGACTCAAATGCCTTAAGGTTTATTTGAGTGTTGGCCAACCTTCTTCCACCATCATCTGTACTAACAGCTAGAGCGCATTGGAAGATGCAAGGAACCTAGTATTCCATCATCTAGTGATTGGCATAGTTAAAAAATAGGTTCTCGATGCTACTTGGAGGTCTAAACGTGATCTAAAAATAGTCAAAATTGGTGGGCTCATTATACCTAAGCTCTCCAAGCTTGAAGACTTCTCGGCTTGCACAAAATGGAGCTACTAATTACAAAAGTGGATGTTTTATGATACATATGTTACAAAAGTGATGAAAATCACTATTTGGAGTTTCCGAACTATATTTTTTTGAGAGGAGATGACTTTTTGGCTCCCCACAACTCTTTGTAGTGCACCTCTACATGCTTCCTCTACATCTATGCCTTTGATTGTTGCCAACACACTCCACAATAATCTAGCAAGCCTTCTTGAGCATTGTTGTCTCTTGCACTAGCTCTACTTTCTTGGAAAAAGTTCACCATCACCCCACTATCAAATGTAGACATATTTTCATCGATTCATGCGATCTAGAAGTGTCATCCATGAGTGGAATGATTCTTTCAAAACTGAGCTCTTTCCTTTGCATTTGTCTCCTTGGCAAGCTCATACCTTTCTAACCACTTCTGCATAGGCTTAGAGTTAACAATGCAAAACTTCATTGCCTTCTCTCTGAAAGCTACATCCATTTTTCTTTGCATCACTTTACCTTGAGGTTCATTGCCTATGAGACAAACATCTTCATCATCTCTCCATAAGCGAGGCATTTTTGGGTCCGACATGCATAGAAACTTAGTTATGAATACAAGAAACTCTTGTACAAGCCATCCCTCTACCATGCTGCCCTCTGGTCGTCCTCTCTATCGAATACACCCTTTTAATGCCTTCATGACGCGTTCTAAGAAGAACATCCTTCGACTATGGACAATTCCTGCTATTGCAACTTCATCTATCACATGAAAAAGTAAATGAAGCTGATTGTGAGAATACTTGTGGGAAAGTATTTCT